>OX457139.1:4452904-5045603 GCA_949752895.1 Dendrolimus pini | reverse complement strand
AGTTCGGCTATTATATACTGGGACTTGAGATATTGATTTTGATCCCCCTGGTAACATTTTTGTGTTGCAAATATCCTTAGGCGACGGAAACCACTTCCCATCGGGTTCACTGTCAACCTCTCTAAGGTCAATGAAAGTTACTCAATATGAAATCGTATTATTTTTAATTAGGAATATTAGAAAACTTTTGTATAACAGATATATACAGTTATCTTTCCCGATACTTATAACCTGGGTGTCTTCAAGTCCCGTGGGAATAGGTGCCTTCTAGATAAGCGTGCTCCATCCTAGACAACATCTTCGCGATTACACATACAACGAGATTGTGGTCAAACGCGAATCTATTCTACATTAAAAAAGAAAGTTATTTATGCTTCTCTTTTTGTCCTTTTCCAGGCGTACCTACACAGTTGGCGCTCTGCAGACGAGCTGAACATGTTGGTGGGTGCGAAGGTCGGTGGTGCGACTCCGCTCGTCATCGCGTGCAGAAACGGACACTACGATGTGGCTGAATATCTCATTGAAAGGTGTAAAGCAGACATTGAACAGCCAGGATCAGGTAAGAATTCTCGATTCAATATTCTTTCCTTAGATTAATGGTTATTTCTCATATTTGTTGTGGCAACGATACTAATACGATAGCAGTAAAAGTCAAAGTACTCGTAGGTGTTTGAAATATTACGCACTGTTAATACTGTTACGAGTTGCGAGACTCGAATTCAAAAGCCGTTGGAATTTTTATAGAGTTTATTAGAATTATACAAACACGTATAACACAGGTACAAATATAACCGAACACAACAAATCCAAACGTAATGCAGAAGGTCGTAATTCAATAAAACGCGCAAAGTCCGTCACTATGGTTCCCAAATACAATCGGGAGATTGTACACACGTCACGCTTTGATCGTAGTTGTCGCTGAACTACCCCCCTCCCTCAATCAGGCCATAGTTTTATACTGCACAAATGCAATGTGCCCGTATCGTAGTTGACTTAATCCGCAACACCTGGCTAATGATCCGGCTGTAAGCGGCCATCAACGAGTACAATAAAACAATGGGCTGTTCTCTAGAAACGTATTCCAATAAATAAGTACACAAAAGAAGACGACTATAAAAAAATTACAATTAATTCTAAACCTGTCGGGTTTAGTACTTATTATATGTGTTTCTTGGAATTTGCCTTTGTCGAGGGGCTAAGTTGTAACAATACTTTGTTTATTATGCCATTATAATCCCGTTTTAAATTTTTAACCGTGTTGTTTCTAAATTATTAAGAAGAGAAACAACTAACGACGTAGTTCATGCCGAAATCCCGACATAGTATTTTAGCAATGGCACTAAAAAACGCAATATTGAAAGCTTGTAAATTTATTAGAAACATAATATGGACTGATTTGGTCTATATTTATGTTATACATTATAAAACCTTTAAAGGCAACAGAAGAATTACCTGTGCCGCTATAAAATCATGTAAGAATTCCCTGTTTTTTAAATTTAAATGTGCCATTGGGTAATTGATGATTGATATTCATTTCTAGTTTTCTAACTGCAGATAAGTCTTTACCAAAACGCTTGTCTTTTCAACAAACACTAATCGATTCACTATACTTAATAAATACCTGTCATTGGTATCTTAAATTGGAATCATTTCTCACCTAAAATTATGAATCGATTTTCATCTGATGTTGCTTCACTCGAATATTATGTTAATCAGATGTGAAGTTGAATCGTCTAATGAAGATGAACAATTAACTATATACACAACAATAGTATCAGAGTTAGTCATTATTTATAGGCTGAGTTAGATAGTATCAGAGTTAGTCATTATTTATAGGCTGAGTTAGAAGCACAAACCTAAAACCGGCCTTGTGTACCGGTAACCTTAAATCTACACACGCTTTTCTTTACGTGCCGTGCAGATGTTGAATTTCTTTTTTTACTTTCAAGGTCAATTAAATGAAATACGTCGTTTGTTACGTTTCATATTGCGCGGATTCAAAATTATGTCATATTCAATGTTTAAAGCCTCAGAAGATTTTCACTTATTATTCTGAGTGCTAAGCATTAGAGAAAGATGAGACAGGCATGGTGACATTGTCATTAAGAGCCACCAAACAAATTTGATTATAGTAATTTGGCAAGGAGATTGACATTGTACATTTCTAAGTGTGCTTATAGACAGATGGTCCACTTTATGGTGCGTTGATTGTGAGTAATATAGAATATACTTTTGATTGAAGGAGGTGAAATAGCAGTTGAAAATTTGTATGAGTATTATTTGACCTTGAAATATATGACCCATTCATATTGAAATTTTTGGTAAAAAATAAATTAACGCATGTCTGTGTTGCAGTTACGATATGTGTCCTTCAGTAAATCTTCAATTATGTTTAAAATATACTAGATAATACTAGATTTTTTTGTAAAACTATCTATTCTTATATAAGGAAAAGTCTATTTCTTAAAAATGTATGATGTTATAATTGTTGCCGAATTGTCGCATTTACTTTGCAGTTGCGTCAATACTTTGGCTCTCGGCCATTACACGCGATAATTGCACCACGCGCCTCATTTACGTACAACGAATTGTTTTCAAACTTTCTTTCTAAATCAATCAAGCGCACAAATATGGCCGTTGTAGAAATGTTACTTCACACCGTTCAAGCTTCATACAAATTTAGAACGAGCAGTGTTTTTCTATTCGACTTTATGTGGCCCTAGAAGTATCAAAAAGAGCTGTAAATATGACTTTGTGTATGGAAGAAGAATATTACAGGTAGTAAGAACAGTCGGCCAGAAAAATCTCTAAGACTCCTAACCTTAAACTAGATGATACTGCACGTCATTCTTTTTTGATTTTTATGATACAAAACCATAAAATTTGTTCTTAGAGAAAATCAGTCAACAATTAACAGCTTTCACTTTTTGACGGTCGTTGGAGCGAGTGTGTCCCGGCATATAACATGTTCTAGAAAACATTGCGAAGTCGCCCTCCAGTTCAGTGGACCAACGAACTGTATAAGGTGTCCGGCAGGGGCTAGATAAGGACGGCGAAAGACTGGGATGTGTTACGTAAACTTGGGAAAGCCTACGTCCAGCAATAGACATCGATTAGTTGAGGATAAGATGACTTTTACTGATCAGAAACATTAAATATGAATTCAATATTTACATGAGCGAATTCTCGAGAAAAGTTCCTAGTACCTACCTACAAAAAATTTATACAAGCCTTTGAAATTCGATGCCTGCATAAAATAACAAAATCTTAACCGTGACTGACTAACACTTTGTAGTGTTAACACTAGTTGAACACATACTTATTCACATGTATGAGGTATTTCTTTTAGATATTTCTTTTTCGCACCGTTGCGTTTCATTCGCAGCTTGTTGCTATTAATACCTTGTTCGAGTTATTTGTAAAACATGATGCGATATAAACTACAATGTGTAATGTGGAGAAGTGTTGTTAACCGTCAAGGTTCTGCGAAATTAATCTGTTATGGGAAACTGTAGAAACCCTTTCGTATTATATGATGACTCAGAATAATCGTAATAAGGCAAACAATTGGTTAATAATCGAGGTCGTCGAATGGTCATTTGCAGTAGATTTCCGAGATTCGGTCGCCGTTTTGTCGTCATCTCATACCATCTTCCTACATTTGAAAGGCTGTATTCTTTTGGGATGTTAGGGGAACCATTTAGTTGGGCGATGCTCCAGTTTGCCGATACAATGTGTTGAGACGCAACAGCAAATTACATTACAATATATGACGATAAACGCTGACGGTTCATGCTGATTTTTTAGTGAATAGGCTGCTTAGGTAACCATGTGGAAGCTCTTGACAGATTTTCTGCAGCAAGTTCATCTACGCTAACCTGGAAACAGATAATACATTTCTATACAAAATTTACAGCGCCTTGATAATCTGTTTACCTGCTTAAAAAATGTAGCTTCAATCTGAAGGTGCGATGACAGACAGTCCAGGGAACTTTGCAAATTTTCAATATTCCGTTTTGCAGTGACTTTCGACGGTGAGACGATAGAGGGTGCGCCTCCGCTGTGGTGCGCCGCTGCTGCGGGCCACCTGCCCCTCGTCAGATTGCTAGTCAGGGCCGGTGCCAATGTCAACTCAACAACGCGCACGCACAGCACGCCGCTGCGGGCCGCATGCTTCGACGGACATTACGACATTGTTAAGTTCCTGGTCGAAAATGGTGCCGGTGAGTACAATTTACTGTCATCTCAATTGTTTTTTTATGTGATAAATATAAGCAAGCAAGCAGATGACCCACTCACAACCTTCACTGGACAATGTGACCTGTAAAATTTTAGACTTTCACCGTGAATATTTTGCCCGTCTTGAGACGATTTCTTGTATAGTTTCGGTGCCAGTGATATCACTGCCCTGCCTGCCCTTCTGTCCGGAACACAGCGAAACTGTTTAGGGAAAGAATTAAGCAATGTGGACCTATCAAAACGAGCATTTCGCATAGCCCTTCCCCCAGTATATAAAAAGCAGAGCTGCAGTTCACGCATTGGCATCTTAAATGCAACTGTACAGTATTAATATGTGTAGAAATAATTGTATTCAGAAGATTGAGGCTAAATTGCTGTCCATGATGAGAGTATATGCAATGAATTTACTTATAACTTTTCAGACATAGAAATAGCAAATCGTCACGGGCACACGTGTCTGATGATAGCATGCTACAAGGGCCACATAAGAATCGCCAAATACTTGCTCTCCTTGAACGCAGACGTCAATAGGAAGAGTGTCAAAGGCAACACAGCGCTGCACGACTGCGCGGAGAGCGGCTCGCTGCATATACTCAAAATGCTGTTGGGACACGGGGCCACAATGGACGTTGACTCCTATGGTAAGCTATCTTCGAACATGAAACACCGAAATATGACACCCGTGTGTACCAAAAATAAGCTTAACTTTACTAGCATTAAGGACCAAATATGGTGCAATGGAGAGAATATGGTTGTAAACTATTTTATACCTTTAGACATAAAATTTTCACCCATCATCAAATGTTTTCAATATTATTATTTGTCTTTCAAGACCACAGGCCATAAAAATGGCCCGGACTTTTGGAGGGCTTGCGTGGGGCCACGGGGAGGCCAACACGCACAGGCCCCTTGACAAATTTAATCTAAATGTGGCGTAACACTGACCGGCGATTATCCCTGTCTACATCATTAATAATGCACCCAAGGACAGCCCCGGCCAGTGTAGGACTATTGTGGGAAATGAAAAGAGAAAGTACCGAGCTATTGGGGTGAACTTTTAGTGGTACTAGGACTCTGGGAATATGGGGACTATGGCGTCTGCCCGTCGCAATGTTCAGGGAACATGGAAAAATGGGCAGACGGTGACTCGCCACTCCCTGCATGGGCCCCTAAAAATGCCATAAAAGACAGGGGCAACATGGGATATTATTATAATTATTAAGGTATAGTATAGAGTGCTACTTATAATCGATCCCAATGAAGCATACCTGGTCCAGTAAGGAGAATACATTTTTAAGCTTTGAAAGATTCCATTGTAATCATTATGAAAGAACTGGGATTTTGAATAGCCACTTTCACATATTTGTATTATGACAATTAGTGTCAAAGACTAGTATTATATCTTGATACATGTCGTTTTGAAATGTGAATCTAGCATAATCCCAATATTCGTCGTTTGAAAGACCAGACAGGAAACCAGTAGGCAAAAAATTTATATTGGACTTTATAATCCCCAGGTATGACGCCCTTATTAGCAGCATCAGTAACCGGCCACACACATATAGTAGAGCATTTAATTAACGTAGAATATGGCCTAGTCACTAGACAACAAAGGATCGACGCACTCGAGTTGCTTGGTGCCACTTACGTAGATAAAAGACGGGACATGGTCGGCGCGTTGGCGCTCTGGAAACGGGCCATGGACGACAGGTGAGTGCAATAGCGCAAAACATCTTCATTTATATGATGCAGATTCTTTATTAGCATCCTGGTATTCCCGCTTCGGAATCTGGCGATCGTGTTGTAGCTTTTTCTTTTTAAATTCACACGATCTTCAGCGCCCTTCATTGTGAGTACACAGCCACTCAGATTATTTCTCATGCTAGTTTATCGCTAGCATTTAATGCACCTTCACATTTTACCCGGACTTGGTAAAGGTGAAATATATATTTTGTTCATGCATAACTTGACCTTATCAGCGTAAGAGACTCGTTTGTCTGCGAAATCACAGTCATGAACTTGAGAGTGGATGATGTCCTGTAGACACAAAGGAAGACAGTTCTCATGACAATGCGAAGGCACCGCGATTCGCTGAATTGATTGAATGATAAACTATGGGACAAAGCCACCGCTTTCATGTACCTATTGTTGCCATTTACTAAATATTGTTGTATGAAGGGACCAGTAATTTCAATAGCCAGTGATTGTCTAATCTTATTATAAAACAATAAAAAAAATATTAATTGAATGAGTTCAGCAGACCTGCAGCAGACAGCAGCCCACCTGATGGAAAGTCGTTACCATCGCTTATGGACATTTGTAACGCCAAAGGTGCTACAAATGCGCTACTGCACCCTTAAGGGAGACTGGAACCTAGCCACTAATGCCGGAACATAACTCAAGGTTATTATGGCGGCATGCTTTAGACCAGGGTGGTAGCCATCCAGACAGGTAAATACCTGCCTGGCTGTGGGTTGTTTAGTCGCCTTTTACAGCAGACCGCCCGGCCGCAAGAAATTGTATTCTTTCTCCATTCCTACATGGATAAATGAAATAAATTAATAGAGTTTTCTTGGTTTGAAGAAGTCCTCATTGTCCTTTTTGGCAGATTCCCAGCAGACGGTAGTGAACCAATTCCCAAACCGAAGGACATACCGCGTATAGAGGCCTACGAATTCGCCGTGGAGCCCACTAACGCGCAACAACTCGAGGAGATACTGGCGGATCCTGACGCTATGAGGATGCAGGCCCTCGTCATCAGAGAACGGATTTTGGGTGAGTAATGCGTTTTGAAAAAGGGCAAAGTGATCCATGTATACTAATCTATACTCAACACTAATATTATAAATTCGAAAGTTTGGATGGATGTTTGTTACTCGATCACGCCAGAAGAGTTGAACGGATCTATCTATCGGATTATAGTCTGGCTTAGCACATAGCACGTAGGCTATGTTTTATCCCGGATAAATGTGTACGAGCAAAGCCGCGGGCATAAGCTAGTGTAAATATAAAATTCAGTCATTCAATGTCGCATCGTATCCTTTCAGTTCCACGTCTTTGAACCAAATCGATTGCGTTTGGTTTATCCCCCTTATATCAGCATTTGTTTGCTGTTCGCGATACATGACAATGACCTACGTAGAATTCGCGTATCGATGTCTTGGATTCTTATCTGAAACCCATAAACTGAACTTGGACATCGAAAAAAAAGGCGAACTACTAACAGCCTACGCACAGAGAAGCTTTTCTTTACTGTTTTTTTTTTAAATTTTAATTTCAAATCAACGGTTTTTGCAACAGAAATTCATTAATAATTGTTGAACAAATCGGTTTCGAACGGTTTTTGGAGCACATCTTCAAAACCTAACCATTTGGTGCAGCACGTTTTCTATATCTTATATAGAACCTTAGACTTATGACCGTTCATATGCCTTTGCTATCGGTTAATAGACATAAGCTCCATACACTTAATGTCAAAATTGAACCGATGGTAATGCAAGCGAATGAATAGTAAGACATAGGAACTGGCCATAAACCTAATTAAAAGTGCTTAATTTTAAACCGATTCCAAGCCTCGCCTATAAATCTTAGACTAATATATAAAGCTGAAGAGTTTGTTGGTCTGCTTGAACGCGTTAATTGTTTCAGTATTAGATAGCCCATTTATCGAGGAAGGCTATAGGCTATATATCATCACGCTAAGACCAAAAGAAGCGGAGCACCAATGAAATATGTTTAAAAATCGGGTGGTGTTTTTAACTATTTCACGCGGACGAAGTCGCGGGCAATGACAATGAGTAATGTGCCATCCATAAATTACGTCACACGTTCAAGGGGGGTATCGACAAGTGTGACAAGGGGTAGGACGAGTCCTAAGTTTCGTGACGTCACGTTTCAAAATCTAATTTGATCTCAGAATCTAATTTCCAACTATCCGTATGAGAGTAGTGTATTAAAAAATAATTAAAACTAATTACGGAACTGCTGTTTTAATTCAATAATTTCTTGATGCAATATGCATGAGGAGCAGTGACAAGGATGGGGGAGGGGTCAAAAAGTCATGAAATTGGACCCCTTTATGAGTGATGGTTGTTGTGATACAGGTCCGGCCCACCCGGACACGTCGTACTACGTGCGCTACCGCGGCGCGGTGTACGCGGACGCGGGCCGCTTCGCGCGCTGCCGGCAGCTGTGGCACCACGCGCTGGACATGCAGCGCGCCGTGCTGCCGCCCCTGTCGCCGCTCACCCAGTCCAGCCTCTACAGCTTCGCGGAGCTCTTCTCCTACATGCTCGCGGAGAGGGCGCGGCCCCCGCTCAGAGGTACGACCTGTTTAGGCGTGAGACGGTTTATCGGCTAACAGTTTGAGTGCCCAAATAGGCCTTTCATCTGAGGTTAACACTCGGTTTTTCGTTTCGAATATGAGGGTAGTAAATAAAAAGTGATCTCTTTTCATCTCTTTGACCAGGCAACTCCACTTTCAGAATACGAGAAAACCTGTTTTCACTTTCACCTCTTGTGTAACAATCTAATATTCTTGTGGCAGTTCAAAGAGTCCACATTTCACTAAACTGTTGAGACTTCCGTCACGATTCTTGCTTCAATACAATCAATATTTTACAACAATTGTTATTTTTTATTAATATGTAATACCTACATTAGAATTAAAACTTAATAGTGAACTATCATTGTTAGATTTATTACTAAAATCAATTAGGGCCATATATCAGTGCACGATATAAATCGATGTCACATAATTTGTCGACATATGCACACGATATATCGGTTCCACCTGATATTATCGAATAATCTAGTATCGATATGTACAATCGATATATTTTATTCGATACGCCAAATATCGTTAGAAATTAAAGAACATTCTTTTACTTTTTTATACTGACTTATGGTTGGGAACTTGAGTAAAAATAAAACGTTAAACCCTGAATTATTTAATAACTAGCCTTCGCAGTAACGAAAGCTTCGTTGTTAACAAAATACTCTAAATTACTTCAAATCAAACCCCACTACATACCTAACCTACAATATATAATCGTCTCAACATCTGAAGATAACTCCCGTGTCTCACGAATAAACTCTCGATTCTAGATCGATAGCAGATTATGAGATATAACTAATGAAATCATTTGATTATGAAAATAAGTAAGCTACTGATTTTATAATCGATTTGCAATATTAGTATTCGAAAATAATTCATTAATGACATTAGTTACGAAAAACGTCACTACGATATATTATAATATAATATAAAAATATCGATATTTTTTTGTATGAACATCCCTAGGGCTAGATTTACGGTAAGAATCAAATACTCAAACGAAATTATTACTATTATACGTTGAATAAATATTTCCAGGTCGCATAGTTCCACCAGTGACCTTCGAAGACATAGACCCAGTGTTCAGGAAGGCCCTCTCGGAGATCAACCGCGGCATGGAGCTCCTGGACTCGAAACTCTCCATAGACCGGGAACAGACGTTGACGACCTTGCAGAGGGTGCTCGTGATCTCGTTACACCTTGCAGCGCTCATGGCGAGACTGCTGGACGAGCCCGAGTGCACGGACGAGATCTCCAGGAAGATACACGAGGCTGTCTATTCCCTTGTCAAATTAGATATTAAGGTGAGTGAATTGTTTATTTCTAATTTTTTGCTATTTTTTTTTTATAAAAATGGATTATCTAGTCGTGAATTTGGTATCCCTATTTATATTAAAAATGCGAAAGTAACTGTCTGCCTCAGTATATATATTTTTCCGATGCCGATGATGAACATAGGATATTTTTTACCACGACAAATGGGATAGTTTCTGGGATAAAAATATATTTGTCTGCCTTTTTTTATGCTTTTACGGAAAAAACTACTGGAGTGATTTGGCTGAAATTCGGTATATATGTAATTTTAATACCTAAGGTGGACAAGGGTGCTTTTCATCCCGGATAATGGGATAGATTTATGTAAAGGTTATCCCAGAATAGGATAGGTTTTGTTGTTTGTGATGTGTCATTTAGGTCATTTTTATTATTTATGTAGTTTACATAGACAGAGGATTGATAAATAAAACTAGAACGGTTTGAAATAGAGTATGAAAGTTTGTACAAGACCAATCATTTCTCAAGTTATATATATATGGTAGAAAAATTCATCATCTACTATAAATACGATAGTAATTCAATATCTGTTAAGTTTTCACGGAAAATGACTAGGAATACTTGATTTTTTTTGCTGTAATTTTGTTTAAATATAGTTTTAATGCCGAAAATGGACATAAACACTTTTCATGCCGGGAGATGGGACAGTTTATGATGTATAACAAAAAAATTAGTTCAATGTAATATTTTTATCCGCAAAACTATCCCATTTTTCTAGATAAAAAGTATCCTATGTTCATCGCATCGAAAAAAATATATCTTTATTATATAATTCTTCTGTACGTGTGTTGACAGTGAACTCGTAAACGGCTGGACCGATTCGATTGAATTTTTTTGTGTGTAATCAAGTGGATTCGAGGATGGTTTAGATTCACAATTTGACCGTGTAAATAGCGCTGCAATCGGGTTATATTTGTCAAAGAAGCAAGTGAGGTGTGTAAGGATAAGCGTGTATGGCGCTCTGTTGTTCGTGCCTACCCCGCAAGGGACCTGGCGTGAAGTTATGTATGACGGTGTGACGTTGCACGCGGCAGGTCCGCGAGGGGCGTTCGGCGCTGCACGTGGCGTGCTCGTCGGAGGGGTCGCGCGCGCGCGGCGGGCGCGCGTGGCTGCCGGCGGCGGGCGAGGCGCAGCCGTGCTGCGGCCGCCTCGTCGCGCTCATGCTGCGCCTCGGCGCGCGCCCGGACGCGCGCGACGCCGACGGGAACACGCCGCTGCACCTAGTATGCAAGGTACACTCGACACATTGTACTTGTCCAAAGCTGCCAGCATCAAATTGCCGCGCCAAAACCAACAGAATTGTATCGTCTCTTTTATTCTGATACAAATTCTATGTAGTTAGAGGGAGAGAGCATCAGTTCGACCGCTTTCTGGTGCTTCCCAATTAACCGTGTGTATTCGGCAACAATTTTATGGTGGTTCCATCGTAAAGGTAAAACTGGATGGCCCAATTCTGCTATTTCAATACGTTGGCGTTGCGTTGCTCGAAGTATGATTCCATTGCGATACTGTAACAAATTCGTATTCTACTAAATCGACGATATCCTAATAATAGTAAAAAATTAACATTAGCCGTAATGAATATTGAAAATCCACCAGAAATTGTAAAGTAGCGAGTTTTCGCTTACAAATATCTATAAAAATGGAGTAGACGCCATTGGAATCGAAAGAATACCGAAATCAGGCAAACCTATGATTGAAATGTCTGATGATTTTGACGAGATATTAATAGCAAGTCTCCCTTTAGAGAGCGACAGCGCATTTGTAGCAGCTTTAGTGTTACAAATGTGTCACTTTCCACCAGGTGCACCCTCTGCCTGTCTGCTGAACTCGTGCAATAAAATAATAATGCCTTATAATTTTTTTACAGCTTAACTTAAATATAATACTTGTCATAATACTAAGAACGATTAAAAATACGAATAAAATAGATAATATTTCCATGTACCAAACACTATTCGAAGTTTCGTTAATCTCTCCATATTTTAGAATTGATCTTACGACACAGGTTTAAACTATCGATCAACTTTTCGCGTAAATTTCGAATTCCATAGTTTAAACTGCATTTGATCTTATAGGCTAAGAGCCCGTGGTCGCCAGTTCTACCACATAGTATAAAGGCTAAAAAAAAATCTGTGCAAGTACCATACAGCAGGTAAGAAGGTTTGGATATTATGAGTCTCGAACCGTGGTGGCTTTGACAGGTAACAGGTAGCAAGGTGAGCGCTTTCAGCTGACCTTCAACTATGTCTGGGGGAGTGTTAGAACTTTTGAAAAATTCTGGCCGTTTAGGTAACATCTTTGAATAGTTGAGCAAGTAACATATATAAAACTCAGATTTTATATTACGACGTAAGTAGAATTATTAAACTTTAAAGGCGTCTGGCAGGGGGTTGCCACCCTACAAAGTGTCTGGCAACGGATGGTATGATATTCTAATAGTATCCTGTAGAACATACTAAAAAAATGCGCATTATGCTATAATGTTTTTGGGTAGCAATTATGCTCACCTTTGCTGTTACCTGTCAAAGCCACCACGGTTCGAGATTCATAATATCCAACCTTTCTTACCTGCTATAGGGTTACTTGCACATAATTTTTTTTAGCCTTTATACTATGTGGTAGGACTGGCGATCACGGGCTCTTCCTCTATTACGGGCCTATACAAAAGTGATATTAATTACGGTTTTTATTTTTTCAACAGCTCAACCCGTGCCCATCGGACGTCGTCCGCGAACTTCTTTCACATGGTGCTCACATAGACACGGTTAACTATGAAGGGGAAACGCCAGAGGAGATCCTCAAGTCCTCCCAACAGTCCCTCACCTCCATAGTTAACCCACTTCGCTATACGACATTGAAGTGTTTAGCCGCACGCACTGTAAAGAACTATAGGCTACCTTACAGGCATGTAGTGCCACAGTGCCTCCATTCGACTATTATAACTCATTGAAAATGAGTGCTAACTATAAATACACGATATATTAAAAAGTTGACGTAAAGTAACCTCAGTTTGAAGGTCTATGGGAGGGTAGAGTGAAAACAAATTTTGCTACCCATACTGTAAGCGGCTTTAAGCTGTCTTAGGATCATCTACCACACCTTTTGACTGTTAGAACTCCAAAAATTACATATCGATGGCTTCATAACATATAGGCGTATATGCAAAAATGCCATTTTTTTTTGTTATTTACTAAAAATTATCCATGTTACAATTTGGAAAGTCTTACCAGTATGCAAGTGCACCTAAAAAGAAGGCTATTCCAAATTTCAGCCTTATACAATCAACTTGTTTTGTTTTATTCACAATTTTGTCCCTTGTGTAAAACTGCACTTTTGTCTGTATGAGCATTTGTTATGAAGCCCTCGATATAGTTACCTAAATTTGGAGGTCTGTGAGAGAACAGTCTAAAAGAAATCGAAAATGTATTGATTTGTATAAAAATAGTTTTTATGCCATGTAAAATATAGCTCGTTCTCTTTGACACCTGTCATTGAAAGTACGGATAGATAGTTTATTTTATACGAGTTCTGAGTTTTGATACATTGTTATAATTTATTTTTGGTAAAGCATAATTATTTTTGGTGGATAAAATCGAAATATATGTAACAGTTTTTATGCCATGTAAAACATAGCTTGTTCTCTATGACACCTGTCATTGAAAGTACACAGATAAAAAGTTTATTTGTGTCAATTAAAAGTTGTTTAGTTGTGATTATATATTGTCACACTTAATTTTTGGCAAAGTGCAATAATTTTTATTGTGAACTCTCTCGATATTACAAATAAAATATTAAACACAAACTAAATTGTACAAGTTATATTGTAATCATTGTATTAAATACAAAAACAGCTTCCCTTTTTATGTGCGAAATTAGAATTAAGGACTAGCTGTTTAGTTCTTGTCTCTAGTTTTCCATAATTTTGATATTTTTTTTCTATAAATTTGGCATGGACTATTGACAGATCAAATTATGCTTTACGTCAACCGTTCGTACCCTTCAAGGGCGTAATGACGTTGGATACGTCAAAAGTGACAGATCATTATATAGGTTTTGAGACTTATACTTTTGTTTGTAGCTAGTTGATTATATTTAGTATGTTAGAATGGATTGATCAGTGTACAGTTAGGATTATTTTTCGAGGCTACATTGTGTTTTGTTTTAATTTTTTTCATTTTATTACCACCGGGGCTTTTTTCGTACTGTAATTCGAGTATTACCGATTTTCTAACTTTCTACGTTATGTTGATGTGGTGTTCTTTTTGTGTGTTTTTGGACTTTATAAGTGGTCAGTTGGGTCAAAATTGAATATTTACCAATGCAGCATTTTAATCATCGAATAAAATTAAGACCTGTCTATGCAAAGTAATTTGTTATGAATAGTATTCGTTTAAATAAGCAAGTTGTTTGGAGCCTTTGTTAGTTTCATCAATTACTTCTGAATCTGGTTCTATTCTCTTAATGTACCAACAGATTATTATTAAGGCTTATTTTCTATAATAAATACTCAGCTGTGAATTAAGCATCTGTGATAACCGGATCATAATGGAATATATCTGAATGTAGGGCTTTAAAAAAATAACAAAATAAGCACTTTCATATTTTTCACACAATAGTACACAAAAAGAGACTACATTAAACTTTATTTTCATATGAATATCTTTTAAAAAAAAATCTTCATAGTGCATTATTATATTTATTTCCTTGATAAATAAATCTATTGTAACTTTTATTATAATTTTATTTCAAAACGTTATCAAATCATGTTTAGAATTGTAAAAAAAAACTACGCCATATAATGCAATGTGTGAATATTGGGAATAATATGTAAATTGTATAATTGTTGCAAAATTAATTAGATTATATAAGTATATGTATGATACGTAAATTAACTTGTTGCTCTCAACTACAAAGATTATAACTATAGAAGAAATTAGTATAGAAATTAATATAAAAATCGATGTGGCTGCTTGCATTTTAAGCAATCGTTGAACGCTTATGTTGTCACAAGTTTAGACTAACGGTAAAGAAGCTCAATGTGTACAGTCATGATATTTTAATAGTTTAAGGCACGACGCACATATATACACAAAAACTACAAACTATACTCTGTCCAACCATTTCTTTAACCTTTAACGTTTGTTCGCCTATGACATGTACGAGCCGGTACAGTTGTCTCGTACAAAATCCTTTTGTACTGATACGGTACAAAATCTAAAAAAGTAATGCTTGAAATTTTTCGTCGCGCTCCTACTCAGGTTACTACTGCCGCCTCAATTATAAGAGAAAGGACGGAACGAGGCCTATGCTACAATAGTAAAATAACGCCTCTAAGGATACTCACAGACAAAGAGGGACAACATGACATGTCAGAGTGCTAGTAAAATGAGGTGACCGAGGCCGATCACATCCGATTCTTAACGAACATTTCCGAACTAGAAGTGTTGTATGGGACAAATGAGGGAAGGGAGGGAGGCGGTGAGCGTCAGCCTCACCGGTCTCATCGCTTGAAATGTACTGCCGCGGTACAAACCATACAATTCTCCTCGCCTCATTTGAAGTGGTACATTGTACTGGTTCAGTACAAAATGTCGTGTTACTCTTACAAACTCATTTTTTAATAATAATAATAATCGGCAGACAAACACACATATTGGATATCCCCAAATTAAGCAAGTTACGCTTGTGTTATTGGTAATATACAACGCACTAACACTGGGGCCGATCCCAAACACCCCGACCATAGTAAATAACGGAGAAAATACGTTTTCGAAATTTACTATACCAGGAATCGAACCCGGAGCCTATGCGTTGCAGTGAGGTAGGCCGGCAAAGGCTTAGCCCGCTCAACCACAGAGGCCGTCAGATTTAGATTTTAAAATCATGTCCTACCCAACTCTATGTCGAGTTGTGCAATTTTGACAGTAAATTTCACAGGTTACAAATGTCACAATAATTCATTGTTCCAGGTGACGTAATAGTGATGTCTGTGAGTAGTCTAATGCACTGACTATACTTTAATTTAATCGTTTGGAAATGAAAATATAATGTATTATTAGTATATGATATAGGCGCACTAAATTGAATAGAATTTATTCACAAAGACACTTGATTTTTGTATACAATCGAATTGGTAACGTTTTAGGATATAGTAAGTAATGATGAACCTGTCAGAAGTAAAATAAATGGTTAGACAGAGTATAAATGCATGACAATTCACTAACAAATTTTGTTACTTATTGGTGATATTAGTACTATAAATATACAAACAGGTTGACTTTCAGAAATTTGCACGTTTGGTTTTTTTTATTTTGCGCACAGGGATTTCGTATGGCTTTTTTTTATAAAAAAAGCGTCAAAAATTCCTTAAGAGGCCGATAGAACGTTGGCAATACGGATGGTGTTGCCAATGTCTATAGGCGACGGTATTATCACACGTTCTCCAGCATTAAAATTATATTTAGGTTTTTTGGTATTTGGAGTACAATTACTTACCATCTTAAGCTTTTTTTATTTTATTTTTTTATTGAAAAAAAAACTATCTCAAAGTGATTCTAAATATTTTGATTTTAAACCAGTCCGATATAAACATTTCACTGTAAATTAATAAAATATGTGCTTTAAAATCGGATATTAATAATAACACAATAAATATGCGTAACTTACATTTGTGTTAAAATACGTCCAAATGTATATTGCTACTGTAAAATAATCTTCAGTGTTGCCAGCAAATATGCCTTGCCATGTTCCCTATCACGTCATATGTGCCGAACGACTGCCATTTTAACATCTACGTAAAGCTAAGCCGCAAAGTGATATTCGCTTTTAATTTCTGAGTATTTCTTAGGCCTCCCTAACAATGAAAGCTGAAACCGACCTATATATTTGTCAAAGTATTGGATATTTGGTTCAAACATTGGCTGAGCTTGGCTCTTGGGGTTGTAAGACTTCTGGACTAATAAGTAGATTGCAAATACCTATGATCGAAAAACATCGGTTCCTATATCTAGCGTTCATTCACTGGCCACACCATCGGTAGAAATTTGACATTGGTAGTATGAAGCTAATGTCAAAATCGGCAGATAAATACACAGACACACACACTGTATATCCCCAAATTGAGCAAGTTACGCTTGTGTTATGGGTAATATGCAATGGACCACTCTGGAGCCGATCCCAGACACCCAGACCATAGTAAATAACGGAGAAAGTTAGTTTTTGAAATTTACTATACCGGGAATCGAACCCGGAGCCTCTGCGTTGCAGTGAGGGTAAGCCGGCAAAGGCTTAGCTCGCTCAACCACAGGCCGTCAAAGTCAAAAAGTTGTATGAATCTTATGTCAAATTTTAACAGATGGTAAGATATATGCTATTACTTAGGTATAGTGACGAAATATTTGAGAGTAAGGTCATGCTTTCATAGTCCGGGAGGTGGTTAGGTTAAACACGCGATTATGGACTAGAGCCATACATTTAGTTCCGTGTTGTCCTCTAGTCCCTTGATTTTAGTGCATTCGGTTATTGTTTCTACTGAAACTACTCATTCGTTCAAATTGAGTGAATGAACTTATAAGAGCTGAGTCGGTCTTTTCGTTCTTTTAAAGCATTTCTATGTCTTACTACACGTTCGTTTGCCTTGCCACTGGTTGAGATTTGACATTGTGTAAATAACGTCAATTAAGGTAAGGTTAAAGAACTGATAGGAAATTATAGAAATCTGGTTTTAGACATGTTTATGTTAAATATATTACGATGTTCTGCAGAGTTCCATTTGGTAATTTAAAATGTATGTATGTTTTACTTATGAATCATTTAATGACGTTCACATAATTCTATGTGCTCCAGTTCAAGCGGCTTTAGTGTTAGTCACTGTGGTTAAATGTATCTTGTTTATATTTTAACTTGAAGTTTGACTGGCAGATTGTTAATGTACTTGTCTAATTTGAAATTTTGTTGCGATTCTTTTTGCCTCTTGTCCGATGCGATTGGTTTATCCACTTGTCTGTTGAAGTTTCACTTCTACTATGTGTCACAGCACACTTTTCGATTTTTCGCAGGTTTACTGCAAATTATGATTTGGTTATGTTAGGTACATTTTAATTAATAGTTTTTTTATCTAACAACAAAACTGAATTCGATCCAGAACCAAAAAAATCCATAGTCTACTCTAAAATTATGCCGCCTTTCACCGCGGTCGTAACGCTTTTTTCGTGACAGAAAAAATCCTAATACCCCTGTCTGTATAGAAGTTTCTTTTTAAAATTGTATGTACATATGATGTTGGATGAGTTGTATCTCAAATACATGGCTACATCTGCGTAACTCAGTCACTAACACTAACGTTGTCTCAGGTGTAGCATGGTCTTATCATGTCGATTTTCCTTGAATCAATGTTTGTTTAACGTCATTTTCAAATCGCAAAGCAAATTACATTGTACATTTTGGAAGCCCATCAAATTAACGACCGACTCTGCTAGTGATTATAGCTATCTATATAGAAATAATAAAAAACAAATTAAAAAATAGATTATTGTAATAAATTGGAATTGTATAGATATGTAACGATTTTAGAACTGATTATTAAATTGATAGAGTTATTATGTTACTTTTGTTTTAGAATGTATGGCGGCCGATAGCCGTTAATAACTACATATTGTGTGTATTTCTCATAGTTTAATTGTCATTTAGTGATACTGCGTGGTGACATGCTAGTTATTTTTTGAAAGTAATAAATAACGCTTTAAAACAGTAGTGTTTTTCATTCATCTTTATCCTTTTTACAAAAATAATTAAAAGCACATGCATTAGAATTTAGATATTACTATGATTTACATCATATAAGACGATGTATTGTATAAAGAAACACAGCTAATGCTGTGATGTCAATTATCAATAATAACTTGATTATTATTATCTTATCTATATTTGATAAAAAAGACAATTCAAGTTTGTTTTGTATCGAAACCAATTTTTATTATCTTCTTTGCATACCTACTATGTAAGTACTAAACATAGTTCAATATCTTTTTAGTATTAATTAAATGACCACCATTAGTGTCAATATTATATTCTAGAATACAATTAGATTACGATAAATTGGACATACGGGTAACTATACCATTGTTAAGGGTGACTTTCCACCAGAGATGTGCTATGCAGCTATGCTGCGAAGATGTGAAATCTACGCTACGAAAATATGTGCCCGTTTCCATCAATACTAAGCTATGTAGCTGTGCGAGGAAGATGCGCTATTGAATATGATTGGTGGATACCAAACGCATCCATAGCAACGTAGCATAGCACATTTCTGGTGGAAAAGCACCCTAACACCCCCCGACTGATTGAAAGCCTGTCAATTTAATCAAGATGTTATTTTTTTTTAATATTTTTGATTTAGTAGCCATCAAAAGACATACATTAATAATAAGAATAAATATGTCATGGCTAAAGCGGAAACAGGTAACGAAACTGATGTATTATAAATGTGTTTCACACATGTGTGTATGTGTAGCATATTATCTAGGCTAATGTAAATAAAATAAAATATATAATTCAGAACGATCCGTCATGCATGTTATACGGGTCCGAATTTTGGCCCACTAAAGTACTAAACAAAAACATAATGCGGCTGAAAAGATTATGTTAAGATGGATGGGTGGTGTTATAAATACTTAGGGAGCTCGTCATCACTCGTACTTGTTCTTGTTCTTTGGGAGAGAGGGAACGACTAAGACGTTATCGTCGGGTCTAGGGGACCAGTCACCCCTTACTTCCTCTAGCTCTAGCCTCTCTAAAAGTCAGTCTGAAACCCTGTTACGAACATAATGTTGAACTTGATGATTAATGGGTATAAATATAAAGGTAGACCCCTAAAAGGATGGATTGGTAAAGGATGTGATGATGTTTTGTGGTGTGACAGAGAAAGTACGTCGGAATATAACACATTGTGCCGACCTCAAATAATCGGGTAAGATGAAGGAGAAGAGAGAGTAGCCATTCAATAATATTATTATTACAAAATCAAAAATATTAAGATTTAATGTTTTGAATAAATAATATGCTGCCAATAATTATATAGTTTACCCTAATAAAAATATACACTTAAAAAAAAGATTCCGACGAATTGCGAACCTCCTCCTTTTTTGAAGTAGGTTAAAAATTGCTTCAAAGCGATCGCTCTTTAGCGATATCGTAAGATAATTGTATCGGTAAAGAGAGATCAAATCGATTTATTGACAGAAAATTACACAGAAATAATGCTTTCATAGGTCCCGCACTAGGACTACCCTGTATGGCGAAAATCAAGTACGTGTGTTTAATATAATTTATATCTCTAAGATTATTTTTTTATATATATTTTACTTGTGTGTGTGTAAACGGTGGATTGCCATTTATTTGTATAAAATATAATATAGAAATGTATCTCTGTAACAAGTCACTAGCTAACAAGTAGATATCGTATAAATCTGAACATAAGCATTGAATGTAATCGACAGGCTTTTCTAGGCCTAATATTAACGTCTTCTGTTCCTTAACAAAAGAACTTTCGAAGTTGTGGCGGAGCGGTAGACAACATTGTGGGTAGGTCATTCGGTGATGTATTTGGAAATTGCTTCCAAATCAAAACAGCCTGGTCCTTTGATTGCATCAGTAAACGCGCCATAGTTTCCCCCTTACTGTTTTTGATCTTCGCGTTTTTAATAACCAGCTGTATGGGGATCTTTTTCAATTGCAACTTCCTCAATGCACATATTAATGGCCAGAAGGAGAATTGGTCGATGAAATGCTCCGTTCCAGTTACAGCTGAGAGGTAAAGTTTGCATTGGGACATCACTTCGTTGTTCCAAGTGAGACCTAATGCTTTCGCCTCGCTCGATTCGATTTTAGGGAATCTGTGGCGGTTTTCATAGACATATGCAGCGGTTAGACCTGTCAAGCGATTGACTGAGAACTCGTAATCCTCCATTGGAACTCCCATCGCTGTTTTCTTAACAAGTAACGGCGTGCTGAAATGAAAAAAATAAATTTTGATAAAATTAAATTTGTAAAGACGCTCCACATTCTTGGGAGAACACCGCGAGAACGCGAGAGCCCTTTCACATTATCTATTCTCATTTTCGCGGGAGATTGAAGAGGGCCTTTATTGTTGTGATCAATCACATATCTGAGGTAGGTACTTAACAGGCTAATATGATAATATTATTATAATATGAAGATGTCACCGATACCTACACAATAGAATAGGTATGCATGGAAAATACCCATACTTTGTGAATGTCACACAAAAATATAAAGTTGAGTTAAATTGTATCCCATGTATTTTTTTTATTTGAATATAGTTTATTAATGAAGTATTTTATTCAATATTTTCAAAACTGCTCTGCTGGCAAATTTGTAAAATGTTGCCTCAAACTCAAAAGTTTTGAAATCATGGTAAGTGGGTCTATTTACTTGCGTTCAAGCATCATTCCATCAATCTTGAGCAGTTTTCCCGGTTCGATTATATTCAGCTTCTTCCTTAGTTCATATGCTTTTGATAAGATCATCTCAACGTTTTCACTGCTTCGTAGAAATTCCGCTTCTTTATAAACAGTGTAAAATTGTGGACCGTAGAATGTCTCTTTCGACTCTTGCGAGTTGCTGCTTGAGCTGAATGTAAAACTTTCCATATTTGTAGCTCTGAAAAAAACGTTAATAATAATTTTATTTACCAGTACTTGGCGGAGCTAATTTTCAAAAACAGTCTTGCTGCGCTCTACTGGAATCGATCATTTATAACGGACAGGACTATTGTAGCCAATAAGCCTGATATCACGATAGTAGATCGACCTACGCGACGTGCAATTCTCGTTGACATCAGCATACCTCATAAAGAGAATCCCGTGAAAAAAAAGAGTAAATACTTAGATTTTGTGTAAGAAGTTACCCCCATTTGACGTCCCGAGTCCCGAGTCAACTATCATAGTGCTAATACATCAATGATGCTAAAAGATACTAATGTAAACGGTATTATACTGAAAAGCCTTGACCGTTCCTTAGAGAGGCTCTCACGAGGCTGCTGATATGAAGGGCCAGGTACAGAAGCAGGGCCGCGCCGCCCTTATGTGCGAAGTGTGCGGCGCACACAGGCGCCAAGACCATAGGGGCGCCGCCATCGAAATTATTTTAGTTACACTTATACAACAACATATTCTTTGTAGTGGGAGTATCGATAAGTAAGTAGGTACAATAGGCGCAACATATGCCTTGTAAATAACAAAACATGAAACATAAAGATTCGTAACGCTTCATGGGTTTCGCACACAGGCGCTGTGGGGGGTCGGCGCGGCCCTGTACAGAAGACAGCAGTATTGGACACGGCACGAATTGCGATGAAGTTCCTGTCTCTATAGCCCCACCAGCGATAGCTTGGACCCCAGGCCTCGTTGCCGACTTATCTTAAATTTATTTCAAATATTTTTTTCTATAAAATAATAATTGTATTTTTATAAAAAATATCTTTCAATAATCTTTTCTTTAATGCAAAACCTTGAATTTTAATAAAAACACATAATTTTAATTATTTCACGTAGGTACAAGACATGATGTGGCAGATAGCTGAGTAAGTGTAGAAGGACTGCAGTAGGAGCACTACTTATTTTGTATCTAAACATCCCGATTTTTTTTGTGGATATTTTAGAATTTTTTAGTTTTAAACTATATGCTGGTTTTGGTACGATTTCTTACGAAACTAAAAATCAGCAAATTAAAATACTTAAAATTACAAAATTAATTGTTTCAATTGAGATTTTGTATACAGAGAGCGCTAAATGTGATTCGAGTTCATTTCTTACTGAGAAATCACCATTCTAGAGTAAGTAACCTATTCTTTTTCCAGGCTCACAGATCATAGAATTATATGATTCCAGCAGATGTCCAGTTATAATGTAGGTTGGCGGAAGATATATTATTTTTTAATAAAATCTGGAGCACAAAAGACAGGCAGCTATGGACCACCGTCGCCTATGGAAGTTTCCAACACCAGAGATGTCACCAACGCCGCAACGCTACCAGACTCGAAGAAATTTTATTACACCTTTTTTAAAAAACCCCATATTGTAGCGCTACGGGAAAACCACGGGTGGGAGCTCTTTCCAAATCTCTATGCCTGCCAGGTATTAGGCATTGGTAGCATCTTTGTTGTTACAAATGTCCATAGGCGATGGTAACCGCTTTCCATCATGAGGGCCGTCTGCCTGTCTGCTGAACTAGCGCAATGAATAAAACTTTTAAAATAAATTAGTTTACGGCACCAAAATGAAACATCATTCTTATTTTTTTTTGTTATTGTACTCTAATCAAATATTTACAATGTAAACATATTTAATAAATGGTTTAAATAAACAGCAGACTATACACGCTATAATTTGGTCAAATTTCGTAGTAAAGACATTGTTTATTGTGGTCCGATTACATTGGCGTACTTTGTTCATTATTAAGTATACACTAGTGGGCAAACAAATAGGACATTGTTATTGAACAGTGTTTTGTGTGTGTGTGTGAACAGTGTAAATTAAACTCCGTACCAATTCTGGTATATATGGAACGTCATCGATCTGTACGACTGTCCGTTTATCTATGTTAAAGCTGAATTACATTGAGCAAGCTAGTGACTTTTAATTCGAAGACGGCCAGTGCTGACTTCATACTGGCATCGTGTAAATTAATTTGAAGTCAGTACAGTGGTAGTGCTGCGACCGACTTCAATTTTCCCGATTGAATTTTTTGATATCAGTCGCTCTCTAAGTCAGTAGTAGTTAGTGGACCAATGTAATTTATAAGCCAACCTTTATGGACAGATTTGTAAGAAACTAATGATATTTATTATATTATCTAGAATAATTTAGATTCACAATTTGATCCGGGGCTGCAATCAGGCAGGCAGGACGTCTGCGTGAACAACTAGTAATTTTATAGAATAATAAAAAACGTCGAAGATTAAATATTTATGCATAAGGTGTCGCCTTATGCCTAAATTACAAAATTTAAACAGAGATGCAACATCAAAACGAATGTTGTTCAACAAAACAATTTCAAAGATAGGGTAATTAATATAAATAAAATCGTAGTTGTGTGCCAAATTGTTTTATTTCCGATAGGACGTATTCATTTTATAAAAAAACTAATATTGGGGTAAATCTCACAATATAAATATTTCATACCTTATTTCATTTTTTGCAACACTTCAGAACCACGTTTTAATATGATTAGTTTTCCTAATAAAATAAGGAAAACATTTAACTGGTATCATTAAGTACACTCACACATAGATAACAATATGACGCGAGGTGAGTGCAAGACAGTATGCTCACGCATACCAGCATGCGTAAGCTGGCCTGTTTCTGTTGTTGTGATTTCAGGGCGACGCGCTATCTAGAGTGTACATTATCTAAGAGCCAACCTCCTAATTCCCAAAAAACAGATTTATTTTTTGATAAATAAATAACTCTGGATTAAATGACGAAGTATGAAACCCATCTATTGTCGACTTAATTACACATTCAGAGTTTTTTCTTAAACATAAAATTTGTTTTAGGATTATTATCCCACTTAGAATGCGGGATTGTAGTCATTTTGTATAGTTTTATATATTTTCACATTGTTCATTGTTGAATTAAATAAAAATAATTGGTTAATCATAAGTCAACCGTGTTTAACTTTATAAACAAACTTCATGTCCATGACACATCTATTTATACATAATTAGTTATATATTCTATGTATTTTAATAGCAATTTTATAAAAATATTGGACTGAACAAGGACATGCAAGCAAAATATATCTTTATCTACTAAATAACATTTAACTTACGGAAGTAGGTATATTATAATTGCAATCTACAGATGAATATTATTTTCAATAACACAGGGATTTACACTTATACACGAATCCACAATGTTCACATTGCAAAACAATTAATCATTGAAGTACAAAGGCTGCTACAAACACATATCAACTATTGATTACTACAAAAAAGAATGGAGAATGAATATATAAATTTAACTAATAAACAAAGTATACAATATTCCTGTTATGTACCTATATAAAGTGTATTTATATATGATTCTAAGTTTGATATTCGATGTTACAACAGTAACTCTGTGGTTCATGGAAGCCCCGATAAGGTTGTCGTGTTGTAGTTTAAGTGACATAATTGGTTTTTCAAATGACGACTAATTATGACCATAAAGTCACCTGCAGCTACAAGTTGCCTTGAGACATTGGCAAAATCAATGCTGAAAGCGCTGGTGCCTAAAAAAGAGAAGAACCTGCAAGTTTGTAAGTGACTTTATAATTAAGTATTTGTTAAAAAATTGGCAATAGTGGTTTTGCTAATCTAATCATACAAGCTTTAATCATAACAAGGTGCAGAAGGTCTATTATCGATTTTATTATTTTATTTAGGTTTATGGCTTGGCAGCTAGACCTTTAAGCCAGATCTTAGTTTACAATATAGTTTCTTCATTTTCTTATGCCTATGTGTAGCACAGATGAACTGTAGCTAATCAGCTAGTACCATTCAATGGAGTTCTTGTGACAACTCAAAAAGCCACATTTGACTATACAGTTCACATTTCTTTCAAAATAGAAAATATCGACTCAAAAACTATCAATATCCTACAACTATTGTTCATTTTAGAGTAATTTTACACATTTTTAGAAAATTGAACTGCACAGCACAACATCACCTTTCAGTTCCCGCCAAAAACTCCTCTATTATCGATTATTAAATGATGACTATAGATAATTATGTCACTGTTATTCTCTAGTAACCATAGATAATAACACTATATATTATAAATCTCACAACTGTTATTTGTTTTTTTACACATTTACAGCTTTATTAATATTTTAGGTTTGTTTTGAGATGTGTTGAATTTACACTTTCAATTTGGGAAGAGTATTGATTTATATATCCCTATGTGTATTTTGAGTAAATTCACAGGAGTTGTACTTCATTGAATTAAAATTATAACTAGTAATAAAAACTATTTTATATTTTTAAAGATTTATCCACTGAAATAGACATTTTAAACATTTTTGCCTTTGAAACGGGTCAATTCTGATTAATATTTGCATTACATAAGATGTAAGTTTACTTATGAAACTGGCGAGTTATTATCGTTTGGTGAGAAATTCGCCATTTAATTAATATGTTATCGATTATGAATTATAATTAATAAGTTTTATTATATCGATGGCCGGTTCCTATATCATACTATTCATTCTTTTACCTTACCATTGGTATTACTTTTTATAGGGCTTATGTCAAATTTTAACCAGATAAATGAATTGTTGAGAAAATATAAAAACTGACCGAACGGACGAAGTAAGAAGACAGGCCTTGTCAGTAGTTAGAATAAATTAATACTAAATAAGAAAAATATATTGACTATCGTAAATAGTCTGAATTGCTGCTCTAGCGGTGACATAGGAATGTATCAGAGATAATGAATCATTTTCCTGCTATATGAAATAAAGGGCATCACACACGGCGAAGATGCTATAATATTTCATGTTAAGATGCCTGGATATTAAATATTATAGCATCTTAAGGTATCACACACGGTTAAGATGCTATAATATATCCGTTCGAGTCATTCCATCAAAGGTTTATTTACAGAATGATATAATATGAATAACACAGCCTTATTATTAGATTTATTTTGATAGCTCATCAGATGATAATTCTGACTTCGAATACAACTTAGAAATTTCTGCCGCACATTCTAAGTGTCGAAAAATCTGGGTAGAAAATCATATAAAATTTAGGAAAAACCGCGGTGAATTTAATCTTTACGAAGACCTTTCACCAAAAAATTTTCAAATATATTTTAAAAAGTCATTATATCAACATAATATTAACAAAAATCGAAATGTGTGCTGGGACACATTTTAGAAGTGAAACTTCAACGGACAAGTGGAAAAACGAATCGCAACGGACAAGTGGAAAAACGAATCGCAACGGACAAGTGGAAAAACGAATGGCAACGGATAAGTGGGAAAACGAATCGCAACGGACAAGTGGAAAAATGAATCGCAACAGACAAGTGGCAAATCTTCAACTGATAAGTGACAAAATGAATCGCAACAAAATTTCAACTTAAAGTGTTACGAGCAGATTGTTAATGTACTTATCCAATTTGAAAACCTATACGTAGTTCGATGCAAACTTAAGTTTGCCTCCATTATTGTCGGCTCGGAACATCGCACATTCCGATGCGCTGAACGCGATTTTAGGTATTATAGGGACGAGGTATATCCTCGCTCGCTCTCTGGCTCGCTTTCTCGCGGGATTTCCCCGGCGCTCGGCTCACTGGGGCTTCAATAGCGCTTTCGGAGATAGATAAAGCGCTTTTTAGGGCAACCCAGCTCCCAATTCTATTAAACAACTTCTAGCGCAAATTCTTACGCTTTTTGTAATATGCACATATCGAATTAATTTTAAAGTAAATATATGAATATCTGGACTAATATTATTAAGAGGAAAGATTAGATTGTTTGTTTGCATTGACGAAGCTCTGAAACTACTGAACCGATTTGAAAAATTCTTTCCTTTTGGCAAGCTACACTATCCCCGGGTGACAAAGACTATATTAACTTTACAAAAAAATTAGGGATCCTTATTAAAACTCCAATAATGTAACGCAAGGTGTAATTAATACCTAAAATCGCGTGCACTGCGAAAACTATTGATAATAGAATGAAATAATGTACTACGACTTTGCAGAACACATAATTATCTACAAAAAGTGTCGTGACAGCATATGTCTAACTATTATAGTTATGCCACAAAGTGTTCTTTTATTTTAAAGTTTAATTAAAATGCCGCCGCTAGAAAAGGCTCTTTATTTGTATTTTGGTATTATTCCTTATCAAAATAAATTGCTTTATATTCAAGACTGCTTCAATACCTTTATGTAACTTTTCGAATTATTCAATTCGGACATTCCATTCGAAAGATATCACGAGTTTAAAAATTAAGTATTAGACCACGTGACTGTGACACTTTTTCGTGAGCGAAAAATCGTACGACCCCCGTCTATATAGAAGTTTCACTTCAAAAGTACATCGAGTAATAACAAAAACTCGGGAGAAAAGGTAGTTGAATAAATAAAATATATTTCATTCCATTTTGCGTTGGATATTAAGTGCACACTCTGTATAAAGGAGCTTGCTATATATTTTGTATCTTAAGATACTTGCTATATAGCAAGCTATACTTGCTATATAGCAAGCTCATATCTCGGCATCTTAAGATACTTAATATGAAAATATATATCATCTTAACCGTGTGTGATAGTTCATACAAATTGTATAGTGAGCGATATTCTATCTTAAGATGAAATATTATAGCATCTTCGCCGTGTGTGATGCCCTTTAGGATATAATACGTAGACAGAGAAACCTATAGACAAATTGATAGCTTTTCTCGCATTCACACAAGAAAAAGAGCAACTTATGCCGATGTCGTATAAAAGAATGAGACAATGATACTATTTTTTGTTTCACTGAGCGTGCCGCGGTTTAGACTACCGGTGTGCTTAAAAAGTTCGACAACTGACTGCTGAAGGGCAGCAGCTATCGTCTTCCTATAAAATACAGTTTTCACGTGCTTTATGTGAAGTAATTCATATTATGTTTTGTTTTCAACAATTTAGACTTCCTATTTCAAACTTTTTGTTAAGAATATGGTGCGGTGAAGCGTTAAAGGGTGTAAAAGTGATAGCGGAACGAAAACCCAGGATTGTCTTTTCACTCGTAAGTATACCACTGTTTATCAGTAACTAGGCCTTCAGTAGCATTTTATTATGTTCATATATTGTGTATAATGTACTTTAGACGTAAATTCATTGTTAAAATAGCACAAAAATAACAATTGCAAATTTTATCTTAAAATTTAGTGTGGCCAACTTTTTTTTTAAATTATTTCACACTATTTTAGGAAATACAATTAGGAATTTATTCTGCATCGTGTATTAATGAAATATCTGAAAAATTTAATGGCTTGTTGTAGTTTTCCTGAACCTGATAATTTACGTCGGAATTGGATATTAGCTGCAGCATGGACAGATTGGACACCAAACCATCATCAAAATTTTGCAGTAGACATTTTGAGAAAAAATTGTTAATCAAAAAGAAGAAAGTTACACTGCTATTCCCTAATGCTGTACCTATTCTGGTAAATATTCAGTTAATAATATATTAAGTTTCGAACCAGGTTTTTTAAGATTTTTATATGTTTAGTGTTTTTAAAACTACAGTGTGAACTCCATGTAACGTCACTCGATTTAATGAGAAACTCCTTTAAGAATCGAAATCACTTGGCTTTGGTTGGTTTAGATTGTCTTCCACACAATGACACACTATTTAGCGTTACACCCACTCTCAATAACGACAACAATTAAGTAATAATGCCGTTTAAGTTGCCAAAATTATTAAAAGCGGCGCAGCTGTATACGTTCTTCAAAGTATTATTTTCTGTAAACAACAGCTTTCTTCACCATTTTTTGGATAAATTGATTTTTTTTTAGGAAAAGTGGCTTGTATTCCATCATGTTCCTGCTTCAGTTTAAATGAAGATACAATTATGGAAACTGAAAATCATTTAAACATTCCTGTAAGTGCACTATATTAAATAAAAATAATATGATTTTCCCGCAATCAATACAGTTTTTGCTATGTACAGTATTAAGATAAATTACTTTCGTTATATTAATTCGCATATTCTCCAAAACCATCTATCTAATCTGATCTCTAGGAAGTAATACAAACAAAAATATTGTGTCCAAAAAAATATTTTTTCCAATGAAGTTATGGTTTTAGTAACCAAAAACGGGTTTTTTGATTTTAGGACAAGACGCCAGAGTACACACCTCGAACGTTGCGAAAAAAATGGAAATGCTCGAAAATACAATCATCCGAACGACTGAAAAAAGGCTCTTCGAGAAAAAAGTAGACGTTTAGCGAAAAAGGTAGCTAAACAAGAAAATGTTATTGCAGAATTGAAAACAAAGTCATTAATAAGTGAGGAAGATGGTGATTTATTGGAATCTGTTGACTCTACCAATAAAGACTTCTTGAAAAAATTAAAAATAAACATGTTCTATTATTTATTCACAAAGCCAGAACCTACTATCACATAAGAAACGGCAGTTATTTAGGACTACATCATCATCATCTATCCTTAGTCTCCTGCCCTCATTGCAATTAATTTGAGTTACGCAGCATGTCTTCTCCTTCGCATAGCATGCATACCAACCTATCGATGAAAATCTTCCTTACATACAAATTTCTAATTATCACAATTATTTTTCCTCACAAGGTATCCCTAAATATAGTGACGTCATCTTTTTGTCCCTTTCTGCGGCACGCTATAGCGGTGTCTATAGGATTCTCTGTCTACGATATAATATATACTCAATAACTTTGCACGCTCATTCTCATAATGTTACATCGAAAGTCCTGGAACGCGCTACCAAATTCTATTTTCAGAACTCACAGAACTCATCAGAACAGAATAATCAGAACATTTGAGTTTTAGCATTGTCACAAACTTTGTGCTGTCAGTCAAAAGGCATGCATTTATTGGTAAGTGAAGAGAATATTTTAAAAAATGTAATTTTAGCTAAATTAAGAAACCATGTGAAGGCATACCTATATAAAAAAAGAAGCAGATCACTATGCCTCAAATTCCCGAAGGGTTTCAACATTTAAAAAATGGAGTACACTTAATATTTTAATATATACATACAAATTAAAACTATCATTGGTTAAAAACGTAAAATATTTTTTTATAATAATTAATAAAGTGTGAGACTCTGCGGTGCTTGTATCAACTACGAGTTTTTGGTGATTATGTTAACAGTCGATAGATGGCGTTGGTACTTTGTAAAGTGCAAATGACATACTTGAAATAATTATTGACTTTTGTATGATTTGATTATGCGCTTCCCATTGCAAATTAATGTCATTTTTGGGACTTAAAATATCTTCTGTTACTCCCCGTTCTCGCAATTAATGAAGAAATAATCAATCATTTATGACAATTGTTACGTTAAAGCAGAGAATCCCGACCTTTAGAAGAAAAAATACAACGCCCTCTTTTAGATAATAGACGATTATATTAATTTTGTGTCTTTTAAAAATTTTATTGCAGGAGTTCAGCAGACAGATAGACGACCCGCCTGATGGAAAGTGGTTACGGTCGCATATGGACACTTCTAACATCGAAGGTGTTCTAAACTCAGCTATTTATTATAGCTGAGTTTAGACGGGAGTTGAGTATATGTATATGTATCTATGGACTTACATAATTTAGTATATTCAACTCCCTGTGACTATATATCTAAGCTAAGCAAATTACGGCATGTGTTATGATATGGGTAATATATAACCGAACAGACAACTCTGGGGCATACGCTAGGAATCGAATAAGTTCCAGTAATTTAAGTGACCAAAGGCCTAAGCTAAAGCAACCACAGATGTCATGAACCTTGGTTAGTTACTAATCTTGGTTCCTACGGTTGGTTTGATTGGTTTGTACACTCCACGCCGTATAGAAATTGGCGATGCCGGGGGTCAGGCTTCCTCTGGCAGTATGTGTGGCCCTTGGATCCCCAGCCCGCCAGGGTATGCGGAATTGGTCGAGCTTCGGATTTATCGTAGTCCTGGTGTAAGGCGAAGGAAGGAACACCGAAGGGTATCTCTAATTGTGGTCTCTAATGGTGGTAATAGCATTTCTTGCTTGTGAGAAACACGGTGAGAAGTAGATCCGCCACGTTGAGATGGAACTTGGAAATTAAAAAAAAGGTACTAATCATGGTTTTAAACCGTAGCCGCTTCCAAAATTACCAAGTATGTGTAAAATATTTGAAGAGATTTCTTCTGGTCACAGGACATGGGTAGATAAAAATAAAAGACTAATAAAAATGTATGAGGTGTCAGAAGATGTGCAGCTAACAAGAACGGTAGTTTGCGAGGGCCGTTTGTTTAGTCAGTGTTGGCAGCTGTAATGATTAATTCTAATTTGAGGGAATTATTTAATTTTTGGGATATCGTTTTGCCATTCTTATTGTGGGCGTTTTGATAATAACTGATCATTTCGTAAATAGAGATGTAGATCTGAAAAATTAACTTACAGTATAAAATTTGTACCGATCTCAGGTTATTTCAGCTTACCCCAAGTAAGGTAAGATATTTTTTCGTTTGCCAGTACATAATTATATAGTACTGTGTGAATATCAAATCAAATCAAAATAATTTATTGTATAAAAACATGGTTTTAGAATAGGTCTTGTTGTTATACATTGAGCACATGTTTTTTGCCGGTTGGGCGTACAATTTTAGTAGTGGCAGACAAGTGAAACAACGTATTACGAGCTGCAGCGATGGTCTTGTTTTTTAATATTATGAATATTAACAGTACAATTTGAATAAAATGCAATTTATGAGAGCGTGTTCGCGTCATGCACGTACGTCGTGCTTTTGTAGTCTATAATCTTCTTTCATTAGTTATCTCTTTCACACTATGGGTTTGTTCAGAAATATAATCTTATATACTTCACATCATGCGTTCAAGATACATAATTCCCACAATACTATTCGGGTTTTTCAATATTTTTTGATATATTTGTATTCTTAATTTTGTAACTATCAGGTTGACCACTTGTCGCAGGAATAGAGCAGAAGAGTCCTGAAATGGAGATCGCGTCTCGGCAAACGTGATGTAGTTCGCCCTTCAAACTGGATGACCTACGTAAGGTCGTCCCTCCTGAGGACTGCGTGATTGATTAATGCATAATAATATGTTTGTTTTTTTTTCTTTTTTTTTTTCATTTATTTTGGCATCAAACAGATATATACATTTCAACTTAAATTAACAGTTACATTAAATTTATTCTTATAATCTAACAGTGCCTAAGAATTGTTCAATGAAAAGAAATAATTTCTAAATGTGAGTCAGAAAAACAGTGAAACGTTACACAACTTTAAATTTAGAAAATTGAGAAGAAAAAGCAAAAAAAAAAAAGAAATAATATTTTAAAGGTTGATTACAGCAATATTTCATTTATTTTAATTGTGAGTCTATATAAAGGTAAGTTAAATATATCTATGTCTATAAAGTTAAGGTTATATGTATTGGTGCAACGAAAAAAGAAGCAATTGCGATTGTAATTTTTGTGATAACGTGGGGGAGCAAAAAGAGGTAGTTTACGAGTGGGGCGCACGGGAAGTCGAACATTTACAGAAAAATCAATTTTTGACAAAAGTTCAGGAGAGTCAACAAGAAAATTTAGAATTTTATATAAAAATACTATATCAAACATTTTACGCCTATTACAGAGACTTAATAAATTATATCTATTCAAGGACGCGTCATAGAGTTCATTATCAATGTGGTTGAGGAAATTTAATGATTTAAGGAATTTTTTCTGAACTTTCTCTATTCTATTTACGTGTACAGAATAACAAGGATTCCATGCCGTACTACAGAAATCTAGAAGGGACCGTACAAACGAAAAATATAGAATTTTATAAGTGATTGATTTTTTAAACGGTTTGCTTCCTGTTTTCCACCCTTGATGAAGCCTGTGTGCGTTAGTAGACAATGGTTAGTTGATAACTTTCTTCACCAAACCCTTTTCAGATTCATCGATAAAATTGTATTGTAACTATTTTGTCCAGTATTCTCCTTCTTTCTTCACTTCACTTAAAACCCTTTCATAGTTTCTGTGTTATTGTATTTATTGGTAGAAATACTGCTGGCAACACCAACTGGGGTTTATCAGAATACAAACGGGGTTCCATATAACGATAGTTATTCCGCGCCACCGGTAATTGTGACAAATGAACATGTTTCGTTATACTTACAAAATAGACCCGATGTTGTTCGACCCTGTCTGAAATAAAAACATGGTGAGTGATTTTTCTTTCGTCATCGGGTGGGTTAAAAATTATATTATTAGAGCTTTATGTGAGTATTTTTAAGATTTTTATCGAGACTTCGGAAATTATAAATAATAATTAATTTGGTTTTCATGAAACTTTACTGTTACCTATTATTTTTTTCTTTAATTTATTTGGGCAAAAAATAGTATTGTACAGAATTTAGTATTATGAGTCTTATACATAAGTAGTTAAAATTAATACAACACCAACATCATTTACCACATATTGAATACCTAATTGAAAATATACTAGCTACTGTAAGGAAAAAGCAAAAGAGAAAGAAAAAAAAGTTGGTAATAACTGAAAAGGAGAAGCAAAAGGAAAAAAGGGAGACCTCACCAGGACGCAGAACCGGAGCCAAGACAGCATCGATTGCCTGCTAAGCCTGGGACCACCCGCAAAGAAGACGCTAATTGTCAGAAATACTTGAAATACCTATCCATCTACTTACATGTACCTATATTAATAACATTGAAATGTCTGTTTTTATTTTAAAAATAATTTCATAATTAGATTTAAAAAAACGTCTATACGATGAACAATTTATAATCGATAATACTTTGTAGAAAAGGAGATGGCCTTGTGAAATTGTTTAGTATAAAGGCAACTTCCCTTGAAGCCTCTAATTAAAATGGTAAGTCAATAATGGAATAACGCTTGCTATAAACAAGACTTTTATCTAAAAATAAAAATAAACCTCAGGAATTAATTCCTGAACGGTGAAATTTATTTTAATAAAGCACATATAAATTGTTGTTATAGCGATAAAAATCTAAGGCAATGAATAAACTAATTTATTGTACGAGTGCTGGTTTAGCAACTACCGACTGTTGGTGGCTTTCCTATACTTACTCCATCCAAAGGTTGTCTGGAAGAAATCGCCATGGGCGATAAGACCGCCGATTATACTTGTATTTAATGTTCTTGATTTTGTGTAGCATTTTTGTACAATAAAGTATATTCTATTCTGTTCTACATCCTAACCCTGTTATATATATGTATATACATATGTTTTAATTATATATTTATATTCTTTTTGTATTTATATGTACTTATCATTATCTATAAACTTCATCACCGTTTTAAAAACCCATGAATCGTTGCCAAAGGTTGCCTGGAATAAAACACAGAAATATTAGTACAACTCTAAGAGTTGTCTCCACGCTTGTCAGGTGTCGAGCAGCAATCTGCCCTCAAAGAATACTGCGATTATTGAACAGTAATTATCGACCACAATATACTATGCGCGTCTTGTCCAACAGAACTTCCGCTCTCTTGAACAGATGAACGTAAAATGACGATTGTAGACTGTCGGTTTAAGACTGCCCCTCCTGTTCCCCGAACACCGCGTATTTAAAAGGTCCTCGTAAGGCGCTGCAGTGACACCATCCGGTAATGCGTTGGCGCCACTTCAGTTTCACTTCCTCCATAACACCAACTTCCGCCATCCGTATGATTTCCAACTTCCGGTTACTCCATTTCCGATATCAGTTAGCTTGATGCTTCTACGTTGACATCCGGTTATACGCCTTCTGATTACTACATTTGACTACTTCTGTCATATGGTTACTTTATAATAACAAATACGATTCCTACATATATATATCTAACTATATCCATCGAAGTAAATATGTGTTACCCCTATAGTGGGAGGCCCGAACCCAGCAATGGGACATTTATGGGCTGTGATGTGTATATATTTTATTTTAGATTACTTTGTTTTAATTTCTGCCTGACTAACAATATGTCGAGTAGATAATAATGATCAGGTAGTTTTTGATTGGGGTACAGGTTTCCTAAATCTATTAAGTACATTTATTTTGATATGTAAGCAATTCCCAAAGAAGCAAACACATTTCCGTCTCAATAAACGCACTTATGATGACAATGCTGTTGGCTTAGACGTTCTAATAGCGATTGTCGGATAAAATTTTCATGTTTGCTTTTAATATAATTGTGTTCAGTTTATCTGTTGAGGATTATATTCGGATTACACCGGTCCGCCGAGCCCGGCAGCCCGCGGCCCGGCCGCTTCAAATTGAATTGTAATATGCTACCGTTATTAATAACGACGGTGGATGCTTAGGGCTGCATTGGCCCTGCCGGAAGACCACCGCTGGTTATCTCAACCGGCAATTTGGCTGAGCTAGGACCAATTTAAAACTACATTTATTTATTGTTTTTTATTCTAATAGTCTAAGTGGTTTTACATTTTAGTTTCTCTACAAACTAATAACATGTTACAAGTTTTTATTTATTATCCCCGCAAATTGCTAATGCGCCTGGCCGCCATTTTGGTGACGTAACCGTAGCCGAACACTCAGTACCGTTAGCATCACTGGCCGGCGAGTACGCGTACATTTTAGTTGCGGATGACATCACGTGAATGTTAATTTGACAAGGTTCCAGCGCATTAGCAATTTGCGGGGATAATAACTTGCAATGTTTGTTCGTTTATTAATTAGTTTGTTTAGATCATATTTTGCAAGGTGAATTAGAACCAGTTCTTTTAAACTTACACTTTTTCATACTTCTTCGGTTCTGATAATAGTACACGAACATTTAAGAACATGGAAAAAATGACAACATTTTTAGTTTGATAGCAAAAAATAACATGTATTCAGCGAAAACTTAAAAAAAAAATAGGTAAAAAATTATGTATTCTAACATAAAAGCTTGTCTTGTAACTTAACCAGCCTTCTAGATATTCCACCTATTAAAAATATGATGACTTAGGCTCAGTGTTCTACTTATAATCTCAAGGAGTTATACGTTTCTACGTATAACTCCTTGAGATTATAAGTAGAACACTGAAGTAGGAATAGTATTTTCTTAACTAATTTATACATTAAATAATACATTTAAATAACAAAGACATCGAAACTAAAGTACACTACGTAGGAGATCACTGGCAACGGGCAGCGTGCCTAGAAGGCTGCCTGCATTGCCGCGCTGAATACATACGGTAATTCTTTGGGCGAGGTAAGCTCTAATATATTAAATACAGTGTAAACTCCATGTAACGTCACTCGATTTAACGACAAATGTCCCTTAAGCGTCTAAATCACTTGGCTCTGGTTGGTTCAGTTTATCTTTCGTACAATGATATACTCTACATATATAGCATTACACCCACTGTCAATAACGACGACAATTAAGTAATAAAAAGTATCTTTTAAGTTGCAGATAATAGTAAAAGTTGCGCAGCTATGTACGTTCTTTTATCCCTTTATTATCCTAGCCCGTAATAAACTCGACAATCGGCATCATGCATGCCGAAATTTCTAAGTACTTCCTTTATGATTAAGGTTCCTCAATATCGCAAGATATGAATAAAATAAGTAAAAAAAAATAGTGGTGCAGCAAAAGACGTCAGACAAAAATAACAGACTTCTCTCCATTTAACAACAATTCTCTATAACGCCATATAATACACAGTCTTTCGGTGTCGTTATATAGAGTTTACACTGTGTTTAATAAAGAGAGATAACATTCAGATTAGAGTCAACCCTACACCGGCTCCAACACAATCGGTTCACGTTCCATGCGGAGATTTTTTTCGCCGCAAAATTTTAACCGTTTCGCTTCTCCGTACAAATTCCGCGAAATCAGCCGTATTTGTACAATAACTGCCCGCTGGGGAACGTTCCCGTACAATGGCCTCTTTGTTTAACGACGTCCTCCATTGCGAGGGCGCGTGCCTAGTTTTTTCAATGGCAACTATTATGCAGTGACATATGTTTGTGCGGTGAATATAGGGAATTAATGGTGAATGATGTGTTATTGTTGTTTTGAGAGATTTTTTGGTGGGACATGGCTATTTTACCTTGATGCTACTTAGGGGCACATCGGTGCCGGGGTGCCAAAAACAGCAGCGAAATTTGCCCCCTGGCCAGCATTAAAAAATTGAATTGAATTTTGTTTCATTTTCCAATCCAAATTCAAATTTATTTAACCAAACTTCTCATTACATGACAGAACCTAAAGAACCCTGCACTAAGCAAAGCCTGTATCGCAGGGACTATCGTGAAAAAAATTCGGACAAACCCTAAATAAGGACCACCCTGCTACACATACTGCATGACGAAACGCAACCGGGATTTAGCACTCGGATGATGATGATGACGACTATATGCTCATCATTTTCTGAGAAATTTTTTTGCAACGCTTTAATGATGATGATAATGATGATGGACGAGTAGGTAGAAATCATTAGAATAGATATGTTTTCATATCGTCACAAAGATCTATTCACTATTGTATTTAGGTACTATCGTTAATATTCCGATACTACGCAATCGCAGTTACTTACAGGCGAAAACATAAAGCTGCGTACTCATTGAACCGTCAAATAGTATTACTTACGTTAAACCGATTACATTAACCGCGGCGCAATACAATCGCATGACATACTCGTATTACTGTTATTTGTAAATGAAATAACATAACAGCATTCAAATTATGTTTATAAATTTTATTGTAAATATAGTTTTCTTCACATCAACTTCTAGTATGGATTTTTTTAAAGCGTTAAGACAGACAATATTAGATTCACATTTATAATATTAGTATATATGGATAATGAGTATAATACTGTAACGACTAACCTTTTTAGTCGTCATATATACCTATTAAGAAACTAGTTGATGCCCGCGACTTCGTTCGCGTGGTGCGGTTTTTTAACTGTCCCAAGGGAACTCTTTAATTTTTCGGGATCAAAAGTATCATATATGTTGACCAGGGATATAAGCTATCACCATACAAAATTTCATTTAAATCGATCCAGTAGTTTCGGAGATTAGCCGGTACAAACAGAGAAACAAAAAAATTGAAAAATTCTAAATTAGTTCTATTTCACTTCGTACATCCCCCTGACCCGGTTTTTAGCATTTTTTTCATTGTAAAGAAATTCGACCTCTACAATTTTATTATATGTATATATATATTATATTATTATTTAAATTCGAATAGAAGAATGCCTCGCAAAACAATCGACAACAGAATTGTATCGGGCCGCGACCGGAACACATGGTTGTAAAAGTCTCTTGATTGATAATATAAACGATATATACTCTGAAGCAGTCTCTTTATTGAAGATCCCGGTCAGCTCGGAACCGCTGGCCGCCACAATACATTCATATCCAAGGGCCTAAAACGACAGCTTTCGCAGATATTCGTATTGCGAATATGAAAAGTATGAAAATAAAGCGGAACTTGTTATGTTTACACATTCCAGTATGTCTAGTCTCGTGTCCACTTCACTAAGCAAGTCTCCAAAAGAGGCCGCGTTAGCCCCCAAGATATCGCCAGAGGCCATTGTTCTCTCATTTTCTGACGTTTTATATAATATACTAGTGGTCGCCCGTGGTTAAAATTCGATCATAATAATTAAGTTAAATTATAAGTTTGAACATTATCAAAGTTCTGTTGTCAAAGACTACTTCTATAATCACAGATTTCGTCAAGGCTATAGACTGATAATTTGACTAAAACAATAAACAAAAGAGTAAGTAAGTATATAAATGCGTGTGTGTGTCAAATACATGGTATTGTGTGTAATGATTTTTATTGATTTAATGTATTTTTTAGGCATAATTAAAAAAAATCGCATTCTGTACTCCTTTTCTATATAAATTATAATAACTGTACTATATTCGTAAAAAGGGGTTTATGCTTCACGTACATAGTACTATACGTATCTAGTATCTACTGTACTACTAGACGAAAACTTTCAAAAATTAGAAAACAAATTAAGTCGAAAAACATGATCAAATCCCTAAAATTACCAAATAGATATCGAAAAAAGTCATTTTTACGTTATATTAGATGGTATAGGTATACCTCCCAGGCAGTCTTCTGGGCACTTTACCCTTAGAAGACAGTTACATTGACTTAGTATGCTATTAATTACTTTTAATTAAGATTTTTTCATAGTATTGGTGCAATATAGCACTATTATATTTAGCATGAATATAGAGTTTAATTGAATTGTGCAAAATGCTCAGTTGGTTTGCCAGCCCCCCAGTGGGCAAAAGTGGGCGTGAAGGCGCTGATGGTGGGGGGAGACTGTCCGTTTTAACTTTCCGGACCGTTGATTGCACCAAATACAATACTACGGTTACTTTATCTATAATATTGTAAAATAATATACATGCCGTGTCGGTACATTAAGCTATTAAAAGAAAAACAACTGAAATATGCTATGTAAACGACGGAGAACACGATGATTTTTTCTCTCTGTTTATTTGTTTGTTCAGAATTCACGTAAAAACTATTGCCTCGATTTCGATTTCGTTATGGACTTTTCTTTGTTAATTATCATAGTTATCTAATCAAATGTGTTTAGTTGTAGGCTTTCCATAAATAAAAAAATATATAAGATAAACTTTAAGGCAGTTTAACCGACTTTTTTTTTATCGCAGGAGATCAGCAGACAGGCAGACGGCCCACTTGATGAACAGCGGTTACCATCGCCTATGGACATTTGCAACACCAAAGGTGCTACGAATGCGATGCTGTTCTCTTTAGGGAGCCTGGAACCTGGTCACTAATGCCGGAACACAACACAAGGTTGTTATGGCGGCATACTCTAGACCAGGGATGGTAGCCATCCAGTCGGGCAAATGCCCTACCACCTGGCTGTGGGTTGTTTTGTCGCCTCTTACGACAGGCCGCCGGGCCGCAGGAAATTGTATTCTTTCTCCGTTCCTGCACGGATAATAACGACTGCCATGAAAGTTGGCACATCGAACGGCCAGGCCACGACCTTGTCACTATGAGCGACGCAACGAGCGGTATAAACAAAAGTGTATATAATATGAAGAATAATACATTTGTGCACTTTAAAGATGATGCGAGCGTTGCACTGGTCGCATTGCTGAGCCAAAAAACATGGCTGGATCGTAAGTACTTTTTCATGGCGATTGTTTCTATGCTATTTTAATTGAATTCACTAATAGATGAAGCTGCAGCGTTTTAACTTTTATATACTTTAAAATAAAACCTGTAGTCATTTTGTTCGGCATAATCAGTACATCAATTTTTACAATTATATAAAAAACAATAAATACATAACGTCTGACGTTTACATAAAAGACATTGGCAAGTAATTGATCAGCCTGGGAAAGTTTATTTTTAACCGCACTGTGTCTCTTTTGTCGTGAATTAAATTATACTACCGCCTATATAGTAGGCAGAACGAATAATACTTATCCCATTAAGTTTCATCTGACAAATGTTTGTTTCAGTCGGCAAACTCATAACGATAATTTTGAACTATCGTGTTTCGATGGTAGGGGTCAGTATTCAATTAAGCGAGGCTCCGTAGTGGAGCGCCTTCGCACTTTTAGTTATGTCTGACAGCGGAATAAAGTGGGAATTGTTGGTAAGTACAATGTTTTGATTGAATCCGTTTATTTCTTTGTTCAAATTAAATTTTAAATTAGAATGTAAGAAGATTAGATCATAAAGAAAGTTTATGCTTGATAAAAACTTGTCTAGACTGCGAAAATTTTCTCAGAATTTTGACCATAATAATTTTGCCGGTGATCCACATTTTTGCGCAAGAAAACAGCCCATTAATCATACTATAGGTCGATCGTTGATATTTTATTTCGGTGACTTCATTAATAATTAAATTATTAATAAAAAATATAAAACCCATAAAATGTAAGTCCACTTTACTAAGAAATGATAACAAATACACTGGAAATTGGAATGTGTGGAAAATTGCTTGTCCCAATGATATATATCACAGTACTTTTGAGTTAAATGTTGTCATTATTTTGAAAGAACGTATTACATTAGAGTTTAATTAAATATCTAGTTTTACGATACAATATATTTCTGGTAGTTTTGCATGAGTTCGTTAATTATAATTTTCTTACTATTTATTTTTATACTATTGATTTATTGTTGTAAATGATCTAACCAAACCAAGTTAAGTATCGAGAAACGTCGCAGGGGCGTGGCAGGCTTAATCACTTTAGCGGCGACGTGTTTGTCTGTCGCAACCCGAAACCGCGGGGTTAGGCCACTTCATTAACTAATCTGTTAGTTCAAAACATTACCTTAATGTCCTGATGCTCGTATTTTGTTTTAATTTACCTGCCGTTTGTTTTTGGGATTTCATCTATTTCGTAGTACAGTTTTTTATATAAATCTTTTATTTTATACTTATAATGGTACTTAATAGAAATAAATGCAGACACACCTATGCCAGATAGACATCACGTTAGAAATTTATTCATTCAGTTAAATTACAATGTCATAACAGTGTTATCACTAAATCGACTATAGCTTTCGAATAATCTTTACTGTTGCTGTGAATTTCCACAAAGAACACGTGAAAATATCTAAGTCTAGATTCCCCTAGAGCCCTAACATGTATACATAAAACTAAGTGTCCCAAAACACATATACACAGACCATTTTATGTTTCTGATCCAACTGTGTTAGTGTTATAGATTATCTAAATGCGTCTTATTTATACCTAACGTTAAAAAATAATGCGTCAATGAGTATGTAAATTACACAAAAATTTTCATAAAATGAAAACTACTGTGCCAAACTATCCAAAATTTTAGAATGGTAACTATTCCGCATCGAACTAAAAAAGAATCACGAAAATCGGATCACGTACCTAATCGGTGTACATAAATAAAAACAAATACCCATCAAGTTGAGAACCTGCTCCTTTTGAAAGTCGGTTAAAAATAAACAACATAATCTTTAGACAAAAACAAGCAACAAATAGAAGACACGTTCCTGTATATAAAAATAAAAATCTTTGTAAATTTACCTAATTGATCAATTAAACGGGAACTACGCAAAATCAACACAATCTCCCTAAAATAACTCCTACTTGTATTATAAAAATGTAAATACCCGGAAAAATCCTCGTTTAATTGGTGCCTACGTCGTGATGCTAGGGATCTGCTCGGCTTATTTATTGTTGCTTTGAAACTTCCAAACATGTAGGTAAATTGTGGCTACCATAAAGGTGTGGAGTGAGTTTAATTTTTATTTCGAGGTGAATTCTTCTTTTGTTATTCAAAGCTTCTTAATAATAATGACAATCATCATTTTCAAAAAGTAATATTTACAGTATTTTTGTTACCTACTGGTCCCACACTAGTCGAGGAAAACCAATATTAGGGCCGCATGCTTAACGATCGCCTTTAAATAAAATTAGTTAATCATATTAAACTACCTAAATGCGTTTTACACAAAACGTATTGACAGTTCTTTAAACATATTTAGCGGTAAATTTTGCTTTGTGCAAGACGCTTGTTGTATTTAAGGGTATTAAATACGTTTACTGTTTTTTTTTTAATATATTTAAGCAAGCTTATGCAAGCGGCACTTAGTGTCTATAACCACAACTAATTAATAATTATACTAATTATAATATAGTGTACCCATACATGTGTGGGTGTTGGTGTGTGTGCGTCTATACGCGTTACGTTAAAATTTAGAGAGCCTTTATTATAATATGAGAGCATAATTATGAGTATGACAAAATTACTCGTGAAGGGCATAATGAAAAAAAGCATAATTAATATTGTTATGCGCGTTGTGATATGGCTTATTGGAAAAAGGGCTTATAAGCTACGACTATTTTCACAGGTAAAATTCAGAAGTTATTATTGTTTCTCATAAACCATCTGATAGTTACGTGACAGACTGGCGACGATCTTGTCGCTATGAGTGACAGTGCATTAATTAAGATGTATAAAGCATACCACGAGTCGTCGCACTTGGCGACAAGCTCTGTCGCGTCGCTCGTCAGGCCTGCCGTCGTCAAGCTCAAGGACGTGGCCGAACCGTTATATATTATAGTACATTTCACATGAAATATTATAGTTTATTTCCCTCACGTCTGTGAATTGATCTCGCTAAGATACAATTCATACAAAATATACAAATCAATGATTAAAAAATTTCTCATTCAATCTAACTTTTATAGTAAATCGCTTATCTCCAATTATTGTTATTCAATTAGTCGTTCAAAATTGTGCTAATGATATGAATATTACAACCAGCCTACCTGATGGAAAGTGGTAACCGTCGCCTATAGACGTTTGAAACGGCAGAGGATTTAAAGTGGGATAGAGGGATGAGGTAAGAGGGACGGGATACTAAGAGATAGAATATGGAGATGAGAAAAGTGGCTCACTGGAACTCTCACTTACAGTACGAAATAATATTAGCTCAATAATATTTCACACTGATATTCTGTGAGAGCGTGGTTTAAGACGGACAGCGCCGGCCCAGCGAAATAATGATGGTCAAGAAATTGGTCCCACCGTGGCTTTACCAAGTCACATTAGACTTTCTCAGAGCTACTATACTAAGCAATTGTTATACCTTAGTATTCTTAGCCTAGCGACACACCTACAGAACGTTTCGCGCGGAAAGTGCGGCAGCGGAAGGTGCGGTGCTAATCTGTACGGCGTTCCGCTGATATGTCATAGCTAATTTATTAAAAAAATTGCGAGCGTATTTAACCCAACTTTCCGCCAACGAACGTTCCGCAAGTGTGTGGGTAAGTTTTTTCCATCCTATTGCCGCTAAAGTATTATATGTAGGTTTTTCTATTGTACTAATAGAGGCGTGCAACAGTCAAAATCAAACTTTATACTTATTTATTAGAGTTGAAATTAAAAGTAGAAAATAAATCTGATAACTACTGTATTTGAAATTAATGCAACCTCTGTGGTCGTGTGCTGCCTGTGCTGGTAATCCTTTTCGATTGTGTTTATTGCAATAATAGGAATTGTGGTTTGAAAATTATTTATATAATACCTCATTGTATGGACAAGGGTTGTTTATGGTTATTGGCTAATTGACGTGTATGGGAGAAGCTATAATCATCAAAGAAGAATACTAACGGCTTGGTAACGACCTTGGGATTTTCGACAGGCGAGGCGATAAGCGATGAGATGGTGCGCCGCGCGACGACATGTAGAATGCTTCATACATCTTTAATTTTTTTTTTGTTGCCAGTGCGTCGCACATACGATCTGGCCACGGACTTGCCACTGTAAACGACAGCGAGCGGCGACGTGAACAAAAGCATTAAAATATAATAATATGAAATATGACACGATATTAATCAAATTTAACAATAACGCCCCACTGCTGAGCTCGGGCCTCTCATTTATAGGGAACGGACTTACCCGCCACGTTGGTCCAAGACGGATTGCCAGGACTGACATAATATCAGTTATCTCAATGTGCAACCTTTTTCGCTATGTTATAGTTAGTAGTTTTTCAATATTCTTAAAAGTTTCAAATTTAGTGGTGTATGCCTACTCTGACGAATAAAAATAAATATACAACGAAAGGGTCAGTACTCAATGCGATACGACAATCGAAAGCGTGTGCGGCGTGACAACACTTCATTATGTCACTATTGAAAATCAACATCCTGACTAGTGATGTGTGGTGCTTTTGTGTACGTACCGATATCGATCAAAATGCTTCTTTGTACGGTAAGTTCTTTATAACCAATGCAAGGTAACGCCATCACGCTCGGCTCTGTAACGCTCGCTCGGGTAAAGTCAGAGTCGACTAAGGGAGCGAGAGAGATATAGTTAACGCGTCACTGTTATACTTACTCGGTGAGTGTTACTCGTCTTGATGAAGTTTTTATTTCTGCCATGTCATAAGCACATATTAAATATTTTTCAAGAGAAATCCTTTACAGAATACCCACCACGCTGGGGTCCCATTGACCAGTTTGTTTTAAAGTATATACATGAGTAGCATGTTCATATTATCTATGGTTCGCATAGTTTTAAAAACAATTTGACAGCAAGGAAAATTCTTTTCCCAGGGACGAAAAGTACAGTTTTCGTCCCTGTGATCAGGCAACTCCAATTATACTTGCAGAATATGAGAATTGAAAAAAAAATTCTATTAGGTATGGATATCTATTGTTTATTTCATTATCCACAGTGACATAATTTCAAAAAGTATCGATACCTAAATATATCTGATACACATCGCTTAACACTTCGATTGCCGACGCAACAGGGGTGCGTATCTGCGTAACCCTTCAACGCGGCTTAATTCCATAATTGAGGGTTAAATCTTCAACAGACTGCCGCTCGGTCGTTATGACACCGTGTAGTTGCTTTATGGATTATTATATTAGCTTTACAAGGGTTCGGTTATCTCGATGCCATTTTAAAATAATTGTGCAATAAACAATTTAATTGGAAAAAACAGCGGGATGTGATTATTATCGGTAGAAAACATAAAATGCAATCAACAGATTCGAGTAGGCATGGTAGTAAATAAATTCTTAGCTATTGTCTTAGAAATGTAGGCAAAGGTACGATTGTTAGTTTCTTTTTTTACTATCTATTTCATTGTTAACATGCGCTTACATCGGTAGAAATTTAGAACTACTTGTATGGAGCCAATGTTACATTTTAACTGATAGTAAGGCAAATTAAGGGATAGTAACTTATTGGGATAGGCGTCGATTGGTGTTAGGCTATATCTGAAATATAAAGGGTTCTTCTACTTAATTGGCTTTCTTATAGTGTGTGAGAAAAGCCTTCAATAAGTCCGGGGCATGTTTAAGCAACTTTAAATAATATGGCTAAGATAATGTACACTGAACTACGACTAACATTATCTATATATCTCTAGGCAAATTAGGTAGAAAGTAGGTGTCTACTACCTACTAAAAGAAAATATTCCGAACTAAAATATATCAAAAAGGTATTTAATAAGTGCTTATGTTTATTATTCATAATATAATAAAACAGTCAGGTTCTATTAAGTTAGCTATTTTATTAACTACTTATAAAAATATAAGATTTAATTGAAAAGTGTAAATGAAATACTAGTTTGCGATTTGTTATTCATAAATTGTTATTGTTACCTTACCACTGTAAAACTAACATTATAATAAGTCATAGGTACTAACCCCTAGATATATTGTCAATGTATGGTACATTATGTGCTCACATCTTTAGAGTTACAGCTTAGACCTAATAATTTATATATAATATGAAATATGTAACTTTAGCTGTGTCTTGTTTTGTGTGCCAAATAAATAAATAAATTACAATATCATTAAATTACCAATAAATAAATTTGGCAACTGGGATAAACGTCTGTTGTTGTCATGTTACATTTGCTTATATAATTTACTTGGGAAACATGATTATTATTCTTAAATTGAATATACAAAATTAATACACATAGATACTTATTAATGAAGTTTCAACTAAAAATAATTTATAATAAAATTGTCAAAAATTCTGCTTTAACTTATATGTTGGACATGGAAGAGGTCTGTCGAATAGGATTATAATCGCCCATCGAGATACTATCGTCTCGCTTTTATTTATTGTTTAAAAAATAGTTAAAGTATATTTTTAAAACCTCAACAAAAAAAAACTACAATCAAAAGTGGTTGTCATGTTCTGTTTAAATTTTTCCCAGATTTAGTTTTAAAATATTTTAAACAATAAAATTCATAAGGAAGAATGATTGAAGCGATTTAATTTTTTTTATTTTTTATTTTGACATTGTCATGTGAAGACATTGTTGACAATTATTTTAAATAGGTAGGGAAGCGGACTATCAAATCAACTGAGACACTTATAAAAAATTACCGAATGTCGTAGCCTCATAGATTGTTTACTAGTACCTACTTATGACTTCATAAGTAGGTACCCTTAAAAGGAGTCAAATAGCGAATTAATTATTATTTCATAAACAATTAAAATTAGTTTTATTGTGATATATTAAAAGTTACATAATATTATTTTAACACCATTTCTTTTATATTCAAAAAATATTACAATTTATTGTATTAATTCCTATTGAAAATGTCATTTACAGAACAGACCACAAAAATTGCCTATACCCTGAAACGGACCCACTTCATTACAACGAGACGCAGATACGTTTGCCACCATTCTACGGCCGTTTTCTGATAGCAATATAGCACGTGATAAGTGAAATAATAATAATTCTTAAATCACCTTTCCGGTAATAATACCTTTCTGTAAAAAAAAAAGACATCAAACAATATTTCAATTCCATAAAGGTCATCGTTAAATTCAGTTATGTCTAATACAACATAGGTACAGAGAAGAACGGCTCAAATTTCCTAGAAACCAAACATCTATTTACCGTTAATGATAAAAGCTTTCGTAACATCAAAAACCACCCGAAAGCTTTTATAAACGGAGCGTGTTTTAATCGAACGAACCGGGCGCGAACAAATTAATGCCGTCATTCTTGTAATTTCAATCACAAAATTAATTCAGTTGTACCGCCTTAAATAAGTACTGGTGCTGCCCAATCGATAAGATGAGGCTGTGCGGGAGGTCGGAAGTTTCAGGTAAATAAGGTTTTATGAGATCTCCCATTGGTGGGTTTGGTTGTATTGGGCGGGGTTTAAGGCGGGGCGTATGCCGGTCGGATGTACCCGGCCGTCGGTAACCCAGTGCGGCTACCGCCATCGCAGTCGTACGGTTGACTGTTCGGAGTATGAATTTTTGAATTTGTTCTGTGTTTTTCCTGTGGTGACAGCAAGCGTCAAGGTAATGATAACATTTTAAGTTTTTTTTAATAGGCAACAAAAGTACAGACTATTACAGACCTGCTGTATTTATATAGGCTACGCACGTGGCGCAGTTCTATGCGAGGTATTGTTGTAATATTCATTAGTAACAAAACTATTAACACTAAATTATTTATTGATGATAACTTTACACTACAGTAAAAACAATGTGCTTTTTTGAATTTAGAATGCAATAAAATGTTTTAAGTTAAAATAGAAACAATTAAATATTGCACATCGTTTTTATGTAACAAAGGCGCGCGTTTTTAATTAATGAAGTTAATGAACTATTTAAAATAGTAAAGTTCCTCTTTTACTTTTTAAACATAGTTTCCGATGTTTGTCTGTTTATCCAGTAGGTATTCATGACTATCACATTAAAAAAAACAGCACATCTAAACATTATTACTCTTCAAGTTCCTGCTAAAAAATATCTAACCTGAATTTGTATTTATACATCAGAATTTTTGTCATCATAAATTAGAACAGACCACAAAAGTTCTATGGTAAAAGACTATGACATTGATAGTGTTTCATAAAATATTGTCTTTGTTTGGAATGGTATAACTGTTTTGGGAAATGTGACTTTTTCAGTTACACTAGAACTCTCTTGTTTGCCGTCGTCAGTTGTCATGTTGGATTTTACCAAGATAAAAAACAGTTAAAAAAGACTTGACTTAAAGGTTTTGTTTATCACGCTGTAAGTAAAAAAAATTAAAAAACAAACGAGGCGTTCTAAATTCAAAAACTTTCTTCTAGAGACCTACAAAAAAATATCCGCTAACTTGACGTGAATAAGACGCGCTTTTTGGTAAAATGTTGTTGAATAGATAATTTTCTGAAATAATAAGAGATTTTACAACTTAAAAAATCACTATACATTTATTAATACGTAGGTACTTAAGACTAAGTGTGAACAATAATTTTTGTCTCTGCTTAAATATACATGTTTTTGTACTTATGTACTTAATAAAATTGTTTTTAAAAATGGATAATGAGGGAGCTGAACTGTGTTGCCAGAATTATTTCTATTTTGTGAATCTCGATAATTTAGGATAACACCACAAGGGTTCCACTTTATTCGTTGTGGTCTAACTTTTGTTTGTTTGTATGTGTATCATAAGTGATAATCTCAGGAACTATTTTAGATATAGCTATGAAATTTGGTACGCTCATAGATATTTAGTGTGTGTTATTCAGTACAAAATATTCTTTGGAATATTTAAAGGAGTTAAAAATGGAAGTTAATATTAATGAATTCGTTTAAAAAAGAAAACAAAGAAAGATTATGTTTTTTTAAGAAATAGCGAGGTACTTACATTGCTTACACGTGTTTTGTAAGAAAGTTTTTTAAGAAAGATTTTGGGTATTTGTACCAACGCCGTATTTTCAGCAAAGAAGGTTTGCACCCAGCTTATTGCTGTCATCATGTCAGATATGTCAGATGGATGATGTCTTTCATGTATTAGTGGAATATGTCCAAACTAACAGCCTTAGGAGTGGTATAGATTTATTTTCATGTAGGCTGGTGCAACAGCATTTTGGTAGGGTCCTTATAAGACTCTGCTCACAGTGTCTTGAGGTTTGGCAGTTGGTTATTGCTGGGTTTGGGTCTAATAGTTTTGATGATCTTAAATACAAAAATCACATTCCACGTTTCCTAAAATGGTTGGTACATGTTTCACCTTATAAGGCACACAATATTTTAAAACTTAATATAACTAACTTAATTAACATTAACATAGCTCAAGGTATTATTATCATACATATTTATTAATCACAAAAATAATTGCATGTCTTAAATGTTCTAATATAATGAAAATTATTTTAAAATATAATAAAATTATTTATATGCAATATAACTATGTCACTTTTATAATTAAAACCTATTTATTATTAAAAAAATAATTCATATCATAAAAACAATGTTTGATTAACCAGCTATAGGTAGGTATAATTTAGTTTTAAATCAGCGCAAAGGCAATAGATATTGTATTATTCGGAGGTATAAGCTCCATCTCTATGATGTTTTATCAAAATCAATCTATTAGTTTTTACTTGAAAGAGTTATACACATCAATCATCTTCAGATTCTTTTACTTTTTTGAGACTTTTTTATTCTTCAATCAGATTTTTTTACATTGACATGTACCAAAATATTTGTATGATATGTAGGTCAAATAGAGATAATTTGATTTTATTGCTACCTTATGTACAAGTATTACCTGTATTTCTACAAATAAAGATACATTCATTAAGTCATAAGTTTCTTATTTTTAATATTGATAGGGTTTTGGAATTCCAAAACCTACCAAAACGATAAATTAAAATCTACCAAGTGTAGATTTTTTTTTTTTTTTTTTGTTTGAGGCGAGGAAAAATGCTGACCGATTTACGCACTCTCAGGGCCGTCACTAGGAAACGGCGCGCATCCATCGGGGGCGATAACGCTAGCAATAGTATGCTTTTTTGCGCTTCGTCCGCGATGGCTTGACACTGAGGAGTGTGGAAGACTCAGAGCGATGCCGCACGGGCGAGCAACCTCAATACCCACTAAAAAACCTCTCCTCCCGTCGACCCTGCGCTTTGTTGTGAAGGAAAGACTGAGATATAGAACATAGTTACGCAACAGTCGATCCAGCGCAATAAAGTGCCTGGAGTGTGCCCTGGGAGAACACACCCCACTTCGAAACGGGGGCTGAATCCCTTGCGTTGCCTAGTAGCAAGGGGCCCCTCGTACCGGAACCTAACTCAGGGAGGGAAGTAATGCGCGTACCTGCCTCTCCGGGTGCTAGCTGAAGGCCGGCGACCTCGCGTGGAGACATTAGCACGCGCTGCAGGACTTCGCTCCCTATCCCTTTCTGCGGCCTCTTTTAGAGACATAACCGCCTCACAGAAAGAGACCGCAGACTCCCAGCGGTCGTCGCTGTGCAACATGGCCGTTACCAAGTCGCCAAGCGATCGGACGGCTCCTACGTGTGTCTCGAGCTCGAAACGCTGAGGCGTCCATGCAGCGCACTCAACAAGCGTGTGTAACGCCGTATCGGGTGCGCCGCATTGGCGGCAGTCCGGGGAAGGCAAGCAGCCCACAATGCGAAACAGATACTGGTCGAAACAACCGTGTCCGGTCAGTATCTGACCAAGTGTAGATTTAAATCAATCGTTGGCAACACTGCAGACATGTTTAAGCGGAGGGTGGGAGTGAAGTCCGCGGGGAGGTAGTAATTGAAAGACAAACAGGGGCCGTTTCGCAACGAATTCATTATTTCCACATTAACTTGATGCTCGGCTTTATGCGAGTCGACGGATCGGGAGATCATTATTTGTTAAGTACAGGTGTATGAAGGGGGCTTCTATAGTAGCTATAGCTAGGATAGTCTTTACTGTGATGTGAGGAATTTTTAGTGTATATTACATAGTTTGTAAACATAAACACGTCGCATACGTCTATCACACACATACACACAGACATAGGTACAAGATACATAAAACTTATTTGTGTAAGTATTATTGTAATGAAAGCTATCTTTTAATGTTTAAGTTAATTGAGAGCTTTTGACAGTATAATATATTATCTAATACTTAATAGAAGGTCCCAACCCCAAAATTTTTGTGTGTAGGTACTTTGGAAAAATAAACAATTTATTATTATTATTATTGTTACAATTTGGGCCACCTACATATTTGTAAACAAAGCACATTTATTACCCGTCGGTGTTTAAGCTAATAACATTGAAGCGCTTTTATGGCCGTCTTCTTTTGTTTACTTTGTGTTTAAAATTTGTGATTGGAAAATAGCCCATTGTGTATTGTAATCTTAATGGTAGTCATTAGCCAGGTGTGATCCTTAGAAATTCAGTCTACAGATATGTTGTATTTGTACAGTATAAAGCAATGCCCCAACGGAGGGTGAGGTAATAAAGCGATAACCGCAAGTGAGGTACTACGCGTGTACTTTCGATAATCTATATAGTGACGGGCTTTGCGCGTGTTATTAAATTGTGCATTACGTTTGAACTGTTTGTGTTCAGTTATATTTGTACCTGTATTATACGTGTTTGTACAGTTCTAATAAATTCTATAGAATTAAAATGCCGTTAGAATGACTATAGAGTTTATTAGAACTATACAAACATGTATAACACAGCTACAAATATAACCGAACACAACAAGTCCAAACGTAATGCAGAAGGCCGTAATTCAATAACACGCGCAAAGTGTCTCCTCCCTCAATCGACGCATTGCTTTATACTGCACAGATGCAATATGTCTTCCCGGCCGCGTGGACCGAATTTCCTATAATCAGTTTGTTCTTTAAATCCAACACCTGCCTAATGACTGCCATAAAAGATAACAATACACAATGGGCTGTTTACTTATGCTGTCTAATCACAAATTAAACAAAAGCAGTCCAAATGCCGAAAGGTAATAAAATGTGTTTCTACAGGTATGTAGGTGTGAATTTGTCTTTGTCGGCGTCTAGGTCGTAACATAACTTTTGTCAATGAAATTGTAACTTTATGACTTGTGCACTTTTGTCTTAATTACACTACCGTTTAAAAGTTTATTACATGTTGATTTTCGACCTTTTTTTGTCGACCTAATAACATTCAGGCATCGATATGGATAATATCTATAATACATACAAAATTTTGGTCTTATATTTGTCGCCCTAGATTGCAGCCTACTCAACATACTGGTTATATTTTAGACCTGCTCCTTAGACAACATTTTGAAATATCTATTCAGTAATTAAATTCTTATTCTTTTGTTATTCAAAGAATTCCTAATTAATAAACATCTCTCTATAGTATTATAAAATGGGAAAATCCTCTCCAACAGTTATGATATTCCCATTCATTCAAATTTCGAATTTCGTAGTAGTAGTATTTTTATTACTGATTATATGAAGAACAGGCAAATATTCAGAACCATACAGCCTCGAACCGAATGTCTTAATGTACTTCTTTGTTTGATCGAAACAAATCGAGAATACGGTAATTCTATTTCTTTATCGATTGTAACGCAATTTCATAAATCGATTTTTCACTTTGGTATCGAATCAAATTGTTGCTGTTAAACTTCTTGCATACAATTTTTATTATGTTTGAAGTTCAAATATTCTTTCTTCTGAAACTTTATACTTTTTGAAATGTATTGTTGCTTTCACCGCCTCGACAGTTTGTTGGGGAACGTTAATAAAAACACCCATAGCTACGTTGCGATGTAATTTTCATCAAATCAACTCAGCAGATGTGGATGGCGGACGATTCAATTATATTTACAAGTAAATCCGAGAACAATTTGCATGTTTATGCTCCTCAAGCCATGTTTGTTTAACTTTCTGATGGAAAAAGTTGTTTATGCAATGACGAATTATTTAAATTTTCTTGTCGTGGAATTATCCAATGTAACGGTGGGTGGGTTCAATCTTGCTTGTTAACATGAAAAAAAAGAACACTAAGATGACAATCGTCTAGTAAAAAAGTAATCAAATGACGTCAAAGTTATTTAAGCCATAATCTTATACTTACTAATATATAAAGCTGAAGAGTTCATCTCTGGAACTACTGGACTGATTTGAAAACTTCTTTCGGTGTTAGGTAGCCCATTTATCGAGGAAGGCTATAGGCTATAATATATCATCACGCTACGATCAATAGAAGCGGAGCACCAATGAAGAATGTTTCAAAATCAGGGGGTTTTTTAACTTAATTTTTTTTTAACAATTCCAGGCTGACGAAGTCGCGGGCAGAAGCTAGTATATAATATAATATATAGATAATAATAATATTAAGACGTTAACTATTCGTTATCGTAGTAAGAGGCGACAAAACAACCCACAGCCAGGTGGTAGGGCATTAGCCCGACTGGATGGCTACCACCTCTGGTCTAAAGTATGTCGTCATAACAACCTTGTGTTTTGTTCCGGCATTAGTGACCAGGTTCCAGTCTCCCTTAAGAGAGTAGCAGTGCATTTGTAGCACCTTTGGTGTTGTAAATGTCCATAGGCGATGCTAACGGCTTTCCATCAAGTAGGCCGTCTGCCTGTTTGCTGAACTCCTACAATAAAAAAATAAATTAAAAAAAACTATTTATTTAGTTTCTAAATTACATACAGGTACTTCAATATGTGAAAGTTTTTATTGCTGCAGATATACGTTGGTAGCCCACCTGATAGAAGGTCTTTTTTATCACCACCTCTGTCATGGTACAAGGAAGAAATTTTTGTTTTCTTATTTCACTGTTTCTTTTCTTAAGTTTTCGCGACTGGTATAGTATGTAGGTAATAAAACTACGTTTTAAGTGTTTTAAGCGCCATAATTTATGTGATTTGTATTATTCCAACGTTTCGGCCATTTTTCAGTAGCCGTGGTTGATAAAGATGCCAAGCGTCAATGAGTATTGTAACGTAATACGGGTAATACAGTGGACCGCCGGAATCCGGCACTCACTGTAATCCGACAGGCCTACTTTACGTAAAATTTATTTCCGTTTAGTAACGCAAATAATAGATAATATTTTTTTAAAGTTTTATAGCATTAATGATGTTAATTTCGTAGTTAGTAGTTGCCGTTAAATTCCGTTTAAAAAAGTTCAAAAAGAAGCAGTGTATGAACTTACCCTATTGACGGATTTCGCCACCTCGACTATTCATTATGTGTTATGTATTGAAACAACGTTAGTACGTTTGCAGATGCTTTAATCAAAACTACCTTCATTTAAACTATTATAAATAACCATTCACAGCTTCTTCCCCTAAAAATAAAAAGTAAAAACTTACCTATATCCTAAATATATAGTATATTATTGACACTATCACAAAGCCAAGATAGGTATACGAATTATTATATAAGTATTCTTTATTCTCTCCTGCACAGACAACATAAGATCTCATAGAATAAAGAAAACTGAATAAGTCTATACTAAGTCAACATAATTAAAAGTAATAACATACTTTAAGACTTAGCTCGGTCTTACACCTATAAGTTTTGCTCGTGTAATATTAAAGTTAAACTCGCACTATGATTGTCAATACCGTACTCATTCTTTCACATTTGAAACCTAGTATTCTTACTCTATTCTTTCAAGTTCAAATCTGTTAAAAAAGTCATAACGAATGTGAAAGAAGGTCCTAAAATTTCATCAATCCACAACATGGCGGATTAAATTAATTTTAAAAGGAATTAATACTACGTACGAACAATGGATTCTGGATTAGGTATTCAATTGTGTCAAAAATCCGAGCGCGGCCCCATTTCCAAACAGACGCCATTGTCATGTCTCTTGGTTCGGAACACGACCGTTTCGCAACTTAAATTTTGCGACGGGAGCTGGCGTACAAATGGATATACACAAAGCAAAATTAGCGAAACGCTATTAAAACCCAAATAATTTAAAAATAGTGCATTGTTTTTCAAAGCACTGACAGGATTTTTTTTTAAATTTACATTTGAAAAAAAAATTGACGGGCATTTTTGAAGTGAATCTGCTTTTGTTTCTTTGTAATTCGAAACTCGATGGAACATGCAGCCTACGAGAGAATGAGATAAAATACATTATATTTAATATTTTAAACACTATGCTCATACCAACAGAGTTCGAAATGTTTTGAAGTTTTTCGTTAATACTTCAAATTTTGTGTTTTAAAGCTTAAATATATTATAACGATGTAATATATGAAATGTGACCTCACAAAATTTAGAATCCCTCCCACCCCTTATCACACTTTGTTTTACTTCTGCTGCGTGTGAATTGCGCATACACACAATTTTCTTCATTAATTTGTTCTTGTTTTCGGCCGACACTTTGTGGAGTAAATCTAAGTTTCTTACTGTTCCGTCTGTGTCTGTCTGTACCAATACAAGTTCTCGTCACTCAACTTTACAGGCTTCACTATGAGAGCTCGGGTCTCTACTTATTTTGTTAATTTGAGGGTATAATTTACAAAGATTTGTTGAAATTGACCAAAATATAACGAAGGTATCAAGTAGAAAAGCCACCACTATAAATCATGTTATGGTGACGGGTGGTACCCAGTGTAGACGGATGCGACGAGGCTGCTCAAACACACCATTGCCGGGTACGCAATCCAAAGATGGGCGAACGACGTTAAAGGTTGTATCTATATTGCAAATTTTCAAGATAAATGCAGATGAAATGGTAGGTAGCCGCTAGTAACTTTATAACATTTTGCTTGTCCTTAGGTAAACTCAATAAGCTATAAAAATAATGTCAAAATACAAAATTCACTAAATTTATATGTTATCTCTTGGACTATAAAGCGAGGGGCGGGCTTAAAGCGCCTATTAAATATTAATCGACGAATTAACTCCATGTCTTCACCCGGCGACTCCAATTAAGCGAACAAAGTAACAAAGTAAATAACGGCGGGTCGTCGCGAATTAATTTTGTACGCGAGGCTTTGGAATTTGAAGCGTGGTTTGTTTAAACGTATTTAATACGTAAACTGGCTCTCTGACTAAATATATTTTTTATATTATCAATATGAATAAGACCGTAAATGATTATTTTGACTAAAGATAATAGTATAAAATTTTAGAAAAGAAATATAATACGAGTATATGCCGATGTGGTATACAGATGTTTGTAGGTAAGTATAAGTATTTGTCTTCTTAATTGCTGGGATATAAATCTTATTTTATAAAATTTTGTGTACTTGCAAATTATTATTTTTTAATCGTCGCTTATGAACATTTGCAACACTAAAGGTGCTTCCAATGTGCTGCTGGAGTTGTAGACGTGGCTGAAACGTGGCCACTAATGCCAGAACACAACTCAAAGTTGTTATGGCGGCATACTCTAGTAGACCAAGGGTGGTAGCCAGCCATCCAGATAGGCAGATGCCCTACCACTAGACTATGGGTTGTTTTGTCGCCTCTTACGACAGGCTGCCTGGCCGTAGGAATTATCATTCTTTCTCCGTCCCTGTACGGATATTATTATGCTATACCATAGATATCGAAATTGACCCTAGGTTATTTTTTATATTAGAAAAAATGATATAAAACGGAGGCAGGCACGTAAATATTCTGGTATAAAAACATAATAATGATTATACTACAACTTTTTACAATATCAAGCTATCTTATAATTTTCTTATTGCGAAGCTGCCAAATAGGCAGTCGGCCCAGCTAATGGGAAGTGGTTATATCTGTCGCCTATAAACGTTTGCAACGCCGAGGGCGAAGTCAGCGCATTGCCAGCTGTGCGCGATGAAATTATATTATTTAATTTTGTTTTGTAATATTGGCTTTACGGTAAGATGAGTGATGCGCACGCGTTTATACAGCGCCCGGTGTGATGCTTGCTGCGCGCGAGATGGTCCGCGGCCATTTTGCTTCGTTCTTTGTTCTTACGTAATCCATTGCGCACGCTTTCATCCATTGAATTATATTGTTATATTTTAAATATCTTTGTAAAAATCACGAATGAGCACAAACTGACAACTACACCAGCCTTTGGGATAAGACAGAGGGAATACGATTGTAGAGATGAGATAGAGGATCAGACAGAAGGAATCGAATAAGGGGAAGAGCTAATGGGCCATCATAACTCTAACTTATGGGTCTGTGATTGGTATACCCAGGGATGGGCAGAAAGGAACGGAGAAAGAATACAAATTCCTGCGGCCGGGCGGCCTGTCGTAAGAGGCGACAAAACAACCCACAGCCAGGTGGTAGGGCATTTGCCCGCCTGGATGGCTACCACCCCTGGTCTAAAGTACGTCGCCATAATAACCTTGAGTTGTGTTTCGGCATTAGTGACCAGGTTCCAGTCTCCCTTAAGAGAGCAGCAGCGCATTTGTAGCACCTTTGGTGTTGCAAATGTCCATAGGCCACGGTAACTTTCCAACAAGTGGGCCATCTGCCTGTCTGCTGAACTCCTGCAATAAAAATAAAAAAAAAGAAAGAAAGAGGAGGACCCAAAAAGAGGTGGCCAGATGTTTTCGCAAATGGATGTGGAAAATACGGGAGAAAAACTCTTGGAGACAGGAAAAATTGGAAAGTATTGGGGGAGCCCTATGCCTCAGAATCGAATTTCATTGTTTGAGGGAAATATTGTATTTATCATTTTTATAAAAACCATAATGGGAGAAAAAATAAAGGTTTATTATTTTTATTATAAAATAAAAATACCTTTATTTTTATTTTATAATAAAAATAATCGTACGATGAGTTCGACTTATAAAACTCGAACTCATCGTACGAAACACTATTAGCTCAAGCCTAACCGTTTCACGTCGAAATTTTGTGAGAGCATCGTAGCACACCGGCCGAGAGCTCTTAAGGGCTGTAATCAAGATAATTATGTCAGCATAAAATTCAATAGGTTTATGGCCCTTATTAATACATTAATATATGAATGTTCAGGAAGCCAATCAAATAAGCCTTTCAAGTTCTTTTTAATCTTTACTAAAATGTTAGTTAGGTATTTTGCCTTATTTTTTTTTAGCATGATACTTCTACACTAGTATTGTAAAGAGGTAAGTAATCTCTTGAACTACTGCACTGATTTTTAAAATTCTTTAACCTGTAGAAAGCTGCATTATTCTTGAGTGACATAGGCTATATTGGATTGTGATTATTTTTTTTATGATTCGAAGCGAAGTGGGTTCGTGTGAGCTAGTTTAATATATAATGTCGCCAAAGCTCACATGGAATGTCCAGAGTATTCTCAAAGGAACATTCGTTGTAAGAAATAGTTTGGGCTTAAGGATTAATGTAGGATACATATGAATTTAGTTATTCGGGGATTGACAAATCTTGCGTCTTTCTAAATACTAGTCAGTATGAATTAATTAATGTTCTTTATTGCATATAACATAATATATAACAGGAGGTCTTTTCGCCACGCTTAATAATTTTGAGACTAATATAATATTACAATAGTAAGAATATTGTTTTATTTTTAAAGTCAAAGTAATTTATTTTGTGTATACAGGTTTGAATATGATGTCCATAATGATAACAAATAGGTATCACTGTAACCTGCCACATATGTAGCTTACAAAATAATATAATTTAAAACTAATAATGTCTAGATTAATATACAATTTATAGTAATAATGCTGAATAATAATTATGATTGCTCATGTCACAATATCAGACTCCTGTATCAGTATTTGGGTCAGAGAGATACTCATGTATTGTGTTATATGCTTTTTTTATTAGTAATTGTCTTAATTTTAATTTAAAGCTTTTGATGTCGAGTTCCTTAATTTTCAGTGGTAGTTTATTATAAATTTTAGTCGCTATACAGAAAAAACTGTTTTGAAACAAAGTGGTTTTCGAAGGAAGTGAAAGATGGTAGCTGTTATGGCGTTTACTGTTGCATTTAGTGTATAAATGTAGATTATTTTTAACAAACAAAGCAACTTCATAAATGTATAATGATGGTAATGTCAGTAGTTTTAGGGATATAAAATATGGTTTACAAGAATCTGTTTTCATTATATGACATATAGCACGTATATAGCGTTTTTGCGCTTTATTTTTGCATATTTGTGTGTTGGACTGGGCAGCTGGCTTTCCAGCTTCTTAACGTTGCCAAAGACGTGACGATTCATTGCTTTGGCCAATAGAGTCTAGGAAACTGGGCCTAGTTGATTGTCACTTCTTAACACTCAAGCGAAAATTAGCAGTTGTTTTTTCCTCCAGACAAAGATACGTGGTTATTTAAGACAACTACATTGAAAAGATCTGTGGCGGTGCTAACTAGTATTTCGACTATATTAAACAGTGTCTACTGAGTTGTAAAATGGTCCTAATTAGACGTAGCTTGGCTTCCAAGTGCCAATACTTTTTATTACTTACAATTAAACAATAAATCACCAACAGTCCGAACGGAAGAACAGCGTTAGGCTTAATAATCAACATGCTGAACTTAATTCAAAGTTAAGGCATATCATGTGCTATATTTGAGTTTTTTAGTGTTTTTTTTGTTCCTAAATAACTATTATTCTTTCTTTCACTAATAACATTCAACAAGACCAATATGCTTACAATTCTTTATCAAGCCAAACTGAGATTTTGCCCCAATACTGGTTAGTCTATTAACTGGGACAAAATGTTGGTCACCCTGTCGGACCCTATCGGGACAAACACTTGACGCATCCGAACACGTTCGTATTCCCCTTTAGTTACGGATTATTCGGTGAAATGCACAACATGTTGTCAATATGATCGGTTGCGGTGAGATTTTGCAGTTACCGAATTTGTTCGACAACTGGTACTTTGGGAATTTGTGGCCAAAGAAAGTTTGGATTATTGGATAGTTTGGTCTTTATTTTGATATTTTCTGACTTCTATTATTCTTAAGATTGAAAATTTAAAACAACATTTTGAAGCGATAAATTTTTATGGGAGAGTATTATATTTTGTCCTTTCATGTTTCTCTTGTAGATCGTGGAATATTAAGTTTATTAAAAGTGTTCAAATCCTTGAAATTGATAATTTATATTACAACAAATACTAAGCCACCGCCGATCCTATATTATCTAAAAATTTATAAATAAAAAACAAACGTGTGGGAGCTCAGGACGCCCGATAGAAGTGATAACTTGCGTGAGAGAAAGGGAAGCCAGACAGACTGGCGCCGTAACGCGTTGCGTAACGAAGCGGTTTTCGGTCTTATGGGAGGGTTCCCATAAGAAGCTATCACTTCAAAAGTATCTTGCTAAAAAAGAGATATCACACTATTGAAGAATACTTACTTAAATGACAAAACTTCTTTTACATAGCAGCTTGCCCCAACCTCTTATACTATATTTTGTATACATTTTGTTTTAAATCTTGCCAAGCTTGTAAGAAATTATGGAGATATATTGCAGTATAACATTTTAGTACGTCATACCATTATTATAATTATAATAATATTTTTCTTTGCTTTTTCTGTTTTTATCTTAATGAGCATGCACTGTTTGCTTCAACTCCATTAATTCTTCAAAAGTAATTCAGTAACATACTTCTGTATAAAACTTATAAAAAAAGAACTTGAGATATTAACAGAATAAGAAATATAAAGAAAAACAATGTTTACTTAGACGTGTTGCTGGGGAGTTTCTTGCCGCTTCTTCTCCTTAACAGCAATAAGATGTTGCGAAGCATAGAATAGGAAGTAAAATTAAATTTTAAATTATATGGATGACCTTCAAAAAGTGTTCTCCAGTGGAACTTATTTTAAATAAAAACTTTTAAATTCGAATATAATTTGATTATTATCCGTGCAGGAATAGAGAAAATTACTAATTCCTGCAGCCAGGGCACTTTCTATCAGCTGGGTCGTCAGTTTATCTTCTTTATTGGAGTAAAAATATTTTTCTTAACAATTTTACTCAGCAGTATGTTTCTATGGTTCTACAATGATATTATTATGCTTCTACTTAACAATCATTATTTTAACTTCCTTTAATACGTATTATGTAGATCGCCATTATAATAAATAGGGAGATCATATTTTACGGTTCGACTGTCAGTAATTGTATGATATTTTCAACAATGTTTCTTTTGTATAAAATCTTGTTGTAATTACAAATCCCTTCTATTGGCCATATGGTGTTGATATCTGCCATGTATCTAGGGGATTTTGTGTTGCCAGGAACAAATAACTAAATTTCAAAAAAATTAAGTTGCAAAATGATATAATAGAATGAAGAAACTTAACTTTAATTAATCCTAACTAAATAATATTAGTCATATTATATTTTGCCTTATATAGGTGTGAATTCCTGTATAAGACTAGGTGTAAGTTGAACCTATACTACTGAAAAATAATGATTTTTACATTTTCATGCCCAATTTTAAGAATGATGGCCAACCACAAATTATAATTTTTAAAAATGGCTGCCTTGCATACATAGACAAATCATTCTCTAATTTAGAATCTCCATCTGTCAATGACAAATCTATATTCCTTTTTTTTCATAATGACATTTTTCTCGGAAAAATTTTTTCAATTATGGTTCAAACTTGAAAGTTTGAAGATTGCGATCCAAGTCAAACTGCGTAGCGTCCAGATCCCATACAAATTCAAATATGTTTTAAAATATTTACAGCTGGCAACACTATTTGCGAGTTATCTATGGGGATGTTTCCCTTGGGCCAGCATTGAGATTTGAGCACATGTGGGCCACTTGTGACGGAACTAATCGTTTTTCGAGATGTTTTCCCGAATCCGATACGGCTTTTGGGATTATTTTGATTTTCTATTATGCTTATATGCATCCTTAGCTTTACATGTGGATAACGAAACCGGCTATTTCGATTGTCATACTTAGAGTATGGAAAGTTTCTTTTAATGCGTGTTGTTTTTAATTTTTTAATAAAAGAAGTCTCTTCTATTAAAAAATTAAACCAGGCAAGAGAAAATTTTCTCTTTCTGCAGTCCCGGATTTACCTATATAAGTGTTCTGTTTCTATGCTGTCTTTTCTCTTTTATTCTGATCATATGCTGCACGATTAAATTAAACTTCATAGTGAAAATTATCTGAAATAAAACTAGATTATAAACTAAAGTATGCCGTAGTAGCTTAGCAGTTAGCGCACTCGTGTCCCAAGCTGAAAGGGCGCGGTTTCGAATCTTGGGCAGACGTCATGCAACAGTTCGGCAGTTTTCTGACCTAAGGTGCATATTGATACAAATTAAAATATCGTGATGAAATGTGCACTTTCAGATAACCGATGTGTTAAACCCGCCAATCCGCCTTGGAGACGCATGGCGGTTATACTGTCCGCTCCCTCGACTCCATCTAAAAACGGGAGGCTCGAGCCCAGCAGTGGACCGTTTAGGAACTGATGTACACCAGTATTTGCTCGATAAAACGCCAAATGCATTCACTAAAGAATATTTTATATGAATATTAAATTAAAAATAAATCTTTAACATTCATTGACAATAAAATCACCCCCACAAAGCCGGCACACGAATGTGTTTCTTTATTTAGTCTGATTGCTGGCATCTGATGGATGCATCATAAACTTGTATAGCAATAAAAAAATATTCAATATTGTTACAACTTAGGCGCCGACAAAGACAAGTTCCACGTACAGATTTGTAGAAGCACTTTTATTACACATCGGCATTTGAACAAATTGTAATCGTCTTCTTTTGTTTACTTAATTGGCTTACGTTTCTAGAGAACAGCCTATTGTTTTATTGTACTTGTTTATGGCTGGTTGCGGCCGTATCATTAGCCAGGTGTTACGGATTACGCCGACTAAGATACGGGCACATTTATATTTGTGATGTATAAAACGACGGCTGATGGGGAGAGGGGGCAATCGAGCGAGAACCATGATCAAGGCGAGACGTGTGTACATTCGGGAATCTCTATTAGTGACGGACTTTGCGCGTTTTGTTGAATTTCGACCTTCTGCATTACGTTTGGGTTTGTTGTTTACGGTTATGTTTGTACCTGTGTTATACGTTTTTGTATAGATCTAATAAACTCTATAATAATTCCACGGCATTTTAATTCGAGTCCCGCAACTCGTAACAATATAATGAAAATAATGTAATAACATCCAATCTATAAGGCAACTCATCAAAATTCACGAAATCGCCACAAAAATCAGACACAGTGGTGAGTACGACGCAAAAAATGAACATATGCAATAATTACGATAATGTAACGTTCTTAATCAATTTTGGCGTGTCGACCCTGCAGGGACATAAATTGACTAATCACACTGTATAATGACCCGGCGTGTCACCGCGTCGGAGCTTCCCCTATGACGATCCGGGGGCTGCTATAAAGTGGTTGTTTATCATTTTAAAAGTGGTGACATGTTTTGTTACATTTTAGAAGATTAGGGACAGCTTGTGAAGAATTGGTGTTTGACTTTTTGTTTGTAAACATTTTTTTTCTGTCCGAAATATGCTATGTTTGCAATTCAAATTATCCATACAAATGTAAACGTGACTTTAGATGTTTATTTTGGTTGCTTCTTGGTAACATTATAATAAAGTGTTTTTTATTACGATGGGTTTGCAATTGACCACAATCTCGCCTAATCAAAGAAATTAATTATATATGCAAGGTACATTTGATAACGGGGATGATAATGAAATGAGGATAATAGAAAATACTTTATTTTTAGCATTATATGGATTCGAAGATTATAAGAGTTGAGCTGCTTGCAAAAAAAAATTGAATCAAAATATATTTGTTTCTTTCTAAAATCCGTATTATACTTTATTATTTTAACAGTGCCCCTTTTGTTAATAGTCATAATAATACATTACAAACAAAATAACTTTATTTGTATTCATAGTCTGAGGAATAAAATTGTACATGTTTTTGACGAATAAATTATTCTATTTTATAATAAACAATATAATATTTTAGTTAATAAGGGACACGCTCCCGAAATTTATGTGAATAAAGCACCTTAGCTAATTTCTTTCAAAATGAAAACCTTTCAATTTTAAAAGCGTGCCTTATACGATGACAATAAAAATACAAACGTTGTCAAATATTACCCAATACGCCCTTAAAACAGCCCACAATAACTTCACAGTGCCCTTTTAACAATAGAGAAATACTCTCTCTAACTTACCCCGACAGGGGGCGTCACGCAATACGTTATCGCTCCCCCAACCAATAGATATTCGATACACTAAATTCACACGAGCCAATTTGTATACAAAACGATCGTTTTTGGACCAAAATTTATCCACCGTTTCGCACACTGCAATTTTATTGACCGTCAAAAAGCAAATGATGTCATTTCTCATAATAGCGTTGGTTATTTGGCCTATTGATACCCGTTTTACCCTATTGTGCACAAATGTTGCGTACATTTTGATAATTACTTTTATGTGATTGTTTTTGGGGTTTTAATGTGATTATTTTGTTATATTGTTTTTATTTTTCCAAGTTGGTAAGATGAGTCGGTAGTCGTCAGATGTGTTTTTAAGACGAACCGAAATAGATAGTTGATATTTAAGACTTGATTCATAGATAAATGATACTGTCATGTATGAAATATACATATCACAATCATTATTATTTATTTATGGAGATAATCATATAAGTCATCTTGTAAAATATTTCCAAATATTTTTCACTTTTCACAACATTCAAAGTAGGTATTTTGAGTGCATTTATATATATGCAGAAGTATTCCAATTATTACATTTTTATAATAAATAAAATATAGTAAGTGAGAATCTAAATAATTTATTTTTAGGCAAAAATAATAATCTAGCTGCAAACACTGTGTGTAATAGTGTATAAGACTTCAATTACACATATTTAAATAATATTATATTGTAGGCACTCTTTATATATTCAATGTACTCTTTGGTAGGCAATATTCCCACATGATCAGTTGTTTATTATTACTTCCATTTGTTACAGTATGGAAGCCACAAACCTAGCACTTTCTCCAAGAGAAACGTTGAAGCCAAGGGGAGAACATAAAACCTTACAGCTAAACAGCAAGCCGAATCAGGTCAGTCATTATATTTTCATACAACATATGGAAATAGACATACATACATACATATATAACTTCACGCCAGGTCCCTTGCGGGGTAGGCACGACAACATGGAGATAGACCATAAAGTATACTAATCTTTACTTGGTTATACTGACATGCCATGCTCGGGTATAGTAAAAAATAATGTGACTGAAATCGACGGGTCCTATGTATAAGGGCCAATGTGCAAATTGACATGTTTTCAGTAGAGGCTTTCAAAGTTTTAATTCGACATTGTTTTTACGTGCTTCAACTGATGTTTGTAAAATTAATCATAGTTACTATGAAAGATATGTTCGTTATTATAGCTAGATCGTTTTTTTTGTATATATATTATAGTATATATTAGTTTTTTTTAAACGTATATGCCTATATACGCGATTTTATTTTCATTTAAATAATACTGAAAAAATAGTAAGAAGGCCAAAGTGACGTTTTGGCCTTCTACTAGTAGCCAAGCTTATTTAAAAGAAAAATTGTATTAATTAAATGTTCACTATAAAATTATTATATATATTATACATACATACATACATAACTTCACGCCAGGTCCCTTGCGGGGTAGGCACGAACAACAGAGCGCCATTAAGGCTTATTCTTACACACCTCACTTGCTTCTTTGACATTCGTAGCTCTTGTCATGCACGCTCTTCTATTCTTAAGGCTCCTGACATCACCTTCTGCTATTATTATACTATTATATATTATTAACATCTGTCAAATGAGACTTCGTAATTGGAATAGAGTATAATCCATATTGATAAAATATAAATAACTTCAAAAACAATAATAATGTAATTATTTTTATAACCTAGTCCATCACTTGAGTCACTATCCACGAAATTACCAATTTATTACTAAATTGACTCCGACTGCTACTAAACTTAGAATGATATTTGTACGTCATGTTTGACGTAGAAGTGCTTAAAAGACGCGGCATCTCCCCACGTACAAGTCTCGAATAACTGTTTGGCCTTTATAACATAAACCTTCTTACTGCAGCAAAAATAGTATTTCCAGCTATAAATGTGTAATTTTTTGAGGGCGTGTTGTCAACTAGAGTAAAAAATATTTAAAATGCTCAAATGCTACAACATTAGTCCATATACTTAGGACCCATCGAAACGAACACCCTGCTTTTTCTCGTTTTTTGACGTTTTATTATTTAAAATTTAGGCCAAACCAACAAAGGCCGCTAGCCTTCGCGAATTGCAGGAACTAGGCTTATAAGTTTTTATTGTACATCCATCAGGTCAGCACAGTCCTCCTTTATGGCGTGCCCATAGTGTCCTTGGTCATCGAAGGAGTAGAACGGCTTTGCCTTGCTCAGATATCAAACACGCTACTCAAGCAATTCTCGTACAATGAGATTCATAACCGACGCGTGGCTTTGGGTATAACATGTGTGCAATGCACTCCAGTTCAATTGGAGATTTTGAGGAGAGCTGGAGCTATGCCTGTGTCATCTAGACGGTGTGGTAAGTACGGAAATTCATGCAATATTAACAATTAACAGTTAACAATTAATAAGCTTTTTAAATACAAGCTTTTGAGATCCTGGATATCATGTAGCAGCAGAGTGCTAGCCAAGACAAATAAAACGAGCCCAAGCACGAAGGGTCTATATTATTTAGTACAGGAGTTCCTATGGCCACCCTCCGACTCCATCATCAGATCAGCTCCATGGTACCATTGGACACTGCATTGTCACACGATATACATGTGCGTGCAAAAATTCAGCTCAATTGAAAACCGGCAAGTTGGTCAAATTTAACTTGCAAGATTCCACCCGAACTTACATACATACATCCATTTCAAGTTAAATAAAAGCTTGTATAAATCACTAAGTCCAGTTGTGGTCATAACTCTAAGAACCATTTAGAAAGGCGATCTAATTTAAGTTAATTTTCAAGTTAGGTAACTGTAAGATATCGTTTAAGGTGCTATAGTCGTTATTTTTTGTTCCACTGCTCAGTCTGATTTATTTTTAATATGATGATTTATTTAAATTTTCTAATTAATAAAATGATAACATTTTGACCAGAACTTCGATGTATGTACATAGAATAGGGTAAAATTAAATTAGCACTAACGGAAGACCAGCGTTGGTTGTTACCAACAAGCATTTGCTTAGTTAGGGCCTGTTAGTTAACTTTTGGGTTTTATTAAACTGCTTATATACTTTTGTAATTTTAAATAACTCTAAATAAACATTATTTTCTTTCTTTCTTAAATTGTCACTTTCATTATCATACGTTGGAATTAAATCTTTTATGCTGTGATCAGGTAAATTTCAGATCCGACTTACAATTCAATTTCCGGCATATAATTATCACTGACAGCTGAAATATGATCATCATCATTACATAGTACAAAACAAAGTAGCTTACCGTCTGTCTGTCTGTATATCCGCTGATCTATCCTAAACTACGCAACGGATTTTAAACGGTTTTAACCATCAGTTAGATCAATTTTTAAGGAAGGTTTATGAATATATAAATACACTAGTTTTTGCTCGCTATATATAAAATTCTAATTAAGTTTTTATGTATGTAAAATAGAGCCAGTGACTAGGGTTTGACCCGTTGCGTAGCTCGCGTGACCCCGGTGAAAACTCTAGTTTGTGCATATTTGTAATCCATTCAATAAACTACGTTTGAGTTAATTTCGGAACCCCTGGATATTACTCAATTACTAGAGATGAAAAATATCTTACTTTCATTTAAATATAATGATAACCTAATATTTTTTTAAGTTTTCGCGACTTGTACACATAATAAAACTACGTTTTAACGGTTTTAAGCGCGGTAATTTATTTGATTTAGGTTTATCCGACGTTTCGGCCGCTTTTCAGTGGCCGTGGTCACGGAAGACAAAGATGACATTTGTCAAACGTGTATTGTCAAAGTTTTTATTCAGCCTACCGCCAACTTGTTCATTTTAATTATTTAGTTTTAAATTTTGTTTATGGATATTATTTACTCTATGGGAGCCTAATCTAATTTACCACCGCTTCACAACATGTTGTGGCTTGAAGAGAAGAAGCGGCGCTAGAAACTCTTCAGCAAACATGCCTAGTTCTAATTTTTTTTTATATAATATTAAAATGAGTGGAAGGAAAAAATAAAAGAAATTATCAGTCAAGTTGGTTTGTTTCGTTGCACGCAGAAAGAGCTCACAGTGTCTTGAGGTCTGGCAGTTGGTTTTTGCTGGGTTTGGGTCTTAATAGTTTTGATGATTGGATCCCAAACAGGTGGTACCTGCCAACCATCTTCTCTATTGAAATTTGGGTGTTTTTTGATTTCAATAGCCTCACGCATCATTCTTGGTATGAAACGATTCTCTTTCGCGAGGATTTGTGGGTTATCGAATCTGATGTAATGGTTGGGTTTATCCAGCGTGTGTTCACTGATCGCAGACTTCGTAGACCTTGTGTGTTTCATGTCAGCAATGTGTTCTTTTACCCGTGTTTTTATGCTCCTCTTTGTTTGCTCAATATATGATAATCCACATTCACAATCGAGCTTGTAAACACCTGCATCCTGGAGTGGGATATTGCATTTCACAGGTCTCAAAAATTGGGTTATCTTTTTATGCGGCTTGAAATATGTTTTGATTGAAGCTCGCCTGAGGATGTGACCAATTCTGTCTGTGACCCCCTTGATGTAGGGTAGGGTAACAGGGCACCGCTCAACTGAAGGTGGTTTGGGGCCTTTGTGACGTTGGTGTGGAGTCTTCAGCTGATTGCGTTGTAAGACTCGCTTGACGTGCTGAAGCTCTCCAGCCACGTGGTTCCCGTCACAGATTTTATGTGCTCTCTGAAACAAAGATTTGCCCACGGTAGCTAACTGACTAGGATGGTGGTGAGACGAACCATTAAGGTATTTATCTGTATGGGTAGGTTTCCTATACACCGTATGGCCAAGAGTATTGTCAGAATTCCTTAGGATGAGCACATCAAGAAAAGCTAATTTATGGTTTGCCTCTAGTTCCATAGTAAATTTGATATTACAGTTAATGGAATTAAGATGATCTAGAAATGCAGAGACTTTATCGTTTGGGAGGACGGCAAAAGTATCGTCTACGTACCTTTTATACATCTTCGGCTTAGCCGGAGCAGTATCCAGTGCCTTCTGTTCGAAGTCTTCCATAAAAATGTCAGCAACGACAGGAGACACCGGTGAGCCCATGGCCACACCGTTGATTTGGTCGTAGAAGCCGTAGTCCCACACGAAATAGCCCGATGTGAGGCAATGTTTAAGTAGGTCTGCATATTCTTCAGGCATGTCATTATCTATTAGCTTCCTTTTGACAATCTCAATGCAGTCTTCCACTGGTAAACTGGTAAATAAGGACTGGACATCAAAACTGACTAGTACTTCATCCTCAGCTAATGTCAACTTTTCAATAGCGCTGATGAAGTCGAAGGAATCCTTGACATGATAGGGTGTGTTGCCGCGGAGATTGTTGAGTGTCTTCGCTAGATGTTGTGCCAGTCTGTATGTTGGTGAGTCAAGCTGGCTAACTATAGGGCGCAAGGGGATGTTGTTTTTATGAAGTTTAGGAAAACCATACAGTTTAGGCGCTTTGGCGCAAGATGGTGTGAGTGCGGATACGTCTAAACTTAATTTTTCGGAGTGTTTATTCATAACCGCGATTGTTTGTTTGGTTACTTTATCAGTGGGGTCCTTTTTGACCTTTTTATAAGTACTTTCGTCCGATAAAAGATCTTTTATTTTATTATTGTAGTCAGACGTATCCATGACGACGGTTGCATTACCTTTATCTGCACGGAGCACGGTTATTTCTGGTTAAACCAGAAATAACGTCTACGAAGTCTGCGATCAGTGAACACACGCTGGATAAACCCAACCATTACATCAGATTCGATAACCCACAAATCCTCGCGAAAGAGAATCGTTTCATACCAAGAATGATGCGTGAGGCTATTGAAATCAAAAAACACCCAAATTTCAATAGAGAAGATGGTTGGCAGGTACCACCTGTTTGGGATCCAATCATCAAAACTATTAAGACCCAAATCCAGCAAAAACCAACTGCCAGACCACAAGACACTGTGAGCTCTTTCTGCGTGCAACGAAACAAACCAACGTGACTGATAATTTCTTTTATTTTTTCCTTCTACTCATTTTAATATTATATAAAAAAAATTTAGAACTAGGCATGTTTGCTGAAGAGTTTCTTGCGCCGCTTCTTCTCTTCAAGCCACAACATGTTGTGAAGCGGTGGTAAATTAGATTAGGCTCCCATAGAGTAAATAATATCCATAAACAAAATTTAAAACTAAATAATTAAAATGAACAAGTTGGCGGTAGGCTGAATAAAAACTTTGACAATACACGTTTGATAATAACCGCGCTTAAAACCGTTAAAACGTAGTTTTATTATATTATGATAACCGATTCATTTCCAAAACTGGGAAAAAAATATACTTAGCTAATTCACACACTCATGTTACTATTGATATGGTTTCCGTTATCTCTTTTTTTTAAAACCAGGTTTGCGAGTCTGCTAATTTAAAGAAGTTGTCCATGTATGTTAATTATTTCATAGGTATGATAACAAGGAGAGAAGCAGAAAGGTTATGCAAGTCATTTCTTGGCGACAATGCACCACCGCGACTCCCGGACGACTTTGCATTTGCAGTTCATCACGAATGCGCCTGGGGCTGTCGCGGGGCCTTTTTACCAGCCAGGTATCCACTAATGCACATTACTTCTTTTTTTATACTGGGGAAATTCGATTGAGGACCATATTGTAAACCGCACGAGGGGGAAAGGTCGCGGTCCGTGTGCGAGATTCACCAGGTCGGGAAGTGTTATTGCTACACAGCAGTTAGGGATACCCACTAAAACCCCTAACTGAGCGTCGATTTTTTTCGATTCTTTTATTTAGTCATATAATCGATAAAAGAAACACCACGAGATGAATTAAAAATCAAACACCAATACAAAAAATAGATTTTTTTAAAGTAGATAATTTTATTAAATCAATATTTTAACAATTATGCCGTCATTAGTCGCAGATTTGCTGACTTTAAGAGTACCTACTTTCTTGAAAAAAATAAAGAACTCCAAGCGTTCCCTCAAATAGGAGGGCATTTTGGGCTAAAGAGTAGTAGGTACAAAGTAAAACGGTTCAATTTTTAGTCGCGACATTGTATTTTTTAATTTATTCATGTTGTATTTTATTCGATGAATAACTTTCATCTGACTAACTTAAGTTTCTTCATTTTCTTACTTTATAATATTTTAGGACATTTTTCGTGTTGTAAAAAATCTCTCTCGTTTTGTCAGGTACAACTCATCTCGGGCGAAATGCATCAAGTGCGCATACTGTGGCCTATTTTTCTCTCCTAACAAATTTATTTTCCACTCCCATCGCGTTGGACCTGGTGATAAGTATGTGCAGCCTGATGCAGCGAACTTCAACTCTTGGAGACGGCACATGAAGTTGAGTGGAACTCCGCCGGACGAGGTCGTACATGCCTGGGAGGATGTGAAAGCTATGTTCAATGGTGGTACGAGGAAACGTATGCTGTCTGCTGCCAGGTGAGCTTTTCATATTATTGAATATTTTCTTTTTTGATTATAGTTATAATTTTTAGTCTTAATTTTTCTTCTGGATCATTTATACTATGCCAGAGATCGTTTTTAGAGTTTCTAAATAACGGTCTGTCTGAAAGGTGTATCCGATAATCTCCAAAACGGCTACTTTGATTTCAATGAAAATATTAAAGATTAGTGTCTTAATAGCTGTTGCTCTTTTATAGATTTTATATAAATTTGTGAATGTTTAATTTCGATATATTGAAAGGTTCAGAAAATATAAAGATATAGTAATAGTACAGTATTACTGGCGCCAACGAAGTGGCGGACACAGTAAAAAAAAAAGTTTATGTATTTAGGTATTATAATGTTAGTATAATTTAATAGAATAATAATATTATCATTAAGGGGCACAAGCAATACTGTATGTAATTCTTAAATAGGTTCTTCAAATTAAGTAATTGTTATTTTAAACCTACTTTAAAAAGTAGGAGGTTTTCAACTTGATTGGTATATTTTTTATGTATGTTCACCGGTTACGCTGAGATTTATGTTTTGACGATTTACGTGATTCTTCTTTAGTTTTATGCGGAATAGTTGCCATTTGGTCCCCTAAAATTTAAATATAGTTTGACCCAGTTGTTTCATTATATGAAATTTTTTTAAAGAAAATATTCCATTCCCGATTCTTGGGACCTATATTTTTTTAAGGCGAACGGCACCTTTCGTAGATTCACCCATAGCTACAGTAAAAAGTAACAAGTAAAAAAAACTTCGTTTAATAAAATAATAAAGAGTTTTGACTAAGAATTTAAATAAACTAAATAGTTTATTAAAAGACAAAATAATATAAAATTTTCTACATCTTGAAGTCGGTGTTTTTTAGTTTTTGAATTCGGTTTTTTAAAATGAAGTTTTTTTTTCTATTTCAAAAATTTACAGCATACAATTTAAAAAATATATCCGGTGCATCATGTTAATCATAAATTCAAGATTACATACATATTATGATTATAGATTCCTACATACAAAAGTATTAATAGCAATATTGTATTTTTTTTAATATACAGTACTTTGTCTAATGTATAACTTGTCAATCAATTTAGCTGCTTCAGCTTTAAATTGTGCCTCAGGAGAGTTCCGATCCGCAGGCCCGAGTCGGAAAGCAGCAATGAGACCAAGCGACCTTCTGCAAGTCCACCAACCGCCCATGCGCCTGTTCCAAGACTTGCAGACTATGTTTGGGGTGCACGACTGCCATTGCCATATGCTATTCCTTGGCTGAAACCTACTTTATGGTCTCCAGGTAAGCATTACCTTGCTTTTATACTGTTGGCAACACCATCGATTTTGACATTGTCACTTACATTTTCTCCTACCATGAACATGTAATGGTGCCACAAGTATTGCAATTTATACACTTTCCTACTAGTTTTGATCGGCCATGTCCCGATCAAATAATGATAATTACTCGCTTTACTTATATCTTCCAATTTAGATGAAACAGCTGAAGTGAGCTATTCAATATCATCGACTGTCATCGTATCCTTTCACTTTGTCTCTCAACAAAATTCATTTAATTTGGTTGAATTGCTGATTATAGATAGATAGATAGATAACACTTTATTGTAACACCATTACAGAAAAACCTACGAACAAGTATAGTAGCTTTACTTTAATTTATTTATTTACTAGAGCGTACAACGACATCTGCGAGTGGCAAATTGTGTTTTCTGAGTAAAATTCTAAATGTTGGTAAGTATTTGGCCTCTCTGACAGTATTGCAAAGTTTGACAGCCTGTACTGTAAAAGAATTATCATAATAGGATGAAGTGTGAGAGCGCAAATTGTGGGCAGTGCATAGGCGAAAGAATTTAAAACGTTCTTAAGGAAGAAAGTACCTTAAGGGTACTGGGGATTCTTAAGAGTAAATAATATGGTATAAAGGAGAGTGGAAATGTGAGTATTTCGGCAAAAATAAATAGGAAACTATTAAGATTGTTTAATATATAGAACAAATCGAGTCAGTGCCAATCTAGTGATTGTCACCGAGTTGATTGGTCAATTTAACTACCTTTGTTAACACTTATACCACTAGGTGGGATGTGACAAATAGTAGATATAGTTGACCTATTTTTTTTGTTTTCTTTAGGAGCCCTGACTGCACTAAGCGGGGTTAGTACAGTGGACGAACCGAGGGCATTCCGGCCAGTACGTGGACACAGGCTCGAATCACCTCAGGTGTCACCTACATTATCACCTGTACGATCCCCTACAAGGTAGTTATTTAAAAATATACCTACCTGTATTACACGTGAGTTGAACTTGCACAATATAAATTCATTTAGAAGTACAGTAGTTACAAAATCAATTACAAATTTGCATAGCAATAAACTCAATTACAACAGTCGTTAGTTTACTTTGTTTAACTGCCGCAAAAGCGCTTACCGCATATTTTTATCTTGATAATGTTTTATGTAAAGTTTTACATGAAATCGTGGAAAAACGAATTGACATTTTATCCTAAAATATAGATCTAAAACACAAGACAACGTGTAAATCACGCGTTGATGATTGCTCACGCTTCCTATGATCGCAACCCGCAGTCGAACTCGTGGGTATATCTTTTAGGGCGCGTTCCTACTATGTCGTAACGACTAATTTATCGTTGGACGACTGTCATCTTTAGCTGTTCCCATTATAACGATTGTTTGTCGTCAAATTTTTTTATCGTTTAGCGACTACCGTATCTAGCTGTTCCAATTGGATTGCGACGACATTTTATCGTTTCATGGCAGTCGCTTTGTCGTTTACATATCATTAGCGAGGGGTAAGGGAAAACACGTGTAAAAGGCGAGACGATATTTTTATCGTGGCTACGATAGATTTGCCGTCGATTAGACGTACCGATGTTTTATCGCTTTACGACTCTCATGCTAGCTGATCCCACTGTCATGACAATCTGTCGTCACTGCAAAAAATGTCGTAGACGACAGTAAATCTTGTCGTTCTATAATAATATGTGAACACCTCCATTTAAACATATAAGCCACGATACTTCAAACTATACGATTATCTGTCGTCACGACAAAGTGGGAACGCGCCCTTAGGCGTGGCTGAGAGCAAATATACTCTATTCTCTAGATCTCCAATCACATCTTCGCCGAGACGAAGTCGTTCACCGAATCGCACCCCGCTCCACTCCCCGTCTCGCTCGTCGCCCGCGCGCTCCTCAAAGAGCGATCGTGACAGTGATGAGAGCGTGGACATTGAGACCACAGAAGATGACCAAGCACGAGATAAGGTAAGCGAATCTGCACATACTTTCACTTATCATTCGTGTTTGATGTTTGAAACCTCAAGATTTTCAGGGTTGGTATATTATATTATATATATATTGGGTAGAAGAAATTTAATATACCTATGTAACAATTATGTCAATGTGGAGTTATGGTAGACCGATTTGGACACCACGGGTTTACGTTGATGATGTTTAAAAAGCGCAAGAAGAAGACCTCGTCATGCTAGCCTCAACGTAACGTAACGTAAAATTACTATAATATTTTGAAAATGACTCAGCACCGACTTAAGATGTTTTAGATAATATATATTAATAATAATAGCTTTAGAAATAAGTTATTTTATACATTTTAGTTTTTTAGTTTTTGAAGTCGGTTTTTTTAAACGATGTTTTTATTTTTTATTTGTTACTTTTTAGTGTCTAGCTATGTATGGGTGGACTTACGAAAGGTGCCGCGCTTCTTAAAAAATATAGGTCCCAAGAAACGAGAACAAAAAAATGATCGTAAAATGAAAACTACGGGGCTAAACTATGTCAAATTTTTAGGGGACCACATGGCAGCTATTCCGCGACGAACAAAAAAAGAATCACGTAAATCGGATCATAAATCACGGAGTAATCGGCGAACATACATAAAAAAAGCAAAAAAAAAAAAAAAAAACCCGACGAATTGAGAACCTCCTCCTTTTTCGAACTCGGTTAAAAAGTACTAGTTTATTTATGTGCTAACCGTAGACTACCTACTATAAACGCAAAAACGTCTAGAAGCTAATTTACTGTGCTTAGAAATAAAATTCCAGTCACAAAATAATCGGGGCCATCCCTTATAATAACTTACGTAAACGTTTCTCATAGATGCAATTTAATCCCGGAGTATTCGTTAAATCGCATTATCCAGTCTGCTAAGAATTTTCTCGGCTTTCGTGGCAAACGGAGCCAGTTTCGATCCAATTTAAAAAGTTGTAAGAGGAAAATTTTTCCAATCACTGTCGACCGAGCTCTGTAATCGGGACGATTAGATTCTTTTATTAGTTGCTGAGCAAATTTTTCTACACGTGTCGTGGATTATATTGAAGTATAGCTAACTATCGGTACCGAATAAAGATATTTGGAAGATGATATATATTTGTGTTTACCATTATTTTTACCTCTCTTTTGTACAATCGCCTTTTTGATAGTCGTCTTTGTATTTAAAGGAACATTCTGATTTCCTACATCTTTCTCATTCCCGTTATTTGCGCTCTAGTAATAATCTCTCCTTAATGACACCTGTACACACTTCTTCGTTAACGTGGATAACTCTTTCACGGTGCAGGCCCAGGCTTACAGTATATGGAACTCACTGTCGCTCAAAATTAGACAAGCTAAATCCATATTGTATTTCAAATTGATCGTTACAAAATATCTTTGGTCCTCGCAAGTCTAAAACATGCTGCTGATTGTATATACAATATTACTAGCTGTCCCGGCAGACGTGGTCCTGCCCGGAAAAGCTTCAATCGATATGCCGACAGCAGCGCCACCTATCGGTTCCAATTGTGAATCAACACAGAAACCTTCTTTGGCTCATGCACAACAACTTTGTTAAAGATCATCACATGATCAAATAGTTTACGATTCTATGAAGGACATACAGACAAACATTCATTTTTATATATAAGAGAAGATGATATCTTATTTTTGTATAGTATTTATTTTTTACTTATCCTTGGAAGGCTTGTAATTATTTATTGTCTTCACCGTCACTGTTGTCTTAATATTTTACTTAGTTGGCCTTCCTATGGCCACACGCTCTTCAAAAGTCAGAGCCATTTTTATAGCCCGTGGTCTCTGGAGGTATAGATGTAAAATAATCATCGGCAGACAAACACACACATTTTATATCTACAAGCTAAGCAAGTTACGCTTGTTTTATGGGTAACACACAACAACCCAGACCTACGTAGATAACGTAAAGTTCTATTCCTGGGTCAACCGTGAAAGCGGAGCCCTGACCTTCAGGCTGACGGAGATACTTATCGGACACGGGTGTTTCGACAAGTATCTGTGTCGCATTGTGGGCTGCTTGCCTTTCCCGGACTGTCGCCAGTGCGGCGCGCCCGACACGGCGCTTCATACGCTAGTCGAGTGCGCCGCATGGGCGCCTCAGCGTTTCGAGCTTGAGACACGAGTAGGCGCGGTCAGATCCCTTTGCGACTTGGTGCGTGCCATGCTGCAAAGCGACGACAACTGGGGAACGGCGGTGACCTTTTGTGAGACAGTTATGTCTCTTAAAGAAACCGCCGAACGACACAGGCTGGAAAGTCCCAGTGCGCGTACTGCGGATACGCCTTTACGAGGTCGCCGGCCTTCAGCCGGCGCCCGAAGGCGCAGGTACGCGCATGACTTTCCTCCCTGAAGTAGGTTCCGTTGACGGGGGCCTTTGCTTAATGCAAGGTAAGCGAAGGATCACGAACCCCGTATGACGAAGTGAATGTGTTCTCCCCGGGCACATTCATGCACTTTGGTTGCGCTGGATCGGCTGGGTGTAACTCTGTTCTAAATCTCAGCCTTTCCTTCCCAACGGAAGCGCAGGGGACGTAACGGGAGGAGGGGGTTTTTAGTGGGTATTAGGTCACTGCCCGTGCAGTTTCTCTTGAGTCTTTCCACACTACCTGAGTCGATAGCGGGTGGATTTGCTGCAACAAGCATACTATTGCTTACAGCGATGCCGCCCCCGACCGATGTGCGTTCGTCTTGCAGCGGCCCAGGTGTGCGTAAATCGGTAAGCATTTTCCCTCGCCTCAAAGAAAAAAAAAGTTCTATTCCAAAATTGACCATGCCACGAATCAAACCCAGAGCCTCTGGGTTGTAGTGGGCTTAGCCCGCTCAACCGCAGAAGCCGTCTTCAACGAAAAAACTCGAGTAATTAATGCATTGATTAATTTTATACAGTTTCAAACATAAGCCAATTTAAGTTCCAACCATGTCCAAGTTGGTCTCTTGAGAATCGGATAGCACGCTACCATTTTACAAAATGGCCGCTCTCCAAAGCCATCGCGACGCTTTTGCACGTCGTAAACTGTGTAATTACTGGCGTTCCGAATTCAAATGAACTTCATTTCGGTTTTAAATAAGGGAAAATGTTTAATTTACTGCCGATCGGATTTCGTCCAATTAAAGGGAGATTTGGTGGCAAAGCGTCTGGCTTTTTGCGCTATGTTTTTCTATTGAACGTTGAATAAAGAGAGTTCAATTTTTCGTTTTGACGAATGCAGTATGCTTTTAAGGCTATGATACATACAGGTATTAATAAATATAAAGGAACTTTTAATTAGGAACTTTCAGTTTCTTATAAAAGAGCGGGGGCTATTCATGCATCTGAAATTTAAAATATAACGTAAAAATAATTTTAATATCATGACGGCTGTCATGACATGATAAAAAGAATCGATTTGACTCGACTGTTTACACTATTACAAAAAACGAATAGCAACGGATAAGTGGCAAAACGAATCGCAACGGACAAGTGGAAAAACGAATGGCAACGGATAAGTGGAAAAACGAATCGCAACGGACAAGTGGAAAAACGAATCGCAACGTACAAGTGGAAAACGAATCGCATCGGACAAGTGGAAAATCTTCAACTGACAAGTGATAAAATGAATCGCAACAAAATTTTAACTTGAAGTTTTACGGGCAGGTTTTCAAATTGGACAAGTACATTAACAATCTGCCCGTAAAACTTCAAGTAAAATTTTTGTTGCGATTCATTTTATCACTTGTCAGTTGAAGATTTTCCACTTGTCCGTTGCGATTCGTTTTCCACTTGTACGTTGCGATTCGTTTTTCCACTTGTCCGTTGCGATTCGTTTTTCCACTTATACGTTGCCATTCGTTTTTCCACTTGTCCGTTGCGATTCGTTTTGCCACTTATCCGTTGCTATTCGTTTTTCCACTTGTCCGTTGCGATTCGTTTTTCCGCTTGTCCGTTGAAGTTTCACTTCTAATATGTGTCCCAGCACACATTTCGATTTTTCGCAGGTTTACTGCAAATTATGATTTGGTTAGGTTAAGTACATTTTAATGGTGTATGTAATACGGTACCCACGCACCGACCATTTTTTACGTCAACACTTTTGTTGTTCGTTGTCGTTCACTTTTGTTATGACTTTCGAAAAACTGAACAGTTGGCAAAGTTTTCTTGTTGTTATTTTTGTTTACTCAACAAACTCTATTTATTTATTTATATTTTTTTTACACATACCACAAATAGAGGCAGTGATGCCTTGTCACGTGGAGAGCAGAGCTATAGTTCGATGCAAACTTAAGTTTGCCTCCATTAATAGCGGCTCGGAACATCGCACTTTCCGATGCGCAGAACGCAATTTTAGGTATTAGAGGGATGAGGTAGTCTGAGGACGCGGTATATCCTCGCTCGCTCTCTCGCTAGCTTTCTCGTTTACGAGACTTTCCCGGCGCTCGGCTCACCAGAGCTGCCAATTTAGCGCTTTAGGAGCTAGATATAGCGCTTTTTAGGGCAATCCAGCTCCCAATTTTATTAAACAACTTCCAGCGCAAAATCTTGCGCTTTTTATAATATGCAAATATCTAATTAATTTTATAATAAATATATATGAATATCTATACTAATATTATAAAGAGAAAAGATTAAATTCTTTGTTTGCATTGAAGAGGCTCCAAAACTGCTTAACCGATTTGAAAAATTCTTTCACTGTTGGCAAGCTTCACAATCCCCGTGTGACATAGGCTATATTATGTTAACAAAAAAATTAGGGATCCTTACTAAAACTCCAATAACGTAACCCAAGGTGTAAAAAATACCTAAAATCGCGAGCACTGCTAAAACTATTGATGATAGAATGAAATAATGTACTACGACTTTGCAGAACACATCATTATCTACAAAAAGTGTCGCGACAGCATATGTCTATTATAGTTATGCCACAATAAGTGTCCTTTTATTTCAATAAATTAATTAAAATGCCGCCGCTAGAACAGGCACTTTATTTGTATCTTGATATTCATCCTTATCAAAATAAATTACTTCATATTCAAGACTGCTTCAATACCTTTATTATAACTTTTTGAATTATTCAATTCGGACATTCCATTCGAAAGATATCACGAGTTTAAAAAGTATTAGAACACGCGGCTTTGATGATTTATATTGACAGAAAAAAAGTATTTCAAAAAATATTTCAAATATACTTACACACCGCGGAGAATACCAACAGAGGAGATGTAACTCCTATAATATATATTTTGTCTGTATAGTGTAATACACTACACACGCACCGACAATTTTTTTTTCTGTCAACACTTTTGTCGTTCACCTCGTTGTGACTTTCGAAAAACTGAACCGTTGGCAAAGTTTTCTAGTTGTTAATTTGTTTCCTTATTGGAACATCCCACTTTCCGATGCGCAGAATGCGATTTTAGGTATTAGAGGGACGAGGTCGTCGGAGAACGAGGTATATCCTCGCTCGCTCTCTCGCTCGCTTTCTCGTTTGCGGGACTTCCCCGGCGCTCGGCTCGGCTCACCAAGTCTGCCACTTTAGCGCTTTCGAAGCTAGATATAGCGCTTTTTAGGGCAACCCAGCTCCCAATTTTATTAAGCAACTTCCAGCGCAAAATCTTACGCTTTTTATAATATGCAAATATCTAACTATTTTTATAATAAATATATTTATGAATATCTAGACTAATATTATAAAGAGGAAAGATAAGATTCGTTTTTGCTTGCATGAAGAGGCTCCGAAATTACTGAACCGATTTGAAAAATTCTTTCACTGTTGGCAAGCTACGCTATCCCCGGGTGACATAGGGTATATTATATTTACAAAAAAAATAGGGATCATTACTAAAACTCCAATAATGTAGTCCAAGGTATAAAAAAAATACCTAAAATCGCGTGCGCTGCGAAAACTATTGATGATAAAATAACAAATAAAATAAATTACTGAACCGATTTGAAAAATTCTTTCACTGTTGGCAAGCTACGCTACCCCCGGGTGACATAGGGTATATTATATTTACAAAAAAATTAGGGATCATTACTAAAACTCCAATAATTTAACCCAAGGTATAAAAAAAATACCTAAAATCGCGTGCGCTGCGAAAACTATTGATGATAAAATAAAATAATGTACTACGACTTTGTAGAACACATCATTATTTACAAAAAGTATCGCGACAACATATATCTAACTATTATAGTTATGCCACAATAAGCGTTTTTTTATTATAAAAAATTAATTAAAATGCCGCCGCTAGAAAAGGCTTTTTATTTGTATCTTGATATTAATCCTTATCAAAATAAATTACTTCATATTCAAGACTGCTTCAATACCTTTATATAACTTTTTGAATTATTCATTTCGGACATTCCATTCGAAAGATATCACGAGTTTAAAAATGTAAGAATTAGTGACGGTGATCACGTGACTGTGACATCTTTTCGTGAGTCAAAACTCCATAAGACCCCCTCTATATAGAAGTTTCACTTCAAAAAAAATCATTTACGAAAATTGCGCATACGGTATGAAATTTCGCACACTTATAGTTTGTATAGGTAGAGAAGAAGCGATAAATGTTAATAATTTTAATTATGCCTAAAAAATACATTAAATCAATAAAAAAGAAACATTACACACACTACAATGTATTTAACACACGCACGCATAATTATTATGGTCGAATTTCAACCACAGGCTAGTCGATATTAGATGGGGCCAAAATCTCAACTGTTCTCAAAAGTGCCTTTTTGAGCTACCACAAGCCAAAATTAATCAGTAATAACAATCTTAGGTTATCCATAAGTATATTAGTTTAGACATGTACTATAAATCGGTCCTGATATTTCGACCATGAAGCATTCAAGCTACTAATGAACGTGCCTACGTGTTAAATAAGCTTCGGTAATGTGCTGTTATTTACCATTATTGAAAAGGTATTACTTTGTAAATAAATGAGCGGTTTAGACATACGTATTGACGTGAACGGTAGTAATTAACGCGCCTCCAGGCCCTTGAGGTAATCCCTTCAAAGGGAAACTTAGGGCTACCGATATTGATGTACCAAATAATATTTTAACAAGTGTTCGCTTCGGATATGATCAGTTAATTGGTGAATATATTGTTATAACAGTGTTCAGTAATGGAGATGATGGACCGTTTTAATCATTTGATCGAGGATCTCTTAAAAGGGTAGTTAATATATTTTCTTGAATTTCCGCGGATAGTACACATAGTTAAAACTACGATTTAACAGTTTTAAGCTGATCATTTTATTTGATTTTTATTTCAATGTTTTGTATCAAGACTTTCGTAGATACTGTTACGAGTCTAGGACTCGAATTAAAATGCCGCTGGAATTACTATAGAATTTATTAGAACTAGACAGACACGTATAACACAGTCACAAGTAGGTATAACTGGACACAGGCCAGTACAAACTGCACAATTCAATAACACGCGCAAAGTCCGTCACTATATAGCTTATCGAATGTACATGTCTTGCTCGTATCGTAATCGTCGCTTGATTGCCGATTTCTCCATTCGGGCATTGCTGCACCGATACAATATGGCTGCCAGCCCGCATAGATCGGATTTCTTAGAATCAGTTCGACACACCTGCCTAGTGACTGCCATAAAAGATGACAATATACAGGGTGCGCCAGAGAAACTTACTTATTTGAAAAAATTCCCGCGCGGTGAGTTGGGCGGGTAGAGGGGCAAGAGGGGGCGCATCTGGAGGAGGAAGTTCCCAAGTTTGTTTCTCCCTCCAGTCAGTTGCCATCATGCTCTGGTCTAGAAAGCAGCGGACCTTCGCAGTTGAGAGCTTCTTTTCTAACGGTCGCTCACTTGTTGCTACGCAACGTGCCTTCCGCGCTCGCTTTGAAATTCCTCCTCACAGACTCGTTCCTGGCCGTAATTCGATTCTGTCGTGGGTTAACTCATTTCGGGAGTGTGGAAGTGTCGCTAAACCCAGAAATGGACTTCAACGGACCATCAGAACTCCGGAAAATATCGAAAGAGTGAGGCAGTCAGTTGTGCGTTCTCCCCGGCGTTCGGCTCGCAAACACGCAGCTGCTATGGGAATTTCTGATACCAATTTTCGACGAATTCTCCATGAAGACCTTCAATTTCATCCCTATAAATTGGCTGTTGTGCAAGAATTAACTGAACGCGATTTTGTTGCCCGTCAAAATGCATGTGAAATGCTGATTGACAACCTGCCTGAAGACGCGGTCGTTTTTTTCAGTGACGAGGCTCACTTCCACATTTCCGGCTGCGTCAACAAGCAAAACATGCGTTATTGGTGTGATGTAAATCCGCGTGAGCTTCACCAGAAGCCACTTAATTGTGAGCGAGTTACTGTCTGGTGTGCGGTGTCGGTAACGGGAATAATTGGTCCTTATTTTTTTGAAGAAAACGAACGCGCAGTTACCGTGAATGGAGCTCGTTACAGGAACATGATCGAGGAATTTTTTCTTCCAAGACTCGAAGAAATGAACGTTAGGAACGTGTGGTTTCAGCAAGATGGAGCCACAGCACACACAGCACGAGACTCAATGAATTTGTTGCGACAACATTTCCCCGACCGCCTCATCTCTCTCAGAGGCGATCTCCAATGGCCGGCACGCTCTCCAGATTTGACTCCATGCGATTTCTTTTTATGGGGTTATTTGAAATCCCTGGTTTATGTCGATCGACCACGGACCATAGCACACCTCAAGAACAACATTCGCGACGCCATTGCCAACATACCGATTGATATGCTGCGAAGAGTGGATACGAATTTCAAAAATCGACTTCATCAGTGTATGCGCAATGGGGGTCGCCATTTATCCGATGTCATTTTTAAGACTGCATAAAAAAAAAATTGGGATATTGTATTCTCAAATAAAAAAAAAAAACAATAACTGAAGTACTTATTTTTTTATTGACCTTTCAAATAAGTAAGTTTCTCTGGCGCACCCGTTACAATGGACTGTTTTTCAAATTACGAATTTTACAAACACAAAGTAAACAAAAGAAGTCCAAATGCGGGAAGGTAATAAACTAAACTGCGCTTTATGGCAGGCAGGTGTGCATTCACTTTTTGTCTGTATGTAACAATACCATTTTTTAATGATTAAAACGTATTAGAAAAAGTAAAGCGCCTAATTCGCTTTACTTTTTCTAATACGTTCAGAAATAAATACATCGGTACAGTTTCGGTCTTTATTACTTGACATCTTTGCCTTCCATGTTCACGGCTACTATCTAAAAAGTGGCCAACACGTTGAAGTAAATGAAATAAACAAAATGCAGCACATAAAACCGTTAAACGTAGTTTTCATTAAGGTGAATATAATATTAGAAAATCCCTATCTCTTAAAACTATTGAACGTATTTTGCTTCAATTGAGACTATTTTTAAAGGTTTGCCATTTTATTTATTTCCATTACCTTCTATGTGTATACCTCCTCGTGAAGTATTGTTGTCGTCTTTGAATTGGTGCGCTCCAGTAGCAGTTGCTCCCACTTGACTTCATACAGCGCCATGGTCAGAAGGTTCAGATATTAAATTAGCTCTATCTACAAACGGAGTGCTCACCATTTTATCACCATAATTTTGGGACGATTGGAAGTTCAAATCCACAGTGTCTGGATGCACCTCCACCGTACATGGCAGTCGTTCCTTTTTGCCATATGTGTACAAGGTGGCCAGTGCACTACCTCTCCTTGTTTGCTCAGGGTACCTACAACACAGAGGCTATTGCCTCGGCTATACATCGGCTCTCTTAGTCTGGTGTGCACCAAAATTTAACCAATGGTTTAAAATGAAATAATCGCTAAAAATATATGGCTAAACATTGACTATTATATTTTAACCACCGGTTAAATGTCGGTGCACACCAGCCTTAATGTTGCAAATGTGTATAAGCGACGGTAACCAGTTATCACCAGATAAACCGTCGGCCCATTTGCCTACAAGCATCTTTATAAATATTATAAACGCGAAAGTTTGTAATAATGGATCTGTAGATGTATGTTTATTGCTCTATGACGCAAAAACAACTGAATGGATTTTGATGAAACTTTACAGTAATGTAGCTTACACATCAGAATAACACAAAGGCTATAATTTATTAAGATATAGTGTGATTATCCAAAATATAACAATTTCCATCACCACGCATGTGAAACCGCGGGCGCAGCTAGTAAGTTAAGACAACAAATTAACCGAGTCACCGTAAATCGATAAAGGGCATAATATTTTAGCATCAAATTCAATTAGGCTCTATTAGAGTAAGTACGCAAATCTAGATTAAAGTCGTTGTATATGAAATTGAAATTACGAGGCGCGCCGAATGCCGGGGCTAGTGTACGGAAATCGGATTACTGTTGGCGCCTGGGGGCATTCAATTTATCGAATTGATACATTGTTTAGACTTAGGGATGCCATACGATCACAAATTTTGAAAACTGTCCGGTATGTTAGGTATATCTGGCACGTGAAAGGAACCTGAATCTTCTTATTTCGAAATTATTATTTAATCATCATCGATATTTATGTATATATTGTTACGAGTTGCGGGACTCGAATTATAATGCCCTTGGAATTATTATAGAGTTTGTTAGAACTATTAAACACGTATAACACAGGTACAAATATAACCGAACACAACAAATCCAAATCCAAACGTAATGCAGAGGTTGTAATTCAATAAAACGCGCAAAGTCCGTCAGTAATAGATATTTCCGAATGTACACATGTCTCGCCTTGATCGTGTTTCTCGCTCGACTGCCACCTCCCTCAATCGGGACATTCTTTTATACTGCACAAATGCAATATGTCCGCCCGGCAACGTGGACCAAATTTCCTAGAATCAGCTTGTAATTTAAAATCAACAAGCAATAAAAAAAATAAGCAAATAAAAGAAGACGATCAAAAAATAATTACAATAGTTGCAATGTTATTAGTTATTGGTTCAAATGCCGACGGGTAATAAATGTGCTTTTACAGATATGCAGGTGTGTTTTTTTTGTCAGCGCCTAGGTTGTAACAATATCAATTTTTCTGAGCAGTTTATATCTAGTGCCACGTCGTAGAAGAAACAAACAAACATATAAACCTATTACGAAAATTATTGAAGTTTTTAATATTTTTTAAGAGTACATATTGTGATATAGTTGGAGTGACTTGAAATGGTATTAAAATAAGTTTCTTGCATTTTTAGTTTTTGATCAATTTCCTTTTCTTTATTTTTAATCTACTGAGAATTTATTCATATTTAATCATAATGAGGAATAAGTATGATGCATGGCAGTCACTCAGTATAAAATTTCTCGAGTAAATAGCAATACGGATCTTTGTATCTCGTTTTATTATATAAATATTTATTTCGATCATAGTGATGATGATCATTATGATCATGATCATCATAATCATGATCATCACAATCATGATCATCATAATCATGATCATCATAATCATATAATACAATATAACTAAGTTAAGTTCTATTATTGTATAACTTTATAAAGTCATTGTATATAATATGATATGTAAGTTTCTTTCTAAATTTGAATCAATTCTTGGGATCATGGATTATATTTAGGAGCCTTTAGGAACTTGAGAGATTTACATTTTATACTGGGTGATTGTCATTATTCTTCACACGTATTTGAAGTAATGTAATTAAGTTAAATTGTATTCATAATAATCTTGTTTTAAAGCGAGGCGGTACACATGTCCGTTGTTTAACATAGGGAGCGTTTGCAAACACCAGCAAACGTTCTATCGAAATATTGAAGTGCTAACAGCAATTTATTAAATTAAACTATCGTATCGAATGTCTTATGAATCCAATAATACTCGAAATAACTCATAACAATAAATCCATTAGAAATGTGACCATTTAAAATATATTCCTAAAAAGTGTCAAGTAATTAAACCCATTTTTTTTTAATTCTTTTATTGCAGGACTTCAGCAGATAGACAGACGGCCCGCTTGCTGGAAAGTGGTCACCATCGCCTATGGACATTTGCAACACCAAAGGTGCTACAAATGCGTTGCTGCTCTCTTAAGACTGTAACTTGGTTACTATATAATGCCGGAACACAGCTCCAGGTTGTTATGGCGGCATACTCTAGACCAGGGGTGGTAGCCATCCAGTCAGGCAAATACCCTACCACCTGGCTTTAGGTTACATTTACACCATTCAATGCGATCGTTCATGTTTTCTTGTATTATAATATGACGGATCCACTAGATAACATTTCCAGCATTTCTAGACACTTTTATGTTAAAACACACTGACTTAGTTGGAGTTTTATTTGAATATTAAAAGCACGGGACTTTTTATAGGCGAACTGCTATATTTTTAAAAGGGGTCTCGATAAGCAAAGTTAATATACCATCAAGTTGATCAATCAAATCGAATCAATTTGCTTAAAAGCATTTTATCCATGGAGGACCGGAGTAAGGATACAATTTCTTGCTTCCGGGCGGCCTGTCGTAAGAGGCGAGAAACAACCCACAGCTAGTTGGTAGGGTATTTGCCCGCCTGGATGGCGACCCTCCCTGGTCTAGAGCATGCCGCTATAACACACTTGAGTTGTGTAGCGTTAGTGGCCAGGTTCTAGTCTCCCTATAGAAAGCGGCAGCACATTGGTAGTACCTTTGGTGTTACAAATATCCATAGGCGATGGTAACCGCTTTCTATCCGGTGGGCCGTCTGCCTGTCTGCTGAACTCATGTTATAAAAAAACTGCAGAAGTGAAAGAATACAATGGCATTCAATGAAATTGAATTAATCAACTTCATGGTTAGGTACATGTAGAACACAATATACTATTTTAATTGTTTCATCCAAAATTAAAGTCATAAGTATTATATAAAAACTAGTACTACAATAAGAAAACTTCAAACTAAAAAAGACGCACGTGATACAAAAACGCGTTGTCGAGTGATTTATACGAATATAAACCTGCACAATTGAATCGTTACAAGCAATCCTGCTAAAGTATCTATTAAGTACGTGCCGGGAATACGTGTAGTCGCAGCGTGCAAGTATTTCACGCATCTCGGCTTTTGTTTTCAGTTTTTGTGTGAGAAACATTCGTCTTGTTGATTGCTTTACTTCGTACCTAGAATGCGACGTAGGTGATACCAAAATTAAGGTAGAAATCGAATGGCGAGTTGTTAATAAGGTCAAATCAGTTAATCCACTTTTAGTATAAAATTTATGTAACTTAAAATCAAGAGTACTTGGGCAGGTTTTAAATTTTGTACCACCAAAAACATATTTTCTAGGGAAGGAAATACCTCTTTGGATGTAGTAAATACATGTGCGAGTGCAAATCTTACAGCTACACATATTCTCCAATTTTATGCTACAAAGCTGCTACACTATCACAGCTGCTATAGTAATCACCTACAGTTCTTCGACCAGAACATACTAGTTGGCACATACGAATCTTAATATGGAGGTTTACGTTTATCATAACCATGAAGTTGAAAATCCAAAATAGCATAAATCAATTTTTAAGTTACCAGTCCACAGTTCCGATTTATAAGTAGTAAGTAAAGTCCATATCTAAATAGGATATGATAGTAAATCCTTAAAATTATTTCAAGTGAATTAACCATGGGATTATTTGTATCGTAAGACAGACAATTTTGGAACAAATAAACCAAAAACCCTATTTTATATTGCAACGCATCCACGCCGATTATTCAGGTACTTTGGCCCCTGAATGAATTTTGAGATGGCTAAGGTTAATAATAACGTGTCGCCTCAAAAAATCTTTAGGTCTTGTACATCGGCTGCAGGTATTATTATTATATATTATTATAGTAGACAGATAATGCTTCTATGGAGACCATGGACTGCTATATCAAATGTAACTCAATCAAAATTAAATGTTACTGGGTCTGGGTCAGTCCTTATTGGCGCCCAACAAGCCGAAGATTGGACGCCGCATTGTAAAATGTATTTATGTATACCAGCGAGTAGATTAACAATGAAGGATATTACAGATCATGCAAAGTGGGATAGATTAAATACGAAGAAATATTCCATCAACAGCTATTATTAGGTAGCTGCTAGAATTGTTATGGAAGGAAATAACATGTTTAAAGGTATTAACGACGGAAAACTAGCTGTATACACTACATAAGTAATTGCATTACAACTTCTATATGCATAAGAAGAGCCTCAGATAGATAAATAATTATGCTGAAATTTTTTGCGAGACGTGTTGCTGGGGATTTTTCTCTTCTACTCTTATATAGCGATAACACGTTGCGAAGCGGTTTACATAGAATAAGAAGTAGATTTAAATTTTGACTTATATGTATAACACTTCAACAAGTGTTCTCCAGTGGAACTTATTTTGAATAAAACTTTTGAATTTGAATATATTTTAGCGAAGTTTGAATCGTCTGAATTCAAATTGTACCTTAATAAAGTCCTTAGTAATTGAATAAGGACCAACAATATACATAATGTAGGCGGCAATCACAATGCCGTCACTGCAGTCCCCGCGGGAGAGAGCTCCCGGAGGAGGACCCACTTAATTACACGCTCCACACACAAACAATACGATTAGAAATTATTATTTCTGTATATCATTATTCAGAATAAGTAATAATGTCCAATTATATGCTATTGATACACTATATTTGGCTACATGCAATCACATTACCTTTGCGTGTGGTAATCATCCGGTTCAAGTAAATATAATGATAATGTCTTGCTTACCTACCTATTAGGTATTATTACATTTCTAGGTCCCTTTAAAATTTAGGAGAGACTGGTATTTTCAATGAAATTTCATATTATAAATAGTTTTCAGCGTATTTCTAGTTTGAAATATTTTAAAGCATTCGTCGTAGTTTCCTAGCAGTTTTTTCTCTTTTGGAACTTGTCAACCATTTATACTGGATGACCTAGATTATGATAAAAGATATAGGTCATGTCACACATTTGCCAGATGGCTGAAGTCTTCTTTTATTTCAGTTTTGTGCTGCAAATATGAAATAGCTGTTTGAATACAAAAGTTTTACGTTTCGAAGAGACTTAAAATAACTGTCATAATTTTCAAATTCTAAATTTCATTTCTACAGGTATTTGACAGAATTAGACTGATTTGGTTAAAAAAAGTATGTTTTAATTTATAAAACTTCATTGTTACTTTTCTTATTATGCATTTTTCTTCCATCCCTCGACAACTTGACAAGATGTCTCTGATAAAACTTGTCAAGTTGTTAAGCCTCTATTAAAGGCAGCGTGCAAAATAAATAACTTATATCCACAACCATTTACTGTTAAAAGTACATTATGCATATAAGCTATAATAAAAAATCGGTAATCGCTATAAAATCTGTCAAATAAATGTCTACTTTAACAATACCCTCGAAAACATTTAATTTCTTACGATAAACATCTTTTTGTCACTAATGTCCAAACAAAATAATTTGATTACAAGCAATATTTGAACGAATAATGATTGAATAATTTATAAGCGACGGATAAAGAGGGTTTTGTTTTAATAAAAGAAGCGTTTGTACCTCTCTGTATTTAAGGATTGTTATATTTTGGATTTATATTCTATTGGATTCTATTGGAAACAATATAACCCAAATCGATCTTGTATTTGGGGGCCAAGCCAACGTAACTATCAACTTTATACATTTGCTAGATGACAAATAAAATCAGCACAGGGAAGGATTCCTTAGGGGTATGATGCCCACTGTATAGTATACTTAATATAGAGCCAACAGCTATTGAAAGAAACTGTTCTGAGATATTATATTGTTACAACTCAGATCCCGACAAACACAAAACCCACCTGCATATCTGAAACAATGCACATTAATTATTTACCCGTCGGCATTTGAACTACTAACATTTAAATTCTTGTATGGTGGTTTTCTTTTGTTTACTTATTGGCATAGGGCCTAATGTTGAATTGTGATTATTAGCCAGATGTTACGGATTTAAAGTACAAGCTGATTCTAGGAAATTCGGTCCACGCGGCCGGACGGACATATTGCATCTGTGCATTATAAAGCAATGTCCCGATTGAGGGAGCAGGCAGTTGAGCGAGAGCCACGAGCGAGGCGAGACGTGTGTACTACAATCGGGAATCTTTTAGTGCCGGACTTTGCGCGTTTCATCGAATTACGACCTTCTGCATTACGTTTGGATTTGTTGTGTTCGGTTAAATTTGTACCTGTGTTATACGTGTTTGTATAGTTCTAATAAACTCTATAATAATTCCAACGGCATTTTAATTCGAGTCTTGTAACTCGTAACAATATAGACAAACGTACGAATGCACGCATGGACATGGAAGAAATTACAAGGATTCCATTTTGACATTGGATACCAAATCTAAATGAGACTAGTGCGGACTTTCCTTTATTTGTTGGGAGACATACGGCTTTAGATTGTGTGCCAAGTTCATGGCAGCTCGTGCTCGCCCAGCTCTTGTGGCAGACCCAACTTCGGAAAAGATTTTCGTAATTTTAAACCTGGCCCGCGTAATAGATGATACGATAGAGTTGATTTATTGAGCAAGTTCCGTAGAAAAAAAGATTTTGGTTAACTGGATTACAGTTACAATCTGATCCATGAATGTACCCATTGGGAAGATTGGGATAGTTCCGTAGAATATGTTAACGTAGTCTTGAAGACGTCGCTCTAATGACGAACTTATGTCAGTGAGGATATTTAATCGAAGGGTTAAGTATCTACATATAGATCAATTGTGTGGTTATAGTATCAATATCAGTTCAGTCAATTCAGTTATTGTGATCGGCCATACGGATAAAATATTGAAAGTAGCAGAACTAAGCACTAATTTTTTGTTTGTCTGGTAGACTAACACCCATAACTACACTTAAAGCAAGATGCTCCTGTGATACTGCAATATACAATGGACAAATCTGATTTAACATACACTCGGACCAGAGTAAATAACAGGAGGTTTATTTAGTAAATTCACCCTGCCGGGAATTGTACCCGGCAATTTTGATTACCAGGAAATTAGGTGGCCCAATGCTTTGACTTCTAGACTATAATACCTACGTGAATTAAACAACAATTATCGAATCAAAGCTTTATTTAAACCTAAACAATACTTTATGTCCCCTATATATGCTTTATTTATGGCGGCTATAACTTTAAATGTCGCGATGACATTTAACTTTTTTTATTTACCTCATTTGGGAGATGGCATTTCGCCATTTTTATTGGTGGCAGCGTGTGCGGAACATTAATTTTGTTCTGTAGTTTTGTGTTGATGAATATGCCCTCTGTGTTGAATAATGTTTATGATTTTGTCTTTTGAAAGTTTATTGGTTTAATTTTATAATTCAGTAAGGCATTCTGCGACTCTGTCGTCGAGCCCCTGACAACTCTACTATCCTTTTCGAATTTGTATTAAAATTAGTTTATGTTGAAGACTTTGAAGATGTAGATAATATAATCATTGAATAAATAAACAAGCTCACAATTACAAGTGTACCTGGATACAACGATGTGAATGATGTACACTCATGTCAGCTAAATCCACTCGTAACTCCGCATACATATATTTATAAAAGTAATATGTCATTTGAACGCTTTAATGCGATTTCATCATTATCAATATTCATTTTTAACCAACTTCAAAAAAAGGAGGAGGTTCTCAATTCGCCGGGATCTTTTATTTTATGTATGTTCACCGATTACTCCGTGATTTATGATCCGATTTACGTGATTCTTTTTTTGTTCGACGCGGAATAGCTGCTATTTGGTCCCCTAAAAATTTGACATAGTTCGGCCCAGTAGTTTTCATTTTACGATCATTTTTTTGTTCCTGTTTCTTGGGACCTAGATTTTTTAAGAAACGCGGGACCATTCGTAGGTCCACCCTTACATAGGTAGACACTAAAAAGTAACAAATAAAAAATAAAAACTTCGTTTAAAAAAACCAACTTCAAAAATTAAAAAGTATAAAATAACTTATTTCTAAAGCTATTATTAATATATATTATCTTACACATCTTGAAGTTGGTGCAAAGTAAAACATAAAAATTACTATATTTTGAAAATTACTAAGCACCGACTTTAAGATCTTTTAGATAATATATATTAATAATAATAGCTTTAAGAAATAAGTTATTTTATACTTTTTAGTTTTTGAAATCGGTTTTTTTAAACGAAGTTTTTTTTTAAAAATAATGATGTCGGAACACTGAATGTAGGAAAATGGCCTCTTTTAAATCAGGTTGGCTGTCTTCTCACTGTACACTTGCTGATAGCCACCACACTAACACATCTTTCTTAATAAAATAAAACTATCTAGACAGACAGAAAAAGATGATTGAAGGTCCAAAGTTTTCCACTTTATAAAGGTACCCTGAAAAGTGACTGTAAAAATCTGTAATAACGATGTACAATTTTTTAAATCTACGTTTACACGCAACAGTTGAAGTTAATCGAATGTAAAGCCAAAACTAATTTATTATTTAACGTAATGACAAAGGTATTATCGTGACAATGCAATCGTTTCATGTGAATAATTATACGGAACAACTTGTTAATTTTTAATGGCCGTTCGGATACACAATGTTCGGAGGCGTCGTTGTCGAGAATTGTTTTAAATTTCCTTGCTTTTCATTCAAGTTAAATATTATTGACTTTTAGATAAGAAAGAAAGAAAATTTATTTATTTAGATAAACTATAAAATAAACCTATAAATAAATACAACCAGGAATAAAGTTCGATATTGGTCCTAACTCAGCATGATGCTGGTTGAATTATGCCAAGCTGGTCTTCCGCTAGGGCCATTGCAGTGACTTTTTTTTCTTTCATGGCTCCCGCGGTCAGTGTTGAACAAGTTAAGTCACTGCAATGTCAGTGACTTGCAGATAGAGGAAAAGCAAGATAAATAATTCGTTGGACTATTAATTGTCCAATGTATTATTTTCTTGCTAATATTAAAGAGGATTATATTGTACATGCATGGACGCTTACGTCATCAGCATGATGATTTTTAGGGCTTGGATATTTATGATGAAAAAGGACCAATAGGCTCGACACGAACGGGCTACCAACCACCACTAAGAAGTTGTCTCACTTTTCAATACATTTTGTAGGGATATTTACTTATGTCTCACATTTGATTGTAATTTATCTTGTCTGCAGCCATTGTGTCCATAAATATATAGCGGTTTCGCACAGTTGTGGATCTAGCCAATGTCACGACTCTTGACTAGAGCCTGGTTGAAACCCTATATAAATTACACTACGAAAATCGATTGATCCTATCATCATGAAATTTGGTATTTTTGATAACGGGGATAAATACTATTATTATCCTAGCTTTAAATTCTAGTAGCGCTTGGAACACAACTTTTTTGTACATCTTTTTGGGCTGTTCAACATCCATTTTCGTGAACCGTGTACACGCATATCATCGTTGAGGATATCAAGCCAGCTTTTCTTGGGTCTACCCACAGAAATAATATTATTTCTGTGGGTCTACCCTTATATTAGCGTATTTTCCATTTAATCATTGTTCAAAATATTACTTTACGTTTCATTGAACGACTTCTGTGACTTATTTAAGGTTTAAATTATAATTGATGGTTGTGCAATGCATTGGCATGTTTGATCAGATAGTAAGTAGACATAATAACCACTCGTGATAACCATAAATACCGTTTAAACACGAAATGCACGTAGGGTGTTTTTGTTTCTTGGCGTCAGTGGGCATTAGTGTCAAACACTTGACATCTTTGATTAAACAGGAAATCCCAATATTCCAGAACTATAAGTTATTTATTTATTTAGCTTTATGGCTTGGCAGCTAGGCTATGTGGGCCATGTATAGCTCAGTTGAACTGTAGGTTATCAGCTGACGCCATTCAACGAGGTTCTTGTAACAACTCAAAAGGCCAAATTTGATTATACAGTTCACATTTCTCACAAAAACACATAATTACTGCTCAAAAACTATCAATATCCTGCCACTACTGTTCATTTTAGAGTAATTTTACACATTTTCAGAAAATAAAACTGCACAGCACAACATCTCCTTTCAGTTCCCGACAAAAACTCCAGAACTGTATTTAAATTAAGCTTAAAAATAGTGAAGTCTGAAAGTAACCTTACCAGGAAAATGTTCCCATTATTTTTGGGAGTTTCAAGAGATTGCTATTAATCCCTTAGTTAGTTGATTAATTATAACATTAACCGTCAAATTACGAAGCCTTAAAATTCAATCGATAAAATTTTCTTTAGGATTTTATGGTTGGCATGGTCTTTTTTTTACGAGGTGTAATCCGTTATGGACACTCTACTCTTCGGGGACTACGGTAAGGAAGTGTTGGACTCCCAATGACATGCTCGGACCTATTATCCACGCAAATTGGTAATGCGCTGGAACCTTGTCAAATTAACATTCACGTGACTTCATCCGCAACTCGATATGTACGCGTAGTCGCCGGCCAGTGATGCTAACAGTACTGAGTGTTCGGCTACGGTTACGTCACCAAAATGGCGGCCAGGAGCAATAGCAATTTACGGGGATAATACCAACTAAACCACTTCTTTGTGCCATCTTGACGCCGTGTGTCAGGACCTCGGGAACCAAAGACACCCGGTGGCCATGACGGCTGTTGGGCATGGTCTGTTCTAACTTTCGAACGACGCGATTTGAATGGAATATTGGTTTTTTATGTTTTTGTAGCATTGTTTGTTGTATTGTATACATGTTTTTGTATATGATTTGTATATATCTATTTGTAGCATTGTTTTGTATCAAAGTGGCAATCGGGTCTACTTGATATCAAGTGATTACCGTCGCCCATGGACATTTGCAACACCAAGGGAGCCCACGCATTACTTGCTACGTTGAGACTTTAATAATTATAATAGTATCTGTCGCAAAGAATTGTGTGAAAATCTCAACTGTTTAGTGACGTGTAAGATTCCAGTTGTCAAAAGACCTCCCTCGTTTTAAATCAGTCGACGACTTACCTACAATCTGGTTGCGGCTTTTACTTGAAGATCTTTTTGAAAATTCAAAGATTTATAGTTACTTGACAATGCCCAAACATACAAATCGTGCGAAGCCATAACCAAAAATATGAAGTACGGGAAGTACCTACTTAAAACCTTATTTTCCACAGGCTTGTACATGGCCATGTCGTACTGCTCCAACTCCTCGGCCTGAAGACTCCTGGAGTGCTTTAGTTCCCAAGGTCGAACGAGACGAAGATAGGGTAGAACCTTGGAGATTGCCAGATCTGCGACCCTCTTTGCATTATATGCATGATCGGGGTAAGACAATGCTATTATAAAAATTTATTTTTCTTTTTGACAATTTTTTAATACTTCTACCCAGTTACTAAAGATATAATTATATAAATTCAATAATAGACTTAAATTCTTTAAAATCTTTCAATTTGGACGAAACAACCGAAGTGATTATAAAAAATTGAATAATTCAAAGTCATTGCAACCGTTATGTCCTTGCAGTCCTATGCCTTCGACCAAATTGATTCGTCTAACGAATAATCGTAACCGACATTGCCGACTATCTCAGCTTTATAGCTCGGAAATGTCGGTTATACTTATGTTGTGGTATTTTATTTGATTTTTATTCCGACATTTACTAGAAAACTCTATGATATTGTTAGTTTTTCGAAAATATAACTGCAAATTACATTGCAGCACTCAAGTTTGCCACCAAATTTCAAATCTTAATACAATAAATTCTAGCGGTAGTTTGAATGTCTATATATTAAAAAAAAATTGTTCAATTTTTATCTGTTCATGTAACAATTATTTTTAAATCTCAAATTACTAACTTAATATTATTTAAATATTCGGAATTAACATAGTTTAACTATAATATTTTTTTCTATTTTCCAGAACGAGACAGTTGTGTAGCATGTGTGGCGCCACTATCCTTACTTCCACCACCAGCATCAGCGCCCCATTAGCCTATCTTAAAATTATATGATCTACTTTAAATAACTGTTGTATATTCATTGTTAATTTTAGCTAAATTCTTGTGTTTCTAAGTTAAATAAATTTCCATCTTCAAATCTATAATCGTCTACATTTTTAACTCTATACTCTATGAGTAGTACTGTTCTTGCTCTTCGATATATGAAGAACAGCCAAGTTCTCAGACCGTATAGTAACCGTACAGTGAAATTAATTGTTATATTTAGCTAAATTCTTATGTTTATAAGTTAAATAAATTTCCATCTTCATATCTGTAATCGACTAAATTTTGAACTCTATACTCTATGAGTAGTAATATTCTTGTTTTTCGATATATGAAGAACAGCCAAGTTGTCAGACTGTACAACCTTCTTTTTTTTTATTTTTTATTATTTATTCATGACCATAGAATCAAAGTCTTTCAGTCGGAAACATGTTAATTAATAGGTCTTCGTATAGTAGCGCAGTTGTATTGCAGGCTACAACCGACGCCATTCAATGGAGTTCTTGTAAAAACTCGAAAGATCACATCGGACTATACAGTTCACATTTCTCACAAAAACACATAATTGCTACTCAAAAACTATCAATATCCTGCAACTATTGTTCATTTTAGAGTAATTATACACATCTTTAGAAAATAAAACTGCACAGCACAACGTCTCCTTTCAGTTCCCGCCAAAAACTCGTACAACCTTCTATTGTTGCAGTATTACCAGTATAGTTAAAATGTATTATATTGCAACTACAAAATCCTTATATTATATTTTTAAATGTGCTGACGTTTTGTGTAAAAAATACTTTACAGTAGATCGGTCTTCATTATTTACTATATTTGTAATATACACATGGTGTAAGTTAATCATTTAACGTTTATTTTTTGGTTTTGATGTGGATTTTAAGGTGGTTCGAAGTTTTATTTACCATCCAGAATTATTTAAACTTTTTATTCAATATTAAATTAGCTGTGATAGGTCTTAAACATTTTGTAGAGAAGCCTAACATTCAAATAGTAAGAAACAGTTAAGTACTTATTATGAGTATGAGTAATGAATATCGTGTAAGTTGTTAATGAATGTATAAAAGCAATTATCACGAATTAAATTCATTTGTAATCTAAGTATCTCTCCCAAAATGTGAAAATAATTGCTATTCTAGTCAGTCTAGTCATTAGAAATTGTAAAAATATTAATATGTAGTACTTAAGGTATTAATATAATATCTACTATTTTGATTGTAAAAATACCTAATAGCTTTTTTGTAAATAAAATTCTTTTGATAATTTGAAATTATAATTATGTAACTGATTCGAGTGCATTATGTGAATTCGACTAAATTATATTACAAAATTATTTTGGTTATGCTGTATACATTAATTTATTGCACTGAAAATAAAATTTGGTATTTATTTAATTTTTGAATTACATGAATAAATTATATGTTGAATATCGTCATTATTAAGTTAAGTACAAATTAAAACCAATGTAATAGTGGAAGATTTTAAAAATATCTAGTTAAATATAATTTGGATTGGATGAATCGAATGGAGTTATTGAGTTAGGAATTCATATAATCATGACAAAAGTAAAAAAAATATAGCTCGAAGTCAGGGTTTCACATATCAGCCTTGATATTAATGGATCTGTATTAGTATTTCATAATATATCTCTTTCGACACATATCATAAAACTTGTAATTATAGAATAAAATGTAGTAGGTATTAATAAAAATTTAAAAAACCTAATGCCTTTAATTTTGCAATAAAAACAACCTCTTACCTATGTTCAGAACATAACAGAGTTTGGTACAATGTTCTTTTGAGATATGACACAAGAATTGGAGGGTACTTTTTATACCAAAAACTGCAAGAGTATAAAAAATTGTACTAGTGAAAATGCATGGAAAATGTGTGTAACTGATAATCAAAATTAACTACATTTTGCACGGAAGCGAAAATTGTCACTATTTTTTTTTAACCCCTAATTTACATTATGTCTACTTCCGTGGTAGCAAACAATGTTAAACCGAAGGTTTTTTTTATCTTATTTAAACTTATAGTAAACAGAGAATTCCTAAACAAAGTATCTATCTGAGAACTGTAATCATAAATACTGAATTTACGGTACAGCAGAATTCAAAATAATAATCATGAACTGAATAGGAGTTCATGGAAATTGTTGATTTGTTTTAAAAAACTTAATTCCTATTTAAGCTACAATATCATACACATGCCACCGCTGATTTACTTATACCAGAGCACATTTTTAATTAATGAAAAAGGCAAAGCAAAAATAATCATTTAGGCGATTATCAAATAGACAAAATAGAGTTGAGATATACCTACAACACTAATAACCTAAATGTCAAAGTCAAATAAGTCAGTGTCAAAAAGTTTTGTGTTCGTTCCTTTTCCTGTCAATTTTTCTCCTGAGAGGTTGGTTTCGTGTTGAATAAAATCTATATTAATCTAAATAAGTATAAACATTTGGACTAAATCCAGATATAGCATAAATCGTATCAATGCGTCCGAGCTGTTTCTGTGTTAATTTCAAAAAAATAGTGTTTACACTTGTAGTGCTATGATAACCTAAGTTGTGTGGCGTTTGGTGTTTAAGCGGTTATTCTATATTTCAGAAACAAAAATGGGTCGTTACTCTCGGGAGCCGGATAATCCTGCTAAGTCATGCAAAGCGCGTGGCTCAAACCTTCGTGTTCATTTTAAGGTATGTTACATTGACTTCGATATTTGTATACAAACTTGCATGTGCAAATATAGCGCCCGTTTTTTCATTCAGATATTTGTATCTTTTAACTTTTATCCCTTGAAGATAACCTAAATTTCGCACATACGATACATATAATTGACAAATTTATTAACGAAGTTATTTTGTATGAGGTTAGTGTTGTTAAATGCTAAGGTCATTGGATTATGCAGAGCTTTTCTCGACAATTTATTAGAGGATAGAATAATAATATCAAAAGGATTTAGCAACCTATTCTTGGTTAGCACATAATTAAACTAAGCTTGGTTTCATTTTAAGATTGGTGACTATATGTGCAATATTGATATGTGGAACATCCTCGGACTATGTTTTTGTGCATGATCTGATCACACTGGCCACATGATATTTAAGTTACAAATTGTAATATAATACATTAAAAAAGCTAAAAATATACTAGTTATTATGATTAATGTTTGGTGTGTAGTAGGGTCATACATGTATGACGGCAAAATAAGAGACTGCCATATTCTTCATATTATATTTTGTTATTTAAAGAAATCCCTATGTATAGTTTTGTTAAGAAATTTTAAATCCAATCGTGGTTGGATGGAATGAATGCCTAGCGTTTATTTTGAAAAAATATATTTTATTTGTGATTATAACATATATTTGTTTGGCTCTTCATATATAGCATAGCATTTTGATGGGAATTACTATTAAATTTGACATTAATGAAGGTTAATTAAAGAGGCAAAACCTGTACTACTCAAAATGTTGGCTAGATAGGTCAGTTATAAAAATAAAAGATTGTTTTCCTAGTTACTCACCTCTTCAATTTATTTGAGTAAATTGCAAAATAATAATGTACACAATTCATTAAAATGCAATTCAATTTTAATTTCCAGAACACATATGAAACAGCAATGGCAATAAGGAAGATGCCACTCCGCCGTGCAGTCCGTTATCTCAAAAATGTTACAGAGAAGAAAGAATGCATTCCGTTCCGCCGTTTCAATGGTGGTGTGGGCCGTTGCGCACAGGCCAAACAGTTTGGCACTACACAGGGACGTTGGCCAAAGAAATCTGCTGAATTCTTACTGCAACTCTTAAGAAATGCTGAGTCAAATGCTGATTACAAAGGTCTTGATGTGGATAGGCTTGTTATTGATCACATTCAGGTAAATATATAAAAAAATTGTTTAAAGAATATGAGTTTGTTTATACAAGTAATTTACAAGTATATTGAGGAAGTGCTTATGATTATGGAAACTTGAATACCCAGAATTGTGTGTGAAACCTGCCAATCTACATTGGACAAGTATATCAAGAATATTATCCATTTCTCTAAAATGGGCTTATTTATCCAAGATAAAACTTTTATGATATTTATTCTAAAGACAATAGTAAAAATTTAATTTAAGACAATGAAAATAAATGTAATGGAAGGGATGTACAATATTACTTTCTTTTGTTGCTCTCTTTGCCACAATGGCAGGCCATTAAAGCAACTTTGATATATTAAGATCATTAACAGCTTAATCAAATTGATTGCTATATATTGCAAGCAACAGAGTTCTTGTGTCAACTCAAGACAGTATTTTAGTAAATAGTAATTTGCATCTTTCATACAAAAACACCTATTATACAACATATTATACTTTTTATCCATGCAGGAACGGTGAAAGAATACAATTTCCTGCGGCCGGGCGGCCTGTCGTAAGAGGCGACAAAACAACCCACAGCCAGGTGGTAGGGCATTTGCCCGACTGGAGGGCTACCACCACTGGTCTAAAGTATGTCGCCATAACAACCATGAGTTGTGTTCCGGCATTAGTGACCAGGTTCCAGTCTCCCTTAAGAGAGCAGCAGCGCATTTGTAGCACCTTTGGTGTTGCAAATGTCCATAGGCTATGGTAACCGCTGTCTGTCAAGTGGGCCGTCTGTCTGTCTGCTGAACTCCTGCAATAAATAAATAAAATGCGTGTAACGTTCACACGCGATTGAAGTTAAACTTTTTTACTAATTATTTTTTTTATGATTTGTTTATAAACTATCTATTGACAAAAAAATATTTGAAAAGCGGATGGTACAGAAACGTGACGCCATATTTCCGTAACGGACTTCCGTTGCATTGTCGTCCAGTTACCTCCTAGTCGCGCCTAAAGAAGTTTTACTTCAAAAATACTATGGACATTCTACATTGGTTACCTAATAAACCGGGCAACCCGCTACCTTGAACTCAAATTTGATTTTCACAAAAAGTATAAAACTTAAAACGATCAAAGTTATATCTACAGAAATTGTATTTCATGCTGATTAAAATTATTATAAATTTATTCTAAAGCAACCTCAACTCGCATTGTAATTAAGGAATAAACTATGTTTTGACTAGAGTTCGTGATTAGCATTCTTTTTTTTCAATGAAGACAGTCGGATATTTCTTAAATTTTTGTCCATTGTTTGCTCAGATGCATATTTTTTGAAACTTTTTTCGGTCAATACACCTCAGGAAGCAGCTTAAGCTGTAGCACTATATCAAGCAGGCATTGAGCAATGTGAGATCGCTCGAAGTCCTCATAAGCAGATCTTCGGTGTAAATAGAGTTCATAACTATTCTTTAATTTTATTTTATATTGTGATTACTAACACAACATAACTGGAAAACAACTTATCTTTCTAAAATTCTTAATAATCACTTAATAAGTTATAACTTTGATAGTTGTAGTATAATATATATAGTTCCATAGATATAACTTAATACTTTTTAAGAAAATCATTTCCAAGGTAACGGATGGTAAAGCGATTTATTTATGGAAATGGTCACTTTTATCCTATTATTAACTAATAACTATTATATTTTCAATAATATTTGTCACTCCCTTTAAAATGCCTACATGAAGTGTTATGTAAATAGACCTGCATCAGCCCCAATTCTGCTATTACAATATTGTCACAACGGTGGTCAGTTGAATGAAAAGGTGTTGACCATTCTGGTGATATTGTAATAGTAGAATTGAGCCCTAGGTGTAGGAACAGGTAAATAATAAACACAGAGAGATAGATAACAGTTTATTTTAAATAGAAATTATTGTAAGTTCACAATATAGATTATATTCTGCTACTGAAGCTTCACAGAAGAGATTATCATAAATCTGTAACAGTAAAGTTTCAAATTAATAATCATAGTTAAAAATCTATTTAATATAACTTTATCATCTTGCAAAAATCACTGATACATAAAAAGGATATTTTGAAATTACTGCCTTTTTTGCTTGACAGTCTGTTAATTTTAATTTTCACACTGTTTTCAAAAGGCAAATATAAAAAGTAGCAAGGCATTTCCAAAAGAACATTTTCATAGATTTTTGATTGACTTTGCTACTAACATTATGGAGTTTTGGGGAAAGTTACTTAATAGAAGTAGGAGTGATTTTTTTTTCGAATTTTGGTATAAATTATTCTTCAAAGTGTATATATTGACATATGATAGATATCCTGAATTAAAATCTATCAGTGCTAGTAAATATCACTCTTTGAGTACTTTAATTCTCCACAATCATTTTTTTGTTTTCCCTTGGTGACAATGGTTATGAACCAATTTCCAAAAAAAATAATACATGTTCAATATGGTAATGAAGATAACCAAAAAACATAATTTTTGAGCTTGTGCCTTCCAATTTTTAGGATATAGGCAGTACTTACTGCTATACATTTATCAAAGGTGAATTGTATGTTTGCAAAAATTGGGTATCTAATTTGGAGGTGTATTTAGTTACAATGTTTTTTATGACCTAATACCACATGCTGACAGCAACATGTGGTATTAGGTCAGAAAATTACCTAAGTGGTACATGCTATCACCCCAGGATTTGTATTTGTGCCATAAGGTGAGGAGTATCTTTGTTTGACTCAATGCAGATCTTGTTCCTAGTTAAAGATATAGCCTCCTTTTTTAAATTCCATAGCCATATTTTAAACAAATACAAAAGTGTGTCTGCATTTTTGTTAATAATGTAATATATTGAGGGCTATATTATAAAAAAAAATGGAATGTGAGTGGGCAACTAAAATTATTATTGAAGTGAAACTTTTTTATCGGCGTTGGAAAAAAAATTACCGTAACATTTTTCCACACAGAGATTGTGAGACGAGCAATTGTAACATTCCTTTACTTTTATTGTGTTTTAATTAATATACGAGTTTGATGATTTATAAATAATTTATTTAGTATCCTACATATATATATATTAAAGTGATCTGCAAAATCATAGTTTAACTCTATTTAACCAATTTCTGTAAAGTTGCATATAGTAGATCACTTTCGAAAAATAAGGTCATAAAGAAGTTTCACTTCTTACGTGTATACACTAGTACACGCACACATGCTTTTTTATTATGAGGAATGACAGCCCCATTACTTTAATGTGTAGCATAATAGTATCAATTCATAGTAATACTTGTTTGCAGGTGAATCGCGCGCCGTGCCTGCGCAGGCGCACGTACCGCGCGCACGGTCGCATCAACCCGTACATGTCGTCGCCGTGCCACATCGAGGTGTGCCTCAGTGAGCGCGAGGACGCCGTCGCGCGCGCAGCCCCCGCCGACGATGCGCCCGCCAAGAAAAAGCTCTCCAAAAAGAAGTTGGCTCGCCAGAAGGAGAAGATGATGAGGGAATAGATTGCTAAGAGTTAATAAATGACTACAAACACATTTTCATGTTTTTTATTCCTAGAATTCTGTACCTATAAAGCATTAAGCAGCGTACTCACGTAGCAGTCGTAACCGTTGCAGTTACTGAAAAAATCGGTATATGATTGTTCGAGGTGAACGGTACGCGGCGTGCACGCAACGAGCCGACAATAACCACTTACTCACTAAATGTAATCTTTGCAGTTACTGTAATTATAATATTGTGGCGACCGAGGGTGGAACTGCCCAGCAGCGTAAATCAGTTTTAGAAAATACTAGACATTTCTGGAAGGAAAAGACAAGGACGGATAGATGTTAGAAAGGGATAAACGAAAGAAAGAGATAGATAGATGTTAGAAAGAGATGGACAATGAACGAAAGAAAGGGATAGATGTATAAACGAAAGTTCCCGAACAGAAGGTTCGGGAAAGAAGAGGCAGAGATAGATGGTTTCTAGAAAATTCTTCCGGGTATATAAACAGTGTAAGGCGCGCCTACCGGGCAGTTTTTAGAGTTGAAAGTTGCACTTTAAAGTTGAGTTCAGTCCAAGACGGTGAAACGACAAATGCGATACTAAAGGGTTATCAGAGAAGGTTAATAGAGTACAGAGACGGATTAAGTGGTGAATTTAGTGACAAGTTTGGTGGACAGATACGCGAAGGAGGTGTTTAGCGTAGTTCGAAGGAGGAACCAGAAGCGAGCTACCCGCGATAATATTGGAGGTGGTCCGCGCAATATCGGCGACGGTATTGAGGGTGTGACACCTTATCGTCGGGACTGTGCATCGTTGGTCGTGCGTATAGGGGCAACCCTACAGAGAGGTACTACGTGCGGCTGTGTAAGTCAATAAAAGCTTTTAAATTAAAAACTGGTGTTTTCTTCCAATCCATAAGTGCGTACCCCCGCTCGCACGTAACAATATCCAAAATCCTGCAAGAACTTTTCTGGGAATTATTTAAAACTCCATACTTAAATTTCTTGTTGAACCCACTACAATTATAAAGAAACTAAGTCAGTGTAGACAACTGCATAGCAAAACAGAGTCGCTGCCAATTTGATTTGAAGTATACAATCTGTTTCTCTTTCTGTTCAAATGACAAATCATAATCTTAGCAGTCATACTCCATACAAATTTATTGGTACTATTAAATCAACCCTAACGTGAAAATTAAAAGAAGCAATTTTCGAACAAATTAATTATGATTAAAAGGGAATTAAAACAGAACACCTTGTAAATATTGGTTCACTGACCTTGTCGGGCTAACATAAACAATCGTCGTTTCGCCGATTGTTATAACATAAACAATCACTAATAATATCAAATTTCTAATGCTGTCACATCAGGTTCAAAGTCCCAGTAGTCGATATCGATATTTTTCACTTGTTATAATGTACACTATTAAATAGTTTTTTTATAGTAGATCGCGCCATCTTATTAAAGTTTTTTTAATGAGCCATTTTATGAAATAGCCATACTGCATTATTTGAAGGTTTTTTTTACTTTAAACAATGGCATCTCATATTCCCTATGCTAATACCCAATAAACTTTTACTTACTAATGATAATTATAAGCTATGTAATAAAATCCATCTAAAAATGCTTGGGCTAGCAAGTCGTATCTAACGACATGAATCCATGGTACTGTTTGCTAAATATGTGATTTACTTACTTTTAATAATTTGTGGGTAATAAAAATATTACATACATGCCAGATTTAAAATAATTTATTTAATTTTAGTATTTTACACAATTTAATAAATTTCATTCAAAATATTTTATTCATTATAAAATAAAATTCAACGCCGGTTTCTTTAACTTCTTTGATAAAACCTTTTTTTTTTCATTGGAACATCATTATCAAGTCCTTTCGAGTATTTATTCTGTAATTTATTAACAAGTTTTTTGACGTCTCTGTCGAAATTATCCTCGTTACCAGTTTTAGTTTTGTAAATTAAAAATTATTCCTAAGTTACTTTAATAGACTTTGAAGTGTAAAGTAACTGAAGTGATGCGAGACAAAATCGATAAACACGACGATGTGAACTAGTACAGCACTAATTAGTACTAATAAGTTAGTAACTTGACGTCGCACGTGTTGCGGCATTTGTCTTATGCGCAGATTTTGACAAAAAGAAAAGTATTTGTCCCTTTCGCACCTATTATTTTTTATTGTAATGAGCGAGAGAAGAACGAACAACAAGAATGAACAACTTCCGCGTTTAATGATGAAGAGACGAGCTGGCAACATGATACATTTGGTCACTAACCTACCGATTTAGTCACATAACAGATACATGTTGTAAAATTCTGAAATTAAAAATGAGGTCCTGTGGCTAAACCAAAGAAGCTACCTTGATTCGTTGTTGTATTTGGGCAGAGTACGTCATGAAGAAAACGTGGTCTGATTTATTATCATAAGGTCTGAAACACGTTGTATAATACGTAATATGGAACCTGACATCGTATTTGTTATTGAATTACAATTTACAGCACTAGTTGTCTACGTCACAATTGCAACGTCATATTTTCTGATCTGTCTATTCCACGGAAACGAGTGATTTATCAGGATTAAAATCCGAAGTGACTAATTTCTTACACGTTCAGTAGCTTCCAAAGATGCGACATCTATTTCGCTATTTTAGTCTATCCTGTGGAGAAGACGTCATTTATCTGGATAAAAAGTATTCCTAAGTCAGCCCCGGAACATAAGCTAGCTCTACGTCAAGTTCCATTTATTCAGTAATATTTACGTGATGCTCTAAACCATCCTTTCCCAAAGTGGGCGATAACGCCCCCTTGTGGGCACTGCAGGCCTAAAGGGGGGCGGTAAGAGACCCAGAAAAAAAATGGGGGCGTTGTGTAGAGGCACTTCTTGAGTAAATTGGAACCCGATATCGACAAACTTATCAAACAGTATCAGATTCATCCTTCACATTAGTTTTTATATAAGAGTCGTTTATGTTTGTTTGATTTTGAATAAAAGATACTCTGTCTGAATACTATAAAGTTGCGTTTCAATAATCATTCTCATTGGCAGGTGCAGCCGGTAAGAGTTAACTTGAGATTTTAGCGCCGTTGTGTATTACCTACTGCGCTTAGGTCTCAAGTTAACACTTGCGGACTATAGTAAAGATCTCCTTTAGAATGAATGTTTAATCTCCGCTAATATAGCTCACAATAATCAATTAATTTAATTTGTCTTTATAGTGGTTTTTAAGTAGGTGAAAAAATGGGGGCGCCAAAAATAATTTATTCTCAAAGTGGGCAGTATACAAAATAAGTTTGGGTACCACTGCTCTAAACAGACAGACAAAAATTCTAAAAATTCATTTTCGGGATCTCCTGGTCCGAATTATCCGTCCCGATTATTTTCACACTTAAACGCATTATCGAACCATTTACAGATTTATTATAGTATAGAACTTTCCTGCGAGCAGTTTGTACTTGTTGTGCATAAACATCGGCTTACTCCCTCTCACAGTTTTCACTAAAACGATAACTTACATTTTTTTGTGATTTTTCTGCTGTAAAATTAACATTTTGGAGTTCCAGTAAACTGCACTATATTTTGGTAGAGAATTAGGGATAACTAAGAGATAGCAGTTTGAGTCAAATAATGTCAAATCAAGTATGTCGTCTATGAAATTGTAATGTTTTTAAGTTTGTAACTTATTTAAAATTCAAATGTAATCGTATATTTGGGTATTTATTGACCAGACCACATTTATAGATCAAAAGATGAAGTATTTATTCATAAAATAAAAATATCTATAAATAGCAAGGGGTGAAGTGAAATTTGTTTCAAGCAACATTTATGGTTAGAGACTAACTATAGTTATTCAAATATGTTATATATACGTTTTTGGGTCTCTTGGAACTTTAAACTGCTCCTGAGTTTGAAAAAAATCGCTTAATAACAAATAGTCTTTCAACCCTCTTATCAAATCTTCTGCTACTAAGATGTGGAGAAAAATCCACTCTTATAGATTTCTCACTGGGGAATGCGGCGAGGGAGTGTGGAGACTACAACTGCGAGACCGCGTTGCCCCGTATCCAATATTATATTATAATTATAATTGATATTATATTATATTTATTTTTCCAAAAATAAATATTTTATTTTATGTTTGTCATCTTGACATCAAGTAATACAGTGAGAGTATAATTAACACAATTTTTTTTCAAATTCTTTATTTACTATCAAATAAGTATTATGTAAAAATAATCAGAAAAAATGAAATGTCCTAAAGCTACATTTAATACACAGTGTAAAGTAGCTGTATGTTTAAATTATTGTGCATCTTTTAAATACAAACCGTTACTAAAGAAAAAAAATATTTCCTCTCCAAATATTATAAAAGAAACATTGATCCTTATTCTCAATACTTGTCATTTAGCCTTGTTTATAGAAATATTCATGCTATTTTTTTAAATCGTCGATCATTATTACTTTTGGAAAGTACATACATTCCTATTGGTTCAATAAACATAATGGATTTTGAGATCAATCAAATTGTTTGAACATCTCGGAACTGGAAGAACACAAAGGCATTCAATGACGTTGAATGATTCAAATATCGGCTTAACGGAAAATCTTAACTCGATCTCGGTTTTTAAACATAACTTGTAGTATCAATTTTATCTTGTAACGTATGTTATTTCACGATAGATGGCATTAATAACGCAATTAAGTTTAATTTTGTAAAGGTTTGTATTTAAGGTGCAAAATAATCCATTGATCAAATAATGAATTTTAATCGTCGGTTAGAGGTGTCGTATACTGCGTTTGTTTTTATCTCGAAGTCCGGTGTCCGCCAATGTAGAAGAAAGGTTTCACAGCTATATTGACCGAAGATGTGGACGAGTGCGAAGAACAGATTGATTACATTGGTATCACACAGCAACAAAAAAAGTTATTTTTTTCTTGCTCTGTGATGCAACGCGTCAAACTCATATTTCATGTCCGTAGCCACCATGTGCTTGTCCAGACTAGTCTTGTATATGGTCATCCAAGTGAGTGTTGTTTTCTAGTACAAATTGGTCACTAAACTAGTTCACCTTATGCACTATTCGGCCATTAAATCTTTTTTGTTAGCAATCGAATTATAGTTTCTAGTTCATTTTTCAAGAACTGCACAAAACTGTCGGATCACCAGTCTGTCACACTGAGCGCTGACCGAGTGAACGAATAGACTGGTCAAGATTTCCTAATGTAAAAAGTTTCTTAATGGCTATAAGTCCTATATCTTACTTATTCATTCTCTTGCCTTACCATCTGTTGTATTTTGACATTACTTGTATGAAGCTTATGTCAAATTCTAACAGATAGTAACGAAAATGAACGATATAGAAATTAGGCCTAATAAATATAGTGTAGGGATAGCAAACCTTACTTAGTTCGGTAGACTATGTAGACCGTCTGTATCTGTGTCTTCTCTTGCATGATTACACAGTTCCATTTACACATGTAGGATTTGGTGTTGTTATAGAAGATGCGTTACTTCTCAAGTCTATTTATCGGTTAGCACATGTAGTGAGATTAAGTTATTACTTTAAATAACCTAACCCCTTAAATGTATCGTTTATATTGCATAGAGAACTGCAATTTACACAGATGTAGACCATTGTATGTTTGTGGATGCATCAGTACAGAGAAGCGAAACATTAATATACACAATCTCCATTGAGTTACACGTTAAATATATAACCGTATACACACTGCACTGAAAATCACTCTGTCTCGAGATAATTTTCAGCAGTAGAGTATTGTATTTCTACTTTTATAGCGTTATTTTAAAAATTACATTCAAACTTACGTAGTGTAATTTAAGTTTGCTTAAATAATTGGTTGCAGACCAACGACATGTTGCAAGTCGGTTGAATAACACTTGACGTATTTTAAATTGTATCCGTTCTCTTACCGGAGTGCTATTGTGCAATATAGATGGTGCACAATTATGGGCTAATATGGTCGTTCTTCGTAAAACTTATAATACAACTAACTTATAAACTATGCTTAACCCATATGACCCACCTTGGCCATTTTATCGTAAAATTAATTTTAGATGTGTTCAGACATGTTAAACGACAGAAGACTTCTGTCACAGGTCTAAATCATATAATCCACACTAGTAAGTCTTCTATTAGCCGACATCCCGCTGACAACTGAAATGGAATGTTACGTGATAAATTTGTTGGAAGAATACAACTATCACAGGGCTGTAAAAACTGTAACTTTAACCCAACACCAATCAATATAATTCAAAATAAGTAAATTGTGGCATATGACGAAATTGATTGATCAAAATAGTAAAAAATAATACAGAAAACAGGCTGTTGATCAACGTGTAGATAAGTGGTTAAAATCGCCCATGGCCATTTGGAATACCTATGGCGTTAGCAGCTTAATACTACTTTCGAAGAAATTTAATACCTTTTATCAGTGATATTAGTAAACTTCGAAAGTTCATTGAAGGCTCGTGAAGTATGCAAGAGAACCGTTCTTAAAAACCAATGTAATACACGAGATCTACTACACTAGAAAGTGGAATGAACGCCCAGCTGAAGGCAAGCGATGTGGCAGCGGAAGAAGGCATCGTTCTGAGCAGATTCACACTCCCTATTGTAGAGACGGTAGAAAAAGCAGTAATTTTCTAAGGACAGTGTATCTGAATCGTATATAGTAATTGTATAGGTTCGTTCCAAGTGCAACACTGGGTCGAATCAGGGGATCGATCTGATATTTGGTGGTTAAGGCTACACAGGGGCGAGCTGCAGTTTTTAGATGTTACTTGCTACATTTTTGTCTGAATGTTGGGTTGCCTTGCTCTCCAAATTAATAGCCAGTAGCATAGATGTGGTCTGTTACATATTATATTATCTGCTGCTTATTTACATTTCTTGCTATCACTAGTGATTTACCGAATACGTTGTTGTCATGGCAACAGAAGCGACATTTCGCTGGCACATGCTAGTCATAAATAGGTAGTAAGTTTGCTTTAGATTCCAACATTTTTTTACGGACTCATGTTACAATAAAATGTGCAAGTGAAATATTCTAATCTACAGTTTTTCTGCGTTCCTATGGTTTTTTCGCAATTTGATACACATATAACCACATTATGAAGTACCCGTAAAAACCGACAAAATACATCAATCAGATAATGGGCATATAGTTTTTGATTAGGCAACAATTTTCCTCTTCTTTCGGCATACACGCGCAGGTTGGATGCATGCAGCACCACTCGTCGGGGTTTCAAGAATTGTTCCGAAGGATGACATTGGTTCTCCATGTTCCGCAACCAGCCCTTGCGATTATTGGTACCGTAGAGATAGACTTCCCATAAATCGGCATACCGTTCTTGAACACATCTACACATTCATTCTTTGTTCTTGTAAGGTAATGTTCATCCTACGTGTCCAAAGGATTGAAAAACTACAGGTGAATCGCCGCTGTATCCTTGACACTTTTTTTATTGCAAAGCAGGCAGACTGCTAACGTCATGGAAAGTGGTTACCGTAGCGCATCGTTTAGACGTTTGGAACACTAGGGGCTAAGCCAACGCAGGGACAGCCTTTAGGGTGGGCTAGAAGGCTCAGACAGAAGGAACGGGCTAGAGAGATTCATGTTTTAATTTCATGTTACAACTGTTGCATATATATTGAATGACCATTACACATTATGGATATCGTGTGTTTTCTGACCATTCTTCTCTTTGCCTTGGGTTCCCAGGGTTCCATAGACATTTCGGTAAAATAATGTTTCCTTGTGAAGCTGGCAAACAGGCAGACAGCCCACCTAATAGAATGGTTACCGTCGCCTATAGACGATTGCAACTCGTCGTCAGCTTTTAGGATAAAATTAGTGTAGGATAGGGGTAAGGATAAGTGGGCAATCGGAAGTTTCACATAGCCGATATTGTGAGAGTGTGGTATCACATCGATCGAGCTGTCTGTATGAGTTGTAATTAACCTAAGGGAACGTACTGTAACGGCAAACCTCTTTAGTCGTCATATATATATTAAAAAATATAATGATTTTAAATAGAAACGTAGAACGCCTCCCAAAATCAATGTAAAGGTGTTTCTTGATTGCTAATATAAGCTTAAATCCTGAACCATTCTCTTATTCAGGATCCCGGTCAGCTCAGATACCGCTGGCGGTTACAATATATTACGTGACACGTTCAGGGGGAGGGGAAGGTCTACAAAATACCACACTCGGTGAGGAACATTTAAAACAATAATTATGAATTACTACGTGAAAAATAGAGGGGGAGGAAGTCGTGGCATAAACAACGGGGGGTGAAGGGAGTTAAACAGTGAGTCACGTAGTATGGGTACGTTCCCTAACGATTTCAGCATGCTTTAAATGCTGCGGTACTTTGGTATCTCGGGAGTCTTGCGAAAACTTCAAGTCGAACGTGGACGAAGTCGACGAACGTCCAGAGACGAAGAAAGAAATATTTAGCACACTTACCCTATATTTTACAGGTAAGTCACGTCGATGACTTCTCCATCCACTTTGGAATTGTGGAATAGATCTGAGTTGCTGCTAAGGACAAATCATGGGTTATTTCTGTCTGCGTGTATAATTTATTTTCTTTTATTATCTCGAATCATTTTTGGGTCTATGACAGCGATGTGCGATTGATACTTAAAAAAAAATCTAATGAATCGACAATTGTGCAAGCGCGTATTCGATTGTCGATTCATTCGTCATAGCTAAATAACAATCGAATGCAAATAAAAAATCGAATACATTTGGGCGCGCACACCGCGATAGTAAAGTTATAGCGCAGGCGCACCGCAATAATAGTAAAACATATTTTACCAATCGTCCTGTACAATCTTCGATTGTTGTGCGGATTAGTAATCATAAACAAGCGCAGGCCAATTGACAAGTGAGCCATGAACACAAAATAGTATCACATCAATAACAATCGACAAACAATCGAAAAACACCAAATGTTTCTCGATTGCAATCGAATAATTCGATTATATGTTCACAAGATATCAAGTTACCCCTCACACAACCTTATTTTTTGTTCTACTCTTATACCCATCGCTCATTGTGTTAAAAATTCTTTTTGTCACAATATAACTTTCATACCGCCACCTTACATACCCAAAACACCTTATTCGTTTTCCTCTCCAACTTTTCAGTCACGGATGCAACTTTCAAAGACCCCCTTACGTTCCAAACTATGAAAACCACACATCCATCTCAACATTCACATCTTAGTTCAGTGGAGATGTATTTGGTACCTGTCACCATAGTTGTCTGTCCTAAAAGCTATAATCAGAATAATGACTGCAGCATGACAATACCACGTCTAGATACTCTCTTTATATTGTTAGGTATTTTGACTGAAATGTCCTTGATATTGTCCTTGGCACACACGCACACACGCACGCACGCACGCACGCACACACACACACACACACACACACACACACACACACACACACACACACACATACATTCATCTTTCTTTCTAACATCTTATTTCTGTTTTAACTGTGTAAACTTAAATTTAATTTAATGTTAAGAATCTTTTATTTCAGCCACAGAGTGGAGCACTGGTGACCTGTCATACAGATTCCTTAGAAATCTATTTCAGGCACCAGTCTCACACACCAGGTTTCTTACTTAGTTGTGTAGAAAAATAAATAAAGTTTTATTATTATATTGTAGTAGTTCTATGCCAATGACGATCATGACGTATAGTGAAGTTATTACCACGACATCTTGCGACGATAAAAAGTTCTAACTATTAAAAGGATACCAATACAACGCTTTGCGGTCCGTTCGTTCTGAAAACGAACTATCGCTTTCCCGTTCCCAGTCATTTCGGCGAATTTTATTTCCCCAAGCTCCCGCAACTTGCTCGATAACACACTTTGCGACACGCTCAGTGGTAACTGAAAAATTTATAATTTGGAGAAAATATATATCGGCTACGTTCCACAAGAGGCCCACAGCGAGCAGGCTCACTACCGCGATTTTTCTTGTTCCACATGTTTGCAAGCGTTACAATAATAAAGATGTATGTATGTAGATGACACGAACGACGAAATATACCAATGTCATTGGTTGCTGTATGGTTGATTTGAAAATCGCCCCTTTGTCAACGTATTGATCAATCAAACAAACGATTTATTTATATGCTTAACAACATGGTACAACATTATAGATGTTAGGATATATACAGTTTCAAATGTCATTTAAAGATAGTACTTGTGTTTAATTTTATATGATAGAGAGAATTAATGCTCTGGTCAAAGTCCACTTTTACCCACCTCTTGAAATGGGTCGCTGTGAGCGTTGCGTGATCGAATATCATGACGTCTTTAGTGACGTTTTCGCGGCGACCAGAACGACTGTTGTCGTTATGTAGAACGGCAGAATGAGAATTTTGGGCGATATGAGCTATAAGAGGAACGCGCCCATCATCGTTGGTCGCCAGTACAATAATTGGCACACTATTGTTTAGTTCACAACATTAAGAGATCCTTATATATATTTCATTTTGTACTCATATAATGATAATAACGTATTGCCTGGCTATACGGTAAAAAATAATTGCTTGGAATTCCCCCGCTTACCGGACAAAGACCGGACCTTATAGGACATGTATTTTCCGGACATTGGCAATCTTAATCCTAATATATAACCATTAGACATTGGAGATAGTGTTGTCTGATTATAAATAAAATTTATAATAGAAATAAAATTATGATAAGCATAATCGGGATTAGTCATGGGAAAAATCACTCACCAAGAAGAAAAGAGTGATATATATCTTTTTGATACAAAGATATATATCACTCTTTTATATCTTTAACTCTTTTATCTTTACAGTGTATAGTGTCAATTGCAGACAAAATGAGTTATTATCTGTGAGTGATATTCTAGCAAAGCCGACAAGCGTACCTCCTGTGGCAACGCAAAATATCTGACATTTAAATAACATACACGTCATTTAGATGGCCTTTGACTTTTAGTAAATATTACAAAATTACACCATAAAACTATAGTGTTACGATTTATTTTGGCTTGCTATTATATTCGGTTTCCTCGTTCACTTACTATGCATGCGCAGTGGGCGGGCTAATCATTCTTTTTCGCGTGGAACAGGAATGAACTAAAGACTTAAAGATATAAAGACACATTTTGAACGCAAGTGATATACATATCTAATCACTCTTCGCGCCGGATATATATCTTTTGAGTTAATCACTCAGGAGTTACACACCTCTAATCGGGATTACAAAACTAAATAATATGCAATTCTGTCTTTACTTACATTAGAGAATAACAGCATGTCAGTTTTTTTCGGCTCTTTACTTGACGATCTGCTATTTTCTGTAAAAACAAATGAACAGAGAAATCAGATTTTTTAAAGTTCACACGATTTTTATACAAATTTCGAATTTATGTAATGCTGATATTAGATGGATCAACCAAATTGAATCAATTAGGTGGAAAGGCGTAGGACGCGTTGTTATTGGGGATCTCATACTATAGACTAGCAACGCATTAATATCATCTGTAATGTTGCAAACGTCTAAATCACCGTCATTCTGTTTGACTACTTCAGGCAATGAAGTAATTAAATTAAACCCTCGAAAGAAGTGTAAATAAAGTAAATGAGTTTTCTTTAACTTGTATTACCTGAACGTTTGTCTTCATATGATTTATTTGAAAGATCCTTGCTTCTGTGGCCTTGATCCTTTGATTTGTCAGATTTAATCTGAAACCGAATTGGCTGATCGGGAGTTTTATTCATATGACCTCTTTGACCCGAAGATACTTGACTCATCTGATCAGACATGTAACTCGTTTGATTAGAGATGTGACCCACTTGATCAGTTGTGTAACTTATTGGAGCGGGCACTTGGCTTATTGGACCAGGCACTTGATTCATTTGACCAGGCATTTGACTCATTTGACCAAGTGCTTGATTCATTTGACCAGGCACTTGACTCATTTGACCAGGTACTTGATTCATTTGACCAGGTACTTGATTCATTTGACTGGGCATTTGACCAGGCACTTGATTCATTTGACCTGACATTTGACCAGGCACTTGATTCATCTGACCTTGAGAGTGAACTGCCTGACCAGTATTGTAGTTCATTTGAGTATTTGTGTAATCGTTATGACTCAAGTGAGCCATTGGACCAGGAGCTTGACTCATTGTACCAGGAACTTGACTCATTTGACCAGGGACTTGATTCATTTGACCAGGGATTTGACTCATTTGACCAGGAGTTTGACTCATTTGACCTTGCAAATAAATCCCTTGACCAGCAGTGTAGTTCATTTGATGATTCGTGTAATCGTTATGACTCATTTGTGTTGCTACTGGACCTATGTGATTTGTCATATGACCCACTTGATTCGTCATTTGACCTTGAAATTGGCCAACTGGATTTATGGGACCCATAAAACCGGTTTGACCAGAGATTACGGGTGCTGGTAACGTATTCAGCTGTCCAGACATGTGATCTACTTGACCCATCATTTGATTATTTGGGTGGTACATATGATTCATATTAGTATCTGGCATGTTTAGGGATACCGGCGGTACTATTGGTGTAGTTAAAGGTACATCTTGCGATTTGTTCGAGTGTCTAACAGTACTTGAATTTTGTATAGCTGTTTCTTGTTTGTGTTCTGAATTGAACTTTTGAGATTGTGCTGCTAAATTAGCACTTAGCTTTTGTATAGTTTTTTTTAATTCTCCAATTTCATTTGTAAACATTTTCTTTAACGACTCTATTTCTCGCATTGCATGGAAGTGTCTTAATGGGGCTCCGTCATGGCCTAAGCCAGGTCCTAACTTATTTAATCCCTCAGGTATAGCCTTTTGTTTGCTAATATCCATACGAACAATTAGATTTCTTCCATTCAACTCCTTATTATGGAACATTGATATTGCCTAAAATTTAAACAAAGCAGAGATGTAGTACATGCTGAGTGATACCATGTATGGAGGGAACTATACTCGTGTCAAACACTCGCTGGCCGCCTTGCCAGAAGCCATCAGTGTACTAGGGAGAGACACGTGGGGTATGTCACTTATCGATAACCATACCTTTTCATAGTATTAAATCATCAAATTAGAATTAATGAATATATTAAGGTATTCGTAATGTACACCACAACACAAAAATCACTAAAGTAATGTCACACACAAGAACCAAAATAACCAATAAGCGTGTTTAAACTCTAAAAATTAAATCTAGAAATTAATTTATAAAAAGGGTACGGAACTCGAGTCCGTAGTTGTTAATAAATAAAAAATAATAATAATAGCAATAACACAATACATCAATATTATATACATTAATATAATATATACAATATCAATAAATATATTAACAAATTAAAATACATACAATTTGATATTAAATATTAATTAAAATGAGAGATAATATTCTCTTATCAATTCAATTCAAAAATGGGGACTGATTTTACCTGTCGTATGTTTTTGGGTAATGAGTTGTATAATGGGCATAATATAAATATAATGATAAATTAGCCGCATGCTGTTTGGCTGCTCGTTAATACCAACACCTTCAATAGTGCATTCGGGTCTGAACAAATACTTAAAACAAGTGCACATTCTAGACCTAGATGCCAAATATATTGTTACGAGTGCGGGTCTCGAATCAAAATGCCGTTGGAATTACTACAGAATGTATTAGAACTATACAAACACGTATAACACAGGTACAAATATAACTTGACGCAACCAGTACAAACTGCACGATTCAATAACACGCGCTAAGTCCATCACTATTTAGCTTGTCAAATTCGTCTTGCTAGTATCGTAATCGTCGCTTGACTGCTTCCCCCTCCGTTCGGGCATTCCTTTTATTCTATACAAATACAATATACCCCGACGCAAAATAATTATTTCCAAGAATTAGTTCGACACCTAATGACAGCCATAAAACAAGTACAATAACAATATAATGTTATTCCGACGTTTCGGCCGCTTTTCAGTGGCCGTGGTCACGGACGACAAAGATGTCATTGTCCAACGAGTATTGTTAAAGTTTTTTTAGCCTACCGCCAACTTGTTCTATTTTTCCTCCCATCCATTTTAATATTATATAAAAAATTTAGAGTTAGGCATGTTTGCTGGGAGTTTCTTGCGCCGCTTTTTCTCTCAAGCCACAACATGTTATGAAGCGGTGGTAAATTAGATTAGGCTCCCATAGAGTAAATAAACAAAATTAAAACTAAATAATTAAAATGAACAAGTTGGCGGTAGGCTAAAAAAAACTTTAACAATACTCGTTGGACAAATGACATCTTTGTCGTCCGTGACCACGGCCACTGACAAGCGGCCGAAACGTCGGAATAACCAAAATCAAATAAATTACCGCGTTTAAAACCGTTAAAACGTAATTTTATTATGTATACAAGTCGCGAAAACTTGAGAAAATATTATATAGAATGTTTTTCTTAATTACAAATTTTAAAGACAAAGTAAACAAAATAAGTCCAAATGCGGGAAAGGTATATCAATATATTTGAATTTAGATATTTTCACCTGTACAGCTTCGAGTGGGTGATTGAATTGAATCTTTGCAGATGTAATCTCAGGTTTACGTGCCACGTGTAAGCATATAACATCACCAGCCATATGAAATATTTCTCTTAATTTCTCTTCTTTTATTGATGGGTCTAACTGAAAGAACAACAAGAAATAATCTATCTACATGCCTACACATACATTCGCGAGTTTTGGTATCTTAAAGAACTACCTAAACGGAGTCCTCTGCACATTTATCTTTCATACATTATCACATTTTTCAAAATATAAATTCAAACAATTTACTTACTACACATGTATATTCCACAAATCTCAACAATATTTTTTAAAAATATTTTACATAATTTTACAAAACACGAAAAAAAAAATATTTCGTCATTTCTATAGCTATATAAAAATTATTTATGTAAAAAATTATCATTATTAAACCTTGTTAGAATCATAATAATTGTTGTGGAACATTCGTCATTTGTATGTATGCCTCTCAAGCTCAGGGGCCATAAAAACGGCCCGGACTTTAGGAGGACTTGTGTGAGGTCAATACGTGGGCCCCTTGACAAATGTAATGTAAATGTGGCGTGACCCAGACAAGACCCAGTCAGTGAAGGACTTTTGTAGAAAATGAGAACAAAAAGTACTGGGCTATTTTTTTTTACATTGCATGCTTCTCCATTATCATCATGTTTTTATTTAAGGTCTCTCAAAAAAATTGCATTTTTCTACTACTTATATGTATATATACTAGTAAAGGTAAATAATTTTGGGCATATATGTTGGGTAAATGGATAGTTGGATGGGTGATAAGATTGTGGTTGGATGAGTGATAAGATTGTGGTTGGATGAGTAATAAGATTGTGGTTGGATGAGTGATAAGATTGTGGTTGGATGAGTGATAAGATTGTGGTTGGATGAGTAATAAGATTGTGGTTGGATGAGTGATAAGACTGTGTTGGAAATGGGAGTGAATGGAAGGAAATGGAATGGGGACTCAGTACTAGGCTATTGGGATGAAGTGCTAGTGGAACTTGGGATCTGGGCTATGGGGACTATGGCGTCTGCCCGTGGCAATATTCGGGGAACATGACAAAAATGGACAGACGGTGACTCGCAACTCCCTCCACATTTAGATAATACAGATTTGTGTTAGGTAAATTCTGTCAAATTATGTTGACATCAGTGGCCAGATTCCAGTAAGCTCCTCAAGTTCGACAGCATATTGGTAGCACCTTTGTTGTTGGAATAGTCCACTGGTGATGGTAGCCACTTTCCATCAGGTGGTCTGTCAGCATGTTTGTTGTACTCATAAACAAAACTTTTTTCTTAAAGATATCCCAGATTCTTTTGAGTACCTCTGCCAAGCTGTATGTAAAATATCATGATAATCGGTTAAGTAGTTAAGACAACAAAGCATACCAATTTATATTTATATAATAAAAATTAGGATATTCAGGGCTAGTCATTATCTAATGATGAAATATTCTATTCTTAATACTCACATTACTAACAAAAATTCTATTTTTTATCACTCGAATGTCCAGATCCCTTAAAAGGCTTAGACTCAATCCATAAGTTTCCATGCCTTCAGCAAATCTTGGTGGCACCTTCTCTTTATCTGAACTGTAATCACCAAAATTACAAAGAGCTTTACATTGTATATTGTGGAAACAAGTTCATTTTCCAAATAGCCAAAAATGCAAAGACTGTCTACCACACAGGTTTATTAAAAATTTGGACCTTTTTCTTATAAATTTTCAGTATACACAGTCAAATAGTTAAAAAAAAAAAATTGAAAGGAATTCGAAATTTTGAATTTTCATAATTTATTCCTTAAGCAAATTAATATTTAAAAAAAATATGACAGATTTATCTTAAGAAATGTTAATATCATTCAATACAATAAAAAAAAACAAATAATTGTCATTGTTGTGAAATGAAAACGTTTTAATTAAAAATAAATTAACATAGCATCTATTTAGATTCAAAAAGCCTTAATTTTGCTTTTATTTCACTTTTAAGTTACGTTAATTATTAAAAAAAAATACAAACATGTGGATTTTATGACTTATTTATTATGCAATATTGTATTTTCAGCAAATGATATAGGTGCATTAAATTAATGAAAATCAATTCATAAAGTAACTCGATTTTTATATAAAATCAAACCAGCAACAATAAGAGACTTACTAATTGATCAATGACCGACCTATCAAAAGTAAAAAAGTAAATGGTTGGAACAACATAATGTATAAGTATTCGTTTTTTTTATTACATGAGTTCAGCAGACAGGCAGACGGGCTACCTGATGGATAGCGGTTACCATCGCCTCATTTACAACAGCAAAGGTGCTACAAATGCGCCCCTGTTCTCTTAAGGGAGCCTGGAACCTTGCTACTATTGCCAGTTAAGGCAATTTGTATACTTGACTGACCGTAAATAATGGATTTCTCCTTGCAATCGAAATGCAACATTCCACATAAACTCCTCACATATTCTTGCTTAAAAACAATCAATATCTTACTTCTATACTATCCTTAAGTAAACACACATTCTTGGAGATAAAAGTGCACAGTGCAACATGAGCCTTCAAAATTTCACCAAAAACTAAAGTCGAGTATACCACCATTGTCAGCATCACACTCAAAAGATTGGCAAGCAGTTAATTTGTTCAAGATGTTGAAAAATCTTAGTATTTTCTATTTTGTAGCAAACAAAAATGTTACTATTACCATTGTATATTGGCTACAGAAACTATAAAAAAGTTTTTTTGATGTTTTGAATAAAATTATAATAATTGCCAGCAATTGTATAATTTTGTATATAGTCATACCTGAATTGTTTTCTTCCAATTTCATTCCATTGAACTTTCTTATACTGGCAGTCTGAAAAGTAAATTCAATAGTTTAATTCAAACCAAATACTACTGAAAATTATTTTGTTAAAGTCAATCATACAAGTTAAAAATTAAGTCTATTTTCTACACTATGCACTAGGGTTTAAGGTGAAGAAGGTAGAAATTCCGCAGTAGCACTCCTAAGATTATTTGAGTTTCGTTTTATCTCAATTTTTTATATATAAAAAGTGTTGTTGGCTAGGAAGTATCATTCAGGAGATTTTTCTGATGTAACTTCCATGATGACAATAACAAAATTTAATAAATTACCTACTAATATTAGTACTGTACTATAGCGTAGACGAATATATTAATGATAATACAATAAAATAAGATAATGACATTGAAATGTTCAAATTTAATACTTTAACATGTTTTTAATAATTTTAACTATTTTATTTATTTATTTGACATGAATTGAAATTAATTTGATAACATTAGTTATAGTTTCATATTAGCTTCAAGACATTTAGTGAATGTAGGTATTTGCACAGCATGTAAATGACTAAACATACTGGAAACTTCATATTATGTAATACCTACTCATGTATCTATGTTTTTGCAAATAAAGATTGATTGTTGTTTGAATTATTACTGTGTGCTGATGCGAAGGGACTCACATATTAAAATTATCATTGAGTGAAACCCAACAATTGCCCTGAACAACCATAATGGCTACACTACTCACCACTTTGAAATAGGCCCAAAACAATGGAGTGCTATTAGATTCATATTACTATTTCATAAACAAAGCCAAGTCTGCCAAATGATCAAATAAATGGTCTAGACCCAATGGAACAGACATAGTGAAATTGACATGTGTCTAGATATACTGGTAGGTGCATTTTTTTTTATTGCAAGAGTTCAGCAGACAGGCAGACGGCTCACTTGATGGAAGAGGTTACAATCGCCTACGGACATTTGCAATACCAAAGGTGCTACAAATGCGCTGCTGCTCTCTTAAGGGGGACTGGAACCTGGTCACTAATGCCGGAACACACCTCAAGGTTGTTATGGCGGCATACTCTAGACCAGGTGTGGTAGCCATCCAGTCGGGCAAATGCCCTACCACCTGGCTGTGGGTTGTTTTGTCGCCTCTTACGACAGGCCGCCCGGCCGCAGGAAATTGTATTCTTTCACCGTTCCTGCATGGATAAAAAGCGGATAAAAATGCATGATATGGCAAAAGGTTCCACGTTAATATGAATCTGCAAAAGTGGCCATTTTAATCCCCCTGGGATGAGTATGTTGAAATGGATGTGTGGTGTACCAAGAATAGATAAGGTGAGAAATGAGTACATAATGGGGATCTTTTAAAGTTGCATCCATTACTGAAAAATTGAGAGGGAGAAAACTAAGATGATATGAGCAGAAAACACATGACAAAAAAATGTTAAACTGGAAGATTGATGGGTATAAATGTAAAGGTAGACCAAAAGAAGCTGGTGAATTGTGTGAAAGCAGACACAAGGATTTGTGCGGTGACAGAGGACATGTTTAAGAATGTTCAGAATAGAGAAGTATTGAAAGAAACAACATGTTGTACCAACCCCAAATAATTGGGATAAGGTGAAAGAAAAGAGAAGAGTGGTGACTGCATCTCAGCAAATATAGTGAAGATTCCTTTTAGTCCAGATATGGTTGAGGAAAGCAGAAGACCAGGATGTGGAGCTTTGGGAACATGGAACGCTAAATTGCCAAACAGTGACAATTGACTGAGGACACATACACACATACAAAGCTAAACTTACCATTGTCCAATGCTGCCTTGATAATATTTCCTCTTATTTGTTTACCATTCATAACTTTAACAGCATTCTGACAAATATCAGAGTCTGAAAACCGAACTATTACTCTATTCTGTCCAACTGGGGCTACAAAAATTTCGCTTGGAGCGGGTGCCTGTACAAAATATCTTGTTATTATGTTCTTCTGTGGTATGGTTCTTTAATTATTAACCTACTAGTGGCCCTGGCTGACATGGTCCTGCTCTGAAAACATAAAAATCTAGCCCCCGATCCCAGCGCTACCTACTGGTTCCAACTGTGGATTTAAACCATTTAGGGACCCACTCAAACACACAAAAACAAAATCACCAAAATCGGTCCACATAATAAAGAGGATTCTAGACCCCGATCTCAGCACCACATACCGGTTCCAATGCGATAAAAAGTATTCTATGTCCGTCTCCTGGTTCTAAACTACCTCCCCACAAATTTTCAGCAACTAGTTCAGTTACTAACATGACTTTGTTTTATATATATAGACAGATTTGTCTCGCAAGAACCCAGAAACACCAATTGCCTAGAATCACCATAGATAACTCTTTATTGTCCACCAAAGCATAGACAAACAGATACAGAAAAACATTAAAAAGATAGTTAGGCAGCCTTATCACTAAAAAGCTCTTTGCCAGGCAACCCTTGACAGATTGAAAGGTTTATAATACTGATGGAAATGTGGTTTATAATTAATGATGAATGGTAAATATACACCATACATATAAGGACAAAAACAATATAAATTATAAAATATATGTAAGTAACTGCATATCCTCTAATATTTATGTATACCACCTTTGACCAATAAAATAAGTTTTATTCCTGCCACGGGTTGTCTGGAAGAGATTGCTTCTTAGTGATAAGACAGCCCATTGTGAACATTTAGAATATTTTTAGGCTATAAGTTCTTCTGTTTTTTCTGTAATGGTGTACAATAAAGTGTTATGTATCTATAAATATATATGTGGGATATTTTAATAATCTTGCCCATCTTTTTTAATTTGTAGATAAATAGGTTCAATAGCAATAAAAGACTACAACAGTGACAGTGAAAATAATTAAAATATTAGACTTATTAAAGACTAATCCACCTATAGGAATAGGTAGTTCATTCCAGAGATGCACATTTTAGATAGTATATAAAAACAACATATGTATACAGGTATGTTTATTCCATATATATAGGAGCTAGATAAATTCAAAGTAATCATTGAGGTAGTACAGATAGTCGGCAGAAATAATGTACTATAAAGAAAGTTGAGAATGTGATTATTATGGTGTAAATTGATGTGTGAGAAAGCTGCTACTTATATAGTGATTAAGAGACTACAAATTCCTATATAGCTTCTTTAAAATAAAAAGGACTAACCAAAAAGGCCTTTGTTTAGAATAAATATATATCTAGCATGGACATATAAAGAACAACGGACAGAATGTTGTATAATAAAACACTGAAGCACCCATAGTAAGCTCGGTCGCCTATGTTTACAGCACACATACAAAGCAAGTAAGCTCGGCGTCCGCCATTACGCAGCTAGGGTTGATAGAGTACATATGTAGTGAGTTATTAAAATAACTATTTCATTATGGCAACCTGCGTCATGAAATGTTGTTCCTGAAACACAATACGTGATAAAAAAGAACAAGGAATCACTTTCCACAGGTAAAATACTCTTTGACGCTTTATTTTAATTATTTTGTAACCATATTTATTATTAATTTTTGTAAACAAACATTTCTTTGACCAAATTAGTGTTGTCAGCTTTAGGAATAATATTTCTCCAATTTTATAAAAAATAAGTTAGTATGAAATTAAATTGACATAATTAATAGGTTCTCTAAAGTTACTTCCAGTGTTACCAACGTGCAAAATAAATCATCTCCTTATTACCGAAATTCTGAAGTATGTTCATTTACTTTTTTTTTAGGTTCCCAAAAGAAAGCGAATGGAGGAAAGACTGGATTCAGATTATTAAAGAGTGTAGAAGACAGATGGATTGGAATCCAACAAAATCAAGTGTTGTTTGCAGTGAACATTTTCAAACAAGTGATTTGTACACCACAAAAGGAGGATTGGTATGCGCTGTGATTAAAAAGCAAAATTAACTTGAATTTTTACAGGCAGGTTTTCAAATTGGACAAGTACATTAACATTCCCTGTATGGAAATTTTATGAGGAGTAAAATCAAGTGAAGTAAAAAGTTGAGGCGTTACATAGAAAGAGACAAACATATATTTCTCTAGGAAAGAATGAGATGGAATACATTACATAGATAAAATAATCCGAAGAAAAGATCCGTTGCCAGGAAGACAAAATATAACAGTCACATCAATCCACCCAACTACCAAAACTCTCTTAGTTTGTAAATATTATTTAACTATCTCATAGCTATGTAAATATATATGTTTGTTTCTCTTATCATTTTAGAAGATTCTTTCATTGACTCTCTTTTTCTATTCGATATCTAAACTCAAGTCGTACGTCGCAGCTGACATACACAATTTAAAAAAAAAAATTTTTTTATCTTTTTTTATGAAAGCAAAACCTAACTTTATTTTTAAGCATTCTATACTTTAAAGACTTAATAGAAGATATTGTGTAGTTTTTTTTATTTAAGTAAAAACCTATTTAAAATAAAAACATTTCGGCAATTTGGTTGTCTTATTTTAACATATATACTATAATCTAATGTATCCTTAATTATTCATAAATTATGAAACTAATATTTATGTACAATGTCAAACGAACTTATTTATTCATATACTAATGTGTAGTGAATATATCAAAATTAAGGTAAAGTTTCTTTGACTGGCAACTCTGGAAATACGGACTCATAGAAAAGCGCCACCATTACGGTCCCTCAATCTGTAAAGTGACAACATTCCGTCCGTTGTTCTTTATATGTCCATGATATCTAGACTGTTTCGATGTGTGTATAATTATTAGTAGTTACATAGAATGCAATACATCAAATATATATTATATTTTATTACTAGGTATTTAAGTGGTTTTCTAATGTTTTGAACTGCTATATATATAGATTTTTCTCCTCTGACAGTGTATCTATTTATTTATTTTAGTAATTTATTAACTAGTCTCACCATCAGTTATCATAATGTACCAGCTCCATCTGAGATAATGGTATTGTTAGTGACTGATTCATGCAGATATAGCAGTGGGATTATTACTCTTTGTGATGCAACTTTGTTATTATTAAAGACATTAAACATAATAATTAATAACTTTATTCTTAATGCTATAAACAAGACTCATTTGGCGACAATCATTAAGTATTGTTTCAGATGGTGCAGGGACATCACGAGATACACTTACATTTCCCCCGAAGTTATTAATTATTATCTGTTTCACTTTACTCCAAGTAATACCATTCTCTAAATTTTCTAATACCATAAATTTTTTATAATCCAACTGGCTGTCAATCGGTGATCGAGACCGACTTCTTTTTCGTGAAGAATTTTTACTTGTTAATTTTTCTCCATCCCCTAAAAACATAAGCAACATAAGCTTGTTTAGGTTATCTCTAAAGTAATTAGATTATAAGTCTATAATAAATGTTGAATTGTGATAATTTTGATGATCTGAATATTAGATCGCTTTTAAAGACGTGGAAGAGGAATGCTATGATAATTTGTACACATGTTTAATTTTTAACGGTATATATTTACTATTGTACAACATTATATTCAAATACAATAACAATCCAGATTTTGTAGGTTATAAGTAGTGTAGTCAAATATTTTTTGTTTACTTACGCTCGTTCATGTTAAAATTACTTTGTTGAATATTTTGTTATATTGTAAAATATACACAAATGAAAATGAGCTGGAAATGGCGAAAATATTCTTTTTTATTTATAATTAATAGGAGGAAACTAATAAATTATAAACCAATTGAAATTCGAATTTTTTTTTTGGCAATGTCATTTTTTAAAATATATTTATGGCTTGGCAACTAGGCCTTTAAGCCAGTTTGGCAATGTCAAAGTATGATGCATTACATTCAGGGCGTTCCACTAGTAGCTCACAACGCCCAAAATGCTCAGTAGCCGTTCCACAAGGCGATTGCGGTCGTTATGGTCGTGGCAAAAACGTCACTAATGACATCATCATTTTCGGCGTTACAATCATAAACCCAAGTGGAACGGCTATTCGGCCCACTTCTTGACATGGGTTGTTGTGTGATCGAAAATGAAGACGTCACTAGTGACGTTTTCGCCACGTCCACAACGTTCGCGGTCGCCTTGTGGAACAGCTACTGGAGCATTCTGGGCGTTGTGAGCTACTAGTGGAACGCGCTGAAATTGAAATTAACAGCCGGGGTGTGCTACTGCGCGATGATTAGAACTGCAAGTGAATTTAATTTACTGTGCAGTGAAATACTACCGTCCTTATAAACATATGTGTATATTATACATTTGAAAATCGATTGGCGAGAGTTAGAATATAATGCAGAAATGAGACAGTTTTACAGAAAACGATCAGAACTATCTGTTGAAAACAAAATTTTAATGTGTAAAGATGGTATCTCTGCTATGAAAGCCCTCTCTCGTTATTATATTTGGTGGCGTTCCCTTGATGAAGACATAGGACATATTTGTGAAGAGGTATACTCGTACTAGACGACAGGAGAATTGACCCTGTAATCCTGAACTTCTGGTTTTCTCATGGTCGATACCAGAAGAAGTATGGGAACCATGAGAGATAATTCATATTGATTTTGCAGGGCCATTCGAAAGCACTTATTAGCTTGTTTTGTGTGATGCTTTATCGAAATGGGTAGAAATGAAACCAATGAGAAATACCTTATACCACCACAAGAGCACTTTGCTTGTATGTTAATGCGTAGATGATATATTTTGTACATTTGGTCTCCCACGAATGATTGTTTCTGATAATGGACCTCAATTCAAATCTTTTGAATTTAAGGGATAGGTACTGCACGTAACAGGGCATTTTGCACGTTACCTCGAGCCCATATGGCCTGCCTGAATGCTTAGTGAGGACCTTTAAATCCAGAAAGTCCTCCGGTCAAAGTGGTAGCCTAGAACGTCGTTTAGTGGAATTTTGCACTTCTTTTCGAAAAGTTCTAAAAAATCATTGATTCTGTATGTATCAGGATTATACCTGTCCATATTGAAGTTCTTTATGACGATCATCTTGTCCGTTGCATGTGTTGTAGGCTCCGCTCGTCACGCTCTTTGTTGTTGAGTTAGAAGAAATTGCCGGAATTAACAATTTCAATATTTGTAGAATTTGCTCTTGTTGAATATTCAAAAACTGAGCAAACTGTTCGTCGTTCATAATTATTACTTGTAGATCGTCAAAAGAAATACAATGATTTAATTTCATCAGCCTTACTTATGAATATTGGAGTTTTATTATCAGAGAATGATAAGGTGCATTATTTATTACAATTATTGAAGGTTGTGTAATATTGAGAAACAAGTTTTAGAAACCCATTTTTTATATTTTCATCTAATGTATTGTTTCACACTAAAGTTACTATTATTTCGACGATTAGGTACTTCATTTTATTACTGTAAACCACATGGTTCTTTTACATTCACAAATCGCTTAAGACTTGTGGGTTCGTCCATTTATATCTAGAAAATTAGAATCCCGACGTGGACGAAGTCACGTTAGATATAATAAAAATAATAGTTAACTGTTAAGATTGTTCTCGATCGAAGATACTATAACACTATGCATGTTGCTATGTGAACGAGTGTTGACCTCTCTTTATTTCACCGAGATCGTGCCAAATTATATTATCCCCGCAAATTGCTAATGCGCCTGGCCGCCATTTTGGCGACGTAACCGTAGTCGAACACTCAGTACTGTTAGCGTCACTGGCCGGTGAGTACGTGTACATATCGAGTTGCGGATGACGTCACGTGAATGTTAATTTGACAAGGTTCCATCGCATTAGCAATTTGCGGGGATAATACGTATTGTACGATTTCTTACTAATGGCAACGACTTGTAATACATCACCGGTTGTAATTTAAATAAATAATAAATCTTAGTGTTGCACCAGTTCTAACTAGATGGCGTTTACTCAGCCAACTTATAATCTAATTTACTTGATAGGGATTTGTATGAAATAAAACATTTTGCGCTAATTTTAAACCCATTTTAATAAGCCCTTGATACATTAAAACAAGATTAAAGAATTGATACAAAATATTTCCTAAAACTGTCACTGTCCTAATACATAGAAAAAACAGAAATTTTCTAACACATAGAAAAATAGATGTTTTCTAGAACCACCTTCAGATGTAATAGTATTTTTACTGTAGCAGCGGGAGGTAGAGGTTAAATGATACTTCCGATAGCAGAGAGTAGTAAGTATTCATTGTCGAGTGCTGATGTGAACTAATTATTATAGAAACGGTAACCTTAAGTACAAATATTAAGAAGTCGTACAGCTAGAACAATATATAGCAAAATGTGTGAGCGGTACGTATGATGTGCGAGCGACATAGAGCAACTATTAATATGTGCCCTCCTACGTTGCGCGTGCCAGTAGTCTGTTGTCGGCGACGATAGCTAGACGTATGCAGATCCCATAAGACAGCTAAATACCACAGTACCAGCAAAAACTGTTAAATTCACAAGTATTAACAAACGCATTACGTCATTTTGTTATCTTGAATAATTATAATTAATCGGCAAACAAACACAAACAAATAAACTAAGGAAGTTACCGTTGTGTTACGAGTAATATACAACGGACACCTCTGGGGCCAATCCTAGATACCCAGATCAGAATAAATAACGACAAGTTCGCTTCCAAAATTTAAGCTGCCAGAAATCAATTCCGGAGCTTCTGCGTTCCAGTAAACTAGTCGGTCCAGGGCTTTACCCCCTAGATCTACTGGTATGCAGTACAAGAGTCGATATTATTTTTAGTTTCTTTTCTCTGTATTTTTTGCTACTTGGCACTTAGCATGCCAGTCCCATCATGTTCTAATCTAAGAGTCGATATTATTGAACATACTCCATCAGAACACATCCACAACACTTCTTCGGCGGGTTTATAAACTTTATTACCTATTCATTTATTTACTACTGGTGAAAAATTGGCATATACTCCCATACAAGTAACAACAATTTTTACCAATGATAACACAAAAAATAGATAGTAAGATATTAAAAACCCGCATACAACACTTACATCGCTGCTCTGAAAACCAGAGATCATTAACACAGGTCTTAGCAACTAGAAACCTTATCACCAATCTTGCTATAACATATACCACCAAAAAATATAATTTAGCAAGATTCAAATAATGTAGCCAAGACAAATGATTATAGAAAGAAAACTACTTTATTTTAAATAATTTATATTCTATAATCATCAAACAAAAGTTGCACTTGACACATTGCTTTCAGTGCTACACTCTTTTGCCTCGGTAGCTAAATTTCTCATTTAGACTAGCTATACTCTATTCCAATTACGAAGTCCCTTTTGGCACTTCCTTAGAACGTAACTCTTCACGTTTCGCATAATTTGAAATAATAATAATTTTTTGTTCATGCTCGTAAATCATCATTTAAAAAATACACAATCAATCTAAATCATTATACAATTAATTTACACACACAATCAACATGTTGTTTTTAGACATCGTGCTCAAAATAATTAAAAAAAACTTTAAAAAGATAATAATATTTTACTACGGTTTTGCGTTTACGTTCTATAGTTTTATTTTTACTTTTTTACATAGTGATGTGACTAAAAGAATCGTATAAAATCGATTATAGACAGATTCTTTTCGCGAGTGAAAATCTGTCAACACGGCGTTTACTGCGTCCACCTCGTGATCACGACCCTCCATTTTGTTTGTCTCTTCATTACGAGTGCAGAAACCTTGTAGTACGCGTATTCAGTTTAGTTGATTTTGTGCTGTGTTTTTATTTCATTCTTGTTATTGTAGTTATAACTGTTTGTTAATTTTTTCGTTGTTACATTTTTGACTGTTATTTGATTAAGTTTGTTTGTTTAACAAAAGTTTTATAATTTCTAATTTGATGCTAATCCTTTTTCTGTCAATACGATTTAAATTTGTTCGTTATAGTAATCGAAGACGAATATCGTCGAGTATCGACTATAGCGGTACTTTACTAGTACTTGATTATTGACATCTGTCAAATGGGACTTCGTAATTGGAATAGATTATAATGGAGCATAGCACAGATAACTGTCAGTCTACTGTCAACAGTGGTTGCCTTATATACTAAGGTAATAACTAAATACCCAATTTTCTATAACATTGTCGATTTACCTTTAGTTAATTCATTTATATAGAAAAAACTTATCTAAAGCTTACACACAGTCTATACACTTAAATATTGCCCTACCATCAGCTACTATTCCATTGGCCACTGAAATGAAAAAAATAGATATAAATAAATATAAACAATAATAAAATAACATTTACCTACTGTATAGTTTATCACTGGTAGTAGCCAGATCGTTTGACTCATGTGGTCAAAACACTATATACTTCGGGAGAAGAATCAAATTATCTACACCTCAAATATATGTGCAAGAGTTCATTCAAAACAGACCTTTGCACATTTACAATAACACAATCATATCACTCTTATTTATACAAACAAAATAAGGGACAAGTACACCGTCATAAACTTTTACCACAGTAATGTTAAGTACCTACATTGCTGGACAGAAGTAAAGCATAAACAACATCAAAACAAATAGTTAAAAATCCCACCATTGTGACTATTTAAATACTTCAAACTATGCATTCTATAGGAATGATCCAAAAATAACAAACACACCAGTATCAGCTTTTATATGCATCAAATATGTAAAACATCTGATTATATAAGCAATACCAATCGTTTGATAACAACATCACTCCATAAGCGACCAATTAGGCAGTAGTTAAGAAATAAATATGTCATTCCCAACTGCCTACCCGCTGTCTCTCCCTTGTGCCCTGTCAGCCATCGAAGGAGGTCTAAATATCAACTATAGCGCAAATTATGATAATGTCCTAGTTGTCTCTCGAAATTTTTTTTAACAATCGCCAAACAAACCAGCATATTGTATGTCCTCAAATTAAGCAAGCCACGCTTGTGAGTAATATACGACGGACTACTCTGAGGCCAATCACAGACACTAAGACGGCAAATAACGGAGAAAATTCTTTCCCAAAATTTACCATATCAGAAATCTAAGCCGGAACTTCTGCGTGACAGTGAGATAAGTCGGCAAAGGCTCGCCGGCACAACCACAGAGGCCATCTATTATAACATACCTGATATCAACGCAATCTTCTAGAAACAGCTAGAAAAATTACAACGTAGTCGTGCAGACCATATTGTCGATACAATCAATTATACATGCACTAGTATTTCAATGAACTACACTCGAATTAACAAGATTTGATGTCGATTTTACGAGACATCGCATTACGCATTTCCAATGACACATTTTAAACATTCTGTTTTAGTTTTATCTTTGTTGCCTTACTTTGCCCCCATTTACTCTTTAGCTCTGATAAGATGTAACTTTAATAAAAGCTTTGATTAATGTGAATACAGTTCTTATTTTAGAAAATATCGAAGATCGTTATGATCAACCAAAACAGATAGTCAGCTGTCAAGCCCCTTAGGCTCGAAGAATCACTCTCTAGGGTTGTATCTATGAGGTAAAAGCATGTTAAGTGTAAATAACTCGAATAGAAGAACTAGCTTATAGCAGCATCGGAATTAGTTGTTACTTGAAAACAATACATTGTAAATGCCACGGTACTCCACAGCTGAATGTTTAATCCCACTTTCGAGGAACTAAACTCACGTATCGATCTCTCTCGAGTTCTCGGGGTTGCCGAAACACGCGGAGCGCCTACGATAAACATATGGCGTCCACAACAGGTTGTGGAATTGGCTCGACGGAGCTGTGCTGAGCTGCCGACTGGCAGCGTGCCTTCCGCGTGCAAAAAAGGGCCGTACGTGCAGTAGTCCGCGTGCGTAGACGCGAGTCAGCAAAAGTGCATTAAAAAAAATAAACAATAATGACGAAGATGGCAAATCACAAATAAAAAACCTATCATATTTTCTGGGATAACCTTTACATAAATCTATCCCATTATCCGGGATGAAAAGTATCCCGTGTCCACCCTCGGTATAAAATATACATATATACCGAATTTCCGCCAGATCGGTCCATCAGTTCTTTCGTAAAAGCATAACAAACAAAAAGACAAATATATTTTTATCCCGGAAGCTATCCATCGGGCTAAAAAGTAGCCTATGTTCATTCTCGGCATCGAATATATATATATATATATACTGAATTCAGCCAAATCGGTCCAGTAGTTTTTTCGTGAAAACGGAACAGAGAGACAAGAGTTACTTTCGCATTTATAATATTAATAAGGACATATACACACACTCTGTTGTGTTTACAAAGTCCCGCGCATCTATGACGTGTACGAAAGAATAGACAGAGTGTATATATATATATATATATATTTAAACCTGTATACACTCGGCAAAAATAATCGTCGCGACACTGTTCAATGCGAACTGCAAAAAGTGTCGTTACAACTTTTGGTCTTAATTTTTTCCGTCTAGCCCCCTTTCGCAACGCGCGACTGGGTATACTCACACTACCCAGATAGATAGATAACGCTTTATTGTACACCATTACAGAAAACACAAATGAACTTATAGCCTAAAAATATTCTATATGTGCACAACGGGCGGTCTTATCACTAACAAGCGATCTCTTCCAGACAACCCGAGGCAGGAATAAAAACATATTAAATTTGTCAAAGGTGGTATACATAAATATTAGAGGATATGCAGCTACTTACATAAATTTTATACTAAATAGACATATATAAATACTCCTATTGATATTACATACATAAATATATAGATACATATATTATTATATATACACATACATAAACATACGTAGAAATATCAGACATCACTAAGTTGTAGGTAGTGCTTTTTTGTCATATTCTTAAACATTGTTACAGATTTAGCTTGTCTAACAGTAACAGGTAACTCATTCCAGAGTCGAATAGCCTGGAACCCAGTATACTTATATATCAAGTTGCGGTGTATATGCGACTGAACGTTCATATCTATGCCAAGCATAGTGACGTGCCTACGCACTTCACTCGGCATAGGAATGACATGAAACATATAAAACACAATCTTGAGACATCGGAGAGATTGACGCATGTCATGGGCATATTCATATACAATAAATTACCTAGTAGGATACTTACCATCCGCCGGCTCGTTTAAAACATGACTCTGGAAATAGTTAGTCGAGCACACCTTTTATAGTCATGAGAATTTTAATTCCTATATGATACGACCTAATTTTATTTGTGAACATATGTATGTAGAAATTGACGTGTAACTTTGTTATAAATAAAAATTTCTGATTTCTGTATTCAATGATTCTATGAAATGTTTCACTTTTCCAATATGGAACGTGTCAAAGGTTTTAATAAACATTTTAGAACTAGAACAGGATATCCGGGTTTTGAAAAATTGTATATTATTTCAAAGGACAGCATAAGACTCTTACCGTCGAGTGAAATGTAATGTTCATTGACCTAGTTACACAATTAACAACAAATTAGCATACTTACCCTATATTTTACAAGTACCTCACTTGAATTACTTGGCCATCAACTTTAGAACGGTGGAAAAGATCTGCCTTATTGTTCAGAAAACAATTGCCAAAGAAATCAGTCCTAGTTACCCCATCAGAATTAAACAAACAAACGGCGAATCATGGAACCGAGAAAACTCATGTTGATTTTTACAATTGAATACCCCAGGGAAAAAGACAAACTTGTCTAGCAACATTGATTTTGAGATATGGCCTTTTCTTAAAAACTATCTTAAGTTAGATTTAACAGAGAAAAGTGACATATTATGTCACTGAAAAACCTGTTTCTTTCCCTAGACTGTTTAGGTATGCTTGCGATTTTTTAAAACGTCAAGAACTCTAATATAAACAGAGTTTTACCCTGTTCGGTTTATTATCGTATAGTACCGGAAATTCCCTACAAAATGGCATTCACAGATTAGTTTCGAAAAAAGTGACAAGTTCGTCTTTTTCCCTAAAGTCTTCAAATTCTATAAAGTACATTAGCCCAAAAAATGTGGTCTAGACTTTTGACCAGACCAGACCTTTTTCACCCTTAAATAAGCTGAATCCGAATCTGGGGTCAGTTTGGTCCATACACTCTCAAATATTTTAGGGTGTATGGACCACACTGACCCCAGATCAGGATTCGGCACATTGGAATACATAAGAATAGACGGGCGTGGTCAAGATGGTTGAATTCTTTTACTCCCTTATTCTTAAAATAGTTCAACAGCAATCCGGTGTTCTATTACAAATATATTTTTTTTCCCTTTTACAAAAGGAACAACGATTTTATTATTAAAAAGTGATGAGTGCCGGTGGTGCGAAGAAACCTGTGTGATTACCATCCTCTATCACTAGAAAAGGTAAACTAATTCAATCTAAATAAAAATGTAGTAAATGTAAAATTAAATTAAGTTTCTAATAACTTATGAGAGGTATTTTGTGTATGTAGTGTATGTGAATGAGTGTAAAACTCTGTGAAAAGGATACGAATACAACGTGCCGCGTCCTGTTCGGTCTGAAAACGAACTATGGCTTTGCCATATCCTGTCAACTCAGCGAATTTTACTTCACCGACTGTCTTCAACTTGCTAATTAGCACCCGTTCAGTCACATTCGGCGGTAACTAAAAATATAAGAGATTGATAGAAATTGAATTTTTATTTGTTAAAGGTGACATATCTATAATATTATAAAACTGTTAACATGCCGTGTCTATACATTGAAGGTATTAAAAAAAAAACTGGAATAGACTATAGTAGGGCCAACGAGAAGCGATACCAAATGTAAACAAAACCAATGCAAGGTCATTAGAAAATACAGGGGTGCGTAACTTTTTGAAAGTTGTATTATATATTTGAGTAGACAATTTATTTATTAATATGTTATTCTAAAAATGTAACAATTAATATAAAGAAATTGAGTTGAAATGAGAATAATAATAATGTTTATGGAAATGAGGATAAAAGTGAAACATTTTTTTAAAGAAATCATTGTTTATTCAGTCTGACGCCGATTGTTCTGAGTCTGTAGAATCAGAATCTGTAACATGTATAATAAATTTATCCATCACGTCATCTACAATAAAACTTCTACAAATAACAAGAATCACCACGAGCGCGTTCCGAAACGGAATGAACTAAAAACAGTAACTCTTACTATAAAATGGCGCCCGAATGTTGGCGAACCCGTCTTGATCTTACGACAAAGACAGACAAATTACGACAAATACACGAGATGGAAAGAGATAGATAATAGATTGTCAACTCCACAGTAGTTTTTAGGTGAATGACCTTTTGTATCTGGTCTCTTTGGCCCATGTATATGTAAAAGATGGAGGACACGATGCATGTTTAGATTTCTTGTCTGTTTGTTCGGGATTCACGTAAAAACTACTGAGCCGATTTCGATGCGATTTTAGCTGATCGACAGCTAATTATTCGACTTTTAACCTGCGCCACAATTTGTCCTGGGAATCCTGCGGGATTTTGTCTGGGAATGGTTTAAAATGGCCAGATTAAAAAAAAAAAACGAATTCCAATGTGATTATTTACTGATAGCAAATTTGATGTAATAAAATGTGTGATATCTTTTATATCCGGAGCCCTGCGGAAAATTTCCCGGGAGTGGTTTAGAGTTGTTCTAATGCATAAAAAAACAGCTTATTCCGACACAGATTCCACTAAGACTATAGCTTACATTCTTTGTTTAAATGCTGCGATACTTTGTGCCCCTCGAATCTTGCGGAAATTGCAAGTCAAGCGTGGACAAAGTCGCGGGTATATGCTAGTATAGAATAAAATTGTATATTATAAAATAATAAAACACAAATAAATTAGAGATTAGAGGCGCATTCACTATACTGCAGTGGACCGAGCTTGCAGGACTCGAGAGGCATTCTGCTTGTTGAAGAACGCAATGCAGGCTCCAACAACGGATCGTTAGGCAGACTGTCATACAAGGAAAAGGACTGGGCCTCGTTATATGCAATGGTAAATCTGCATATCGAGGGTACCGACGGGTAAAACCCGGCAATCTGTTTTAGAACAGTGGGATGAAATGCGTTCCTTCCCTTCCAAAGGGGAAGTACCATAGTTACTGATACTATAGGTAGAAAAAAGTATACTGAAAATAATGTTCCTGTGTTAGAGTGGATTGAATTGCTATAGTAGATTGAGAATATTTTCCATTTAATATGTTACTTACATAGTTAAATATGACCATGTCAGATGTTCTTCCCTTGGTACTATCTTTATTCGAAGAATTTCCTGAAAAGCAAAAATAATCGTAGACCTAATTAAATCTCCCTTATTTATCCATAAGCTATTTTTATTTTATTTTATTGAAACAACAAACAGCTACACTATTAAAATTAAATACAAAATTACAAGTTAAAATATAAATATATTATTAAAGGGATTTAGGTAATCGCTGGGCTTAATATTACATGTATACTTATAGAAGGAAAGCAAAGAAAGTTAAAAAGAAGAAGAGCAAGGAGAAAATAGAAATAGAATTACTGATGTGCTAGTTTTTTGTGAAGCAGGAATTTGAATTTATAGGCTTAGCACATATAAGCAAGTATATAAGAATAACTTATCATTTTATAATTTATAATATATAACTAGAGTTTATTTCAGAGGCCTTATCTAAATATGGAAACATTTATATATACCGTATCTAGACATGGAAAATTTTATAAACAAACTTTCCGTAAGTTTGTTTATAAAATTTTCAATGTCTTGATTCAAATCTGGGAGCTCCACATTGCAGTAAGCTAATTGCATAATAGCTTAGACCACTCAACCATCTAAGTTGCGCTTTTTAAGGAGAGCTAATAATACTCGTGTGTTATATATACTAATAAATAATACTAAGTTATACCTGTTTGTTTGCTGTCATGATTATGACCAGTCGTGTAGTTCATTTGACTAGTAGGATAATTCAATTGGGTTGCAGCTGAACCCATTTGACTTGTCATTTGACTCACTTGATTCATCTTCTGACCCACTTGACTCGTCATTTGACCCTCTTGATTCCTCATCTGACTTCCTTGATTTGTCATTTGATTTGCCTGGGTCATTTGACCTTGAAACTGGCCGCCTGGATTTATCACACCCATTTGGCCGATTTGACCAGATATTGTACCCATATCAGTTGTTTGTCTCATAATACCGGGCATTTGGTTCAGTGGGCCTGCTTCACTCGTCATTTGACCCCCTTGATTCGTCATCTGACTTCCTTGACTCGTCATTTGACCCTCTTGATTTCTCATTTGACTCATTTGGTTCGTCATATGACCACCTTGAGTTGTTATTTGACTCACTTGACCCGTTATTTGATTACTTGGAGTTGTCACTTGACTCAATTGACTCGCAATTTGATCACCATGATTCGCCATTGGATCCCCTTGACTCGTCATTTGACTTATTTGGCTCATTTGACCTAAAAATTGGCCACCTTGATTTATCACTGCCGTTTGACTGGTTTGACCAGAAGTTAGATCCATATCAGTTGTTTGTCTCATAATACCAGGAATTTGGTTTAACTGGTCAGACATTTGACCCATTTGAGCTACCGTTTGGTTCGCCGGTGAATACATTTGTCCCGTTTGATTCTGCATCATATTCATATTAAAATTTGGCATCATGTTCTGGGACACTGGTAGGTTTAACGCCTGGTTAGTAAACATGCCACCTAAAGGTATATTTTGGAAGTTGGCAGAGTTCATAATGGGAGTTAAATTTTGCATTAACATTGCTTGTATGTTGGCAATCTGAGATTGAGCTGCTAATTTCGAATTTAGCTCTTGTAATGCATTGTTCAAAGTTTTAATTTCTTGAGTAAACATCTCCCGCATAGATTGCATTTCACGCATAATCCGAATATGTCGCATTGGAGCACCGCAGTCGCCTAAACCTGGGCCAGGGTTCTTTATTCCCTTCGGATAAACTTTATTGGTTTGATAATCCATGCGAACCTCTAGGCGTCGTCCGTGTAGCTCCCTATTATGGAACATTGCTATTGCCTGAATTGAAACATAGTAGATATACAATAATCTTATGTTATCTTTTATATTTGTAACCGAATTCTAAGGATGTTAATATAATAGACGCCAACAAAATCTACAAATCTATATATATATATAAAAGAAAGTCGTGTTAGTTACAGTATTTATAATTCAAGAACGGCTGCACCCATTTGGCTGAAAATTGGTGGGGAGGTAGCTTAGAACCAGGAGACGGACATAGGATACTTTTTAACCAGTTGGAACCAGTAGGTGGCGCTGAGATAGGGTTCTAGGATCCTCCTAATCACATGGAGCGATTTTGGTGATTTTGTTTTTGTGTGTTTGAGTGGGTTCCCGGATGGTTTAAATCCACAATTGGAACCGGTGGCGCTGGGATCGAGTCCTAGACTTTTATTTTTGCAGAGCAGAACAACGTTTGTCGGGGCCGCTAGTTTAATATATAAAAAAAATGGTAAATTATAATTGTTACATGAAAATCAAGTTCTAGAAAATCGACATGATGAAATAAAGCCCTGAGATGTGGCGGCTGACATGATTAAAGGTGAAACAAATATTGTACCCCCCAACTTGTTTAGTTCAAGAATGGTGGGTTACTATAATATTCCGTAAAAATGGGAAGCCCCAAGTACTAAATCGGCCTATGAAGATATACTCACGTTGAAAGTGACAAACGTTACGCAGAAAATGCTTCTAAATGACCATTATTGTGAATACAACAACTCTAAGGAATTTCTATGTCACGCCGCCACACTAATGTCTTAATGTTATTATAACGCTATAATATGTTTAGGTGTATTTCGGCAAATTCACTTTGCTGTCTTTATGAATTTATAATGTTGCGTTTCTCTTCAGATATTGTGCTAAAAATGAGGTCAGTTTGGAGTAAGGTATAGTTAGGAATCAACGGTGATACAAAACATTATCAAGTTAAATTGGAACAGGAATCTTATTAGGTTTAAATACGTGTTTAACTGCATAGATTTTAGAATTTATTATAAAAGGTGTAAAATACCCGGCTCTGGCCATTTTTGAGTGCTATGAATAAAGTATGTGATTTTTCAACGCGCATTGTTTTCTGGACGCATCCTATACATAATATTATGTATAAAATTACCTGAACAGCTTCCAATGGGTGATCAAATTCAATTTTTGCAAATGGAACCTCAAATCTTTTTGCAATAAATAGGTTTACAATATCACCAGCGTAGCTAAATATTTCTCTTAGATTTTCGGTCGTAGTTGATGGATCCAGCTGAAATATTTGTAATTTTAGAGCAATACACGGTAGAGCCATGCTGGAATTGGAATCGTTATCTGATCTGTGTGATATCACGCTCCCTCAGAATATTAATGTCAAATGGTTAGCGTTCAAATCGTATTTCGTGCAGTAAGTAAGAATACTGATGGACCAATATCCTCCCCCATTTCCTTTATTATCCCATTCTTTGGCATTGAGAGAAGAGCCAAGAGGTTGATTGGCAGCGACCAGCTTGTCAATACAAGGCTTCAAACCCTAGAAGAATCGACGTCGGGTTGCTAGTCTGTCGGTCTTTTATAAGATTCATTTTGGAGTGTGCGGTTATTGTTTTTTTTTTAAATATCTCCTCTGTCATTTTCCAAGACAGAGATATTCTTTATCTCGTCTCTTTTAACCTATATAAGGGAAATATGTGGGGAGCCTTTTTATTTACTTTTCTTATGTTTTTTCTTTTTAACCGACTTCGAAAAAAGGAGGAGGTTCTCAATTCGTCGGGATCTTATTTTTTTTTGTTGCTTTTTTTTATGTATGTTCGCCGATTACTCCGTGATTTATGATACGATTTACGTGATTCTTTTTTTGTTCGACGCGGAATAGCTTCCAATTGGTCCCCTAAAAATTTTACATAGTTTGGCCCAGTAGTTTTCATTTTATGAACATTTTTCATGGAAATAATTTTCACTCCGTTCCATATGTTCGCCGATTACTCCGTGATTTATGATCCGATTTACGTGATTATTTTTTTGTTCGACGCGGAATAGCTGCCATGTGGTCCCCTAAAAATTTGACATAGTTTGGCCCAGTAGTTTTCATTTTACGAACATTTTTTTGTTCCCGGTTCTTGGGACCTATATTTTTTAAGAAGCGCGGCACCATTCGTAGGTCCACCCATACATAGCTAGACACTAAAAAGTAACAAATAAAATTTAAAAACTTCGTTTAAAAAAACCGACTTCAAAAACTAAAAAACTAAAATGTATAAAATAACGTATTTCTAAAGCTATTATTATTAATATATATTATCTAAAACATCTTGAAGTCGGTGCAAAGTAAAACATAAAAATTACTATATTTTGAAAATTACTAAGCACCGACTTTACGATGTTTTAGATAATATATATTAATAATAATAGCTTTACAAATACGTTATTTTATACATTTTAGTTTTTTAGTTTTTGAAGTCGGTTTTTTTAAACAAAGTTTTTAAATTTTATTGTCATTTCTTTTCCAATGTATCTTATATGTCTATATTATTATTATTATATCTATTTATTAAATCTAGTCCTATTATACAGTTTGTCTTACTTTTCTATAGAGAGTGTGGGGTTGAACTATTTGACTTGATTCCCCCTACACCATTCCATCTTCGGACAACAAGGTGCTAGATGGCAAACGATGGCGTAGACTAGTCTACGCCATCGTTTCACAGTGGAAACGCTACCGGTGCGTACTAAACGTATCGCCTCCACGTTCCTTCTACGTACGGCAGAGTTGTGGAATGCACTACCAGAGTTCGTGTTTCCCGAAAAGTACCATCCGGGTATCTTCAAGTCTCGTGTGAGTAAGTACTATCTAGGTAAGCATGGTCCATCTTCGACCACATCATCGTCCGGCATTGGACGTGATCATGGTCAAACGCAAACATATTTAACATAAAGAAAATCCTCTCTATCCTATCCCAAAGACTACGAACGCGTTGGCAACAAAATACAAATGTCTATAGGCGACGGTAATTACTTTCAATTCGGTGAAGTTTGTTTGTCAGCTTTAGAGATTGAAAAATATACCAGCTCCTTTATTTACGTAAACTTTTATAAAGTTGTGGTCATGGTCACATCCCAATTTTCCAAGAGCACTATAATATGGAACTCTTCAAAAAGGGCATATAGAGATTTTTTAATTCACAATAAATGGATTGATTTTGGTGTAGCAGATGTACGCTTACAGATTATTCTAAAAATTGAATATTCATAAATACTTAACATTAGCTAGATACCAAAAAACGTGTTATTTAAGAAGATTACAAAAATCACTGAACTGTTTCAGAGTTGATTCAAGACAAACATTCATACATGCATAATTCAGAAAGAAAATTTAAAAAACAAAAATAGTGGTCCTTACATCAGTTTTAGTATTTCTTTTGAAACCATAGACTATATATAGATTCTTTACTTTTTTTGTAAGAATATCTATCAACTTCAATTGGTAATAAGTTAACTAATAATTATTTACTTACATTGTTAACGAAGACAAATTTTCTCATAGAAGTAATGCCAAAGCTTTCCAAATACTTGACCTTCAAACCATATGTTTCTTCGCCTTCTCGAAATGTTGGTGGTGGAATTTTGAATTTAGGTGGCATTATGGGTTTAGCCGATATGTTGGGTTTAGTGTGTATAGATGTTGGAAGAATGTTTTTAGATGCTGGAAAACTAAATTTAGATGCTGGCAAACTGAAATTAAAACACCATCATTCAATATGTGATATTCTTAACTGATCTCTGAGTCAACTATCAAAAATAAATCGCCTCTTTGCTTTAATAATGTAAATGAATGGATGTATGAATTGGATATGCTTTATTGTGTTCATGTTATCTTGGAAATTGAAATTTTCATCAGATACTTTTAACCTTCAATAAATCTAATCTACAATGTATTATAAAAGATAACTCGATTTTAGGCAAGAAAAATTCGAAAGGGCGACTTTAAATAACAAATGATTTTTTTTTTGTCAGACTTATCACGTTAATGATACAAAGACTATGGAAAAGAGAAGATGGCAAAGGAGATCTTTAATAGAAATTTATGCCATCCGTCGTTGCATTTTATCAGATTTTATTTTTCAAGGCAGATTTAAAATTTTATTTTTCTATGTAATTTGTTTTGTACATAAATACATACTAACTCACCACTTTCCATCAGATGGATTACCTACATGTTTATCTACTCAGAAGAATAGTTGAACAGACAGATAAGGAAATTAATAAAACATACCTTTGTTTTTGCGTAGATTCTTTTGAAACTGAACAAGTATTTTCAACTTTCTCCAATGGATCGAGCTCTGAAAAGATGAATAGCACTAGAAATTTAAATTTATACATTTTTCTTTAATAATAATCCATAAACATTCCATCGTTCGGCTCGGGCCTCCTCTTATGAAAAAGGTATATTACTCAAGACTCATTTCTGGTCTGGTAAAAAATACTTTTAAGTTAAGCAAGTAAAGTGAAGCCGGGGTGGCTTAGTGGTTAGCCTACTCGTATACCAAGCTCGCTGGTTCGAAACCTGGCCAGAAACCATGCACATGTAGTGTAAATGTATATTAAACTTTAAAAAAAAAATGTAATATTTGTATGTGTGGAGCGGATATGCGCATCTAGTTTATATAAGATGCAGCGGTCGCCGCGTGACTGCCGGCCGAGGTGTGCGCGAGTATTCAGTTTGGGTGTGGTTTACATATATGTCCCCGTAATCATAAGTAATGAGGGGGGGGGAGGGGTTGGAGGGGGGAGGGGGGAGGATGAAAACTTACCCCTTCTGCAGCTCCCATATGGCGGAAATGTATATATAGTTCCTGAGTTATTAATGTTTTTGTCAATCTAACCTCACTTCTGTTTTTCACTTATATATAAGATAAATAGTGAATGCTGACCAGTCGGTTCTAGCACTCGCCGGCCGCTGCCGCGGCACGCTCGCTTCGGTTCGTGCGCTTTGGTCTACACAAAACCTAACCTAACCGACTGTTTAAAACTCCACATATTTAAATTTTCAGATACATACAGTCTCCTATTTAAATAAATCCCGTCCTCTTCAAAATGTACCCGGCACAAAAAACGTCTCAGCGACAAAATTATCAGATCATTGTCGTGAATTTTAAACTTCGATAATTAATTGAATATGTATTTTGTCTACTCAAAACCAATTTCAGTTGTTATAAATAAGTCTTAAATATATTCCTAAACACATTAACCATTAAAATCATCCGGGGATATATATGTAAACCCAACCCTTCAGTTTGTTGTACTTGAAACACGCGTCGGTAGTACGAAAAATTAGTATTGACTGGCCGATATACGCGTCGTGTAAAACTAAAAAGTGAACTATTTTGCTTGTACCGATTATACTGAAAAACCGCAATTAAATTATCCAACAACAAATAATTATTTCGATCTACGTACACGCGGCACTGAGAGGAAGATAGATATCCCACGATCTGATGCAGATACCGTAAAATGGTGGGAATCGGGACACTTTTTAAGATCCACATTGATTTTTACCATTTTTTTGTAGTTATAGTAATAAAACGGAGATCACAATGGTTCCAGTAGTTTAAATTTTCATTTATAATGCATTAAGATAGTTTATTAAAGAATAATCATAAAATGTTACAAAAACTCACTTGTTCCTATTCACCCAGGCGTTGGGGTGAATCGGGTCGCTTAATAGAGTTTTTCGCTAGGGCTGACACTTTCATACTATAGGCAGGTACTTACAATACAAATTTCACAAAACTTTGACCCAGTGTTTTGACGTACGTTTTTTTTAAATACTTATGACAGGATGACTGAGTGTTGCCAGATTATAGAAAAAACATTGCAAGCTTCAAATTTAAATCCAATCTACAAAGTGTAACACGTAACATAAATGTGTATATAAGGTCGCAAATAAAACTTGATGTTTGTTCCAATTCACCCCATTTTACGGTACTTATCGAAGCACCCGTCTCCGGTAAGTATCTGCGTCATACTAAAGGTCAAGGTCCCGCGTTTCCGCGCGACCCATTGCAATAGGTAGGGAAGAAGCGACGCCACTGTCTCAACGCTGGTCTTAGGACATTTTAAATGTCTTTTCTAAGTTTGGATTATGGTTTGGATTTGGATTATGGCAGTTTCCCGAGTAATTGTATATTATACCCTTAACACGAGTGTTACAGTCCCTTGCACGAACGTTTTGGTGGTAGTGGGGGTAAGTTCGCGCATAGTACACTTCATGCAACAGAAAAATGGTCCTTCCTCTTACATTTGACGCGTGAGGAGTCACGGGACAATTTTTTTTAAGTACTTACAATTTTAAATTTAGAGCCGTATCAGTACAAATCTATTTTGTATGAGACAAATGTACTGCCCCACACTACTCATCACTACTTCCAATTTTGTTATTCAAAATCAAATTCATTGTTAGGTGTGAATTATCTCTAGTAATCCTTGTTCCACATATAAACTTACCATTGGCCAATTTCATTTTTGCTCTGATAATATTGTCACCTAGTTCTGTACCATCCATAACATGAACAGCTTTCTCACAAAGACCCAAACCTTTAAACTGGACTACACATCTACTTCCGCCCTTTGCAATTACGTAACATCGTAGTGGTTTTTTCTGTAAAAAGATTAATTATAATTGCACAAATTGGGTTTAAAGAACTTTATTCTTATAAAAAATAAAAACTTCGTTTAAAAAACCGACTTCAAAAACTAAAAAACTAAAATGTATAAAATAACTTATTTCTAAAGCTATTATTATTAATATATATTATCTAAAACATCTTGAAGTCGGTGCAAAGTAAAACATAATAAAAATGACTATATTTTGAAAATTACTAAGCACCGACTGAAGATGTTTTAGATAATATATATTAATAATAATAGCTTTAGAAATAAGTTATTTTATACATTTTAGTTTGTTAGTTTTTGAAGTCAGTTTTTTAAACGAAGTTTTTATTTTTTCTGTTCTAGGTGCTCGAATAATAATTTTATTAGTATGTCTTAGATTGTATTTAGATTTTTTATGACTGAACTGAATGTTTGTTTGTATGATATTTTCCATGTTTTTTTACTAAAATGCACGTATTATATTTATATAGTTGATGTAGATTAAAGATTTTAGTTTCTTCTATATACTTAGTCGGGTCATAAGTTCTGTCAAAACCTTATTACTAAAAATGTTTAAATACTGGCTAGGTGAACTTCACCAATTTTAAAAATAGAACGTTTGCGCTTGCCGAAAATAAAAAAGACATTAATTTTCATTCATTTTCAAATATGGAGTGGTCGAAGAAAGAAGATAGATTAGCGGTTATCGCGTTGCACCGCTGTGGTTACGCGCCAAAAGAGATTTTCAATATTCTACAAAAGTTGAAAATAACCCTACTATTTGTTTATCGCACTACCAAACGATTCACTGAAGATTCAAGCTTCGAAGATCGTAAGAGAACCGGCCGACCTCATACAGTTAGGACACCCGCGATCATCAAAGCAGTGAAGGCACGTATCCAACGAAATCCTGTTCGTAAACAAAAAATCTTAGCTCTTCACATGGGCCTAAGCAGAACCATGGTCAAAAGAGTGATAAATGAAGACCTGGGACTACGAGCTTATCGTAAGAAGACCGGACATTTTTTGAATGAGCGTTTGAAAAAAATTAGGCTGGCGGGGGTAACAAGACTGATTTATTCGTCATTGGGTAAAATACAAACTACCCGCAATTTATGTACGTGACATACATTACATTTCCCCCCTTTTTAATAGAACAATAATAACAAAAGTGGAAGAATAAATAAAATGAAACTTATAATATAATTATGAATTTATGATACCATTGGCAATTATGTGGTTTAATATAAAAAAATCTATTACAAATTCAGTACTCAATATAATTTGAGATATTACTGTAAACATCAAATGAAAATTTGATTCTACTGCATACCTTTAAGAATATAATATTTACTAAAACATCGATAAACAATAATGAAATTAAGCGATTCTATATCAATACAAATTACAATCAAAGAAGTTCTACTATAAAGCTTTATGAGAAAGAAAAGCTCAGTTTCTTTATTTTCATATGTGTACAATCACACTCATTATTTTTCCAAACCAAGCTAATTACACTAGGGCTGGGCAATATATATTGGTCACTCTGGGTACAATCCCGGCCACTCAGACCATATCAAATAATAAAAGTTTATTCACAAAATGCACCATGCCAGGAATCGAACCCGGGACCTTCACGCCTCCACAGACCCAGCGGGCAAAAGCCTAGATCATTTAACCACAGAGACCATATACAATTACCTATACATTCTAACAGAAATATAACTACTAAAGTAAACAATTCTTTAAGTTTTATAGAAACTATGTTATGTGTTTACTTACAATCTCTGTAAAAGAATGATGGTTATAGTTTACATACTAACTAATGACAGGTTTACAGTATGGCATATCTTGGATCAATAATGTGTGAAATAGTTATAAGAGCGAGAATATGAAGACACAATTATAATGCCTACATGTAGGTGCCTAGCTATTTCCTAATCTGTGTGTTGTTTTTCAGTCTTTGATGCTCAGCATATTACATAATTATATGCTCGGAGCCGCTGGTGTGTGACAGCACAGCACCCAGCCTATACACACGCCTGTACACGTTATCTACCACAAGCACTTGCAGTAGATCAAATAAATAGCATGCCAGTGCTGGGCTGTTCACTAATGAGTCCTTCTAAATACATTTTACAGAGGACGCAGTAACACAATAATGTCATACACAATGTTAGTAATTAAATAAAAGTTAAAATTCTGATATAAATATGTGCTGCTACTAGTACATTGTGCTAGAATATATATATATATATATTCCCTGCCTATTTATCTATTACACTATTTGGAAAATAATACATTTTTATTATATTACATCTATCAATTTAATTATCCAAGCCAGCGTCTTTTATTTAGACAACACAGCCTTCCGGTTAGAATTCTATCCATTTTCCAGTAATACAAACATGGTCATTGACACTAACAATATTATATTATTGCATACATTTTTTTAATGATTTTTCAATAACTTGGACAAACACTTATAACCAAACTGTGACAAACGATATATATAAGTATATTGTAATTTACTTTTACATGTGTGTTGAGTAATTGCAGTGTATAGGTAACCTTTATCCAAAATTAACTGTACTTAAATGTGCACTTTCAATATACGTATTTTAATATAATATAGTCACATATTATAATAATTCTTATAGCGTTGCGACTTTAGTTTCTGTGATCTGAGGTTGCGATTATCTGCTCAGTACTAGGCAAAGTAGTTAAAATCCTTTACGGGTTTAACTATCATTATCTAATAAACCCGTAGATACAAATCTGTACAATACTTATTGCCTATGTTTCCAGTTAATATATATAACGTGATGCTAGTGATTTGCAAGATATAGGCTGTGTATATTTTAAATGTTTTGGTTTTGAATATCCTAAAACATTCTGTTGTATTAATAGTTTGAAGGTTTAACTTACAAGTTCATTTCGCTTATAAGCTATCACTAGATTATTATTACTGTTCTTCATGTAATAATTTTACTATTTATTATTTATTTATATGACTATCCTTTATTTTAGCATTTCACATAATGACCATATTTCAATGCAGTTTTTACACATATTATATTTATTTAAAGCGACACTTGTTTGGTGTATACATCTATTTCTGCTGCCAAATCGTCAGCAAGCGGGTTGCCGCGCTCCGCCAATGGCCCGGCCCCCGTTATCGGTGCCCGCGATCGCGGTGTCCGCGTGCCGCTTGATCGCTTCCAACACCAACGCCAATTCTATCCACCTTTTGTACCTAGCAAGCGGGTTGCTGTCCTCCACCGATGGTCTAGGGTCAATTATCGCCGGAGGCCGCCATAGAGTAGAGTTCACGACCGCCCTGCTCGAGTCTTGCTTGGCCTGGTGCACAATGCAGCGCGGGCCCAAGGCCTGCCACGCAGCATCTGGTACCCGCGGCCACGATGTACGCATGCCGCTTGACCACTTCCAGCGCCAGCGCTAATTTCGCCCTCCCATTGTAGACCAATTTCTGCGTATCAGCGAGATTGCATCTCTTTCCTTCGCAACTCAACCGTTTCCTAGGAATCTTGTTTCTTCGGATGATGGGGCAAACATATAGTCTGGTATGTGGCCGCTTCGACACAGTTCATCAACATGGCCGCGCACAGCTCGCAATTTTTACGTTTAACACAATAAACTGTTCCCCGAGCTATACGTACAATATGCCCCAATACGTACAACCGTTGCGTGAAGTTCGTGTCAGTTTTCAAAAAGCATTTTACTATGATATGCTTATTAAAATTTTATTTCTCGTCGCCAGTTGTAATGTACTACAAATAAAACAATGGCGGCGGTAACAAGACTGATTTATTCGTCATTGGGTAAAATACAAACTACCCGCAATTTATATACGTGACATACATTACAGATAGATCCCGCGCTTTGTTACGGCGGTACGCGGGAAAAAATACCGCGAAATTCGTTCTTGAAGCTGATCCCCAAATTTCGATAAGGCGAATTCGAAATAGTGAAATTCGAATAATGGAATAATGGTAATAAAATTAGGGTTGACCATTATTCTAATTTCACTATTTGAACACCATTTAAAGGCATCTAGTTAAAAATTACGAAGACAAATTCCTATATTTTGAAAGAAATATGTTTGATCTTTATTACAATACAGACATGGAATTGCTACATAAATAGCAAGGTTAAAAGATTGAGTAGTCAATATACAAAACAGATATTGTCTTAAGAGACTTTTTTGAAGTGAAACTTCTATATAGAGGGGGTCTTACGATTTTTCGCTCACGAAAAAGCGTCACAGTCACTTGGTCTAATTCTTACATTTTTAAACTCGTGATATCTTTCGAATGGGATGTCCGAATTGAATAATTCAAAAAGTTATATAAAGGTATTGAAGCAGTCTTGAATATGAAGTAATATATTTTGATAAGGATGAATACCAAGATACAATTAAAGAGCCCTTTCTAGCGGCGGCATTTTAATTACATTTGTAGAATAAAAGAACACTTATTGTGGCTATAACTATTATAGTTAGATATATGGTGTCGCGACACTTTTTGTAAAGAATTATGTGTTCTGCAAAGTTGTAGTACATTATTTTAGTTTATCATCAATAGTTTTCGTTGCGTCGTTGCGATTCATTTTTCCACTTATCCGTTGCCATTCGTTTTTCCACTTCTTCGTTGCGATTCCTTTTTCCACTTGTCCGTTGCCATTCGTTTTTCAATATGTCGGTTGCGACTCGTTTTTCCACTTGTCCGTTGAAGTTTCACTTCTAATGTCTGTCGATTGATTGATTGATCTTCGGTTGATTGTTTTAAATTTATTTATTAAGTTTATATTAAGAATAATAAGCCCTATTTAAACCTAAAAAGGTCACAGTCAAACTGAAAACTCGCGATCAATATCTTACCCCCCCGCTTCTAGATCGCTTCGCTTTGGTAGGCATTGATTCGTTTTGAAACACCCAAACCGTCGACTGGCGCTTCGTTTCTGGGCCGTAGTGATTAATCAAGGACTCATCACTTGTAATTATGTCGTAAACAGTCCAAGACGAGCCTGTTTCAAGTTTGTTTATCATATCAGGGAACCATTCAACCCGGGCCTGCTTCTGAGCATCGGTGAGGTTGTGCGGCACCCGGCGTGAAACTATCCTCCTCACGCGAAGATGCACGTGTAGAATCTCCTGAAGGCTTTCCGATCCAATCTGCAGCACGCGCTGAATCTCTTGATACGTAACTCGCCTATTGTCTTGGATAAAATTTTTCACTGCTAGCAGGTTTTCTTCCGTAACAGCCGTCAAAAGGCGACCACTTCTTTCCCGTCTCAGATAAATTTTTCAATAAGATACGGTAATTTAAATTAGCTCGCAAACAATGTAGAGGGAAATTGGAACGTGTCTATTTTTAACCGACTTCCAAAAGGAGGAGGTTCTCAACTTGGATGGTATTTAAAAAAAAATGTATGATCCGATTTACGTCATTCTTTTTTGTTCGACGCGGATTGGCTGCCAGTTGGTTCCCTAAAAATTTAATATACGTTGGCCCAGTAATTTTAATTTTATGAATTTTTTTTATGAAAAATAATTCCATATCGTACCATATGTACACCGATTGCTCTGAGATTTATGATCCGATTTACGTGATTCTTTTTTAGTTCGAAGCGGAATAGTTGCCATTCAGTCCCCTAAAAATTTTAAATACTTTGACCCAGTAGTTTTCATTTCATGATTTTTTTCCGTTCGCGTTTCTTGGGACCTATATTTTTTAAGTTATAAATAATCATATTTTCAAAATCAATTATGACTGGCCAGTCTCATACATAAAATCTTTTTTTAGCAGTACTTTCTGAGTGGCCTAGTACAAAGACGAAGATGATGCTTTTGGAAGGGGTTTATTTTTATTAAAATGGTTACAAATTGAAAAAAGTATATAATATTCTACTATCGAGTGTGTATCCAGACTCTAGTTAAGCTGGTATTTATTATAACTAGACTTACGCCAATATAACCTATGTTTTTCACTATTGCCTCTTTTATTTGAGTATGGTCAAATGTCTCTGGAACATTCTCCAAGACCATATAATATTTTTTAGTTTTCTTACGAAGTGGTGAGCGAGACCTACTTCTGCTTCTTTCTGGTGAAGGAGATTTTTCGGATCGTTTTTCTTCATCCTCTGAAATCATGAATTCAGACTTTTTAAAATTATGGGTTGACAAGTGATTGCGGATTTTTAATAACAATAAAAATTCAAAATTTTGCTTAAAATACTACTTTTTTTGTATGTGATACATGTATGCAATACATTGAGCTTCTCTGCAATATCATACGTTGTCTGGTCATGATGTGATTTGATAATGGCCTCGCTATGGGTCTCATCCACTACAACTCGACGGCAAGATCATTGATCAATTTACAATAAAAAATCACCAGATTGAATTCTGGCAAATAATTTTGAGACTGCCTTTCTTTCAAAGCTTCATTTCCATATACAATAATAATAATTGGCAGACAAACACACATATTTTATGTCCCCAAATTAAGCAAGTTATGCTATATACAACGGATAACTCTGAGACTGATTCCAGACGCCTACACCATAAATAAGAGACAATTTGTTACCGAAATTTACCATGCCAGGAATCGAACTCAAAGCCTGTGTTGCAATGCAAAGGCTCCCGCGGCTGGAAAAGGTTTAGCCCACTTAATTAAGTTTGATATGAAGGATTTAGTCAAGTATGTAAGATAAAAAGGAATAATAAACTTGATTATCAGAGGAATAAACTAAAATAGAATGATTGTTTGACAATGAGTCAAAGTTACTTTATGGTTTGTGTTTATATGGTACCTAATTATGTACTTTTATTAAAAGAGAAAACATATGAAGCATCCTTTTTTCCATTTTCAGGATTAACAGTAAACTTAAATGACAAACTTTCTATGGGATAGAAATCTGAAATTAACATAAGTCTAGCCATATGGAAAGTTTTTGTGTGTTGCTTACATATTTGCATTAACACTTTATAATTTGCATTAAACAGGATGGACATCTGTGCATCTTTATTAAGATATAATTTCTACCTGTCATATACAATATAATAAACCTTGTGAAATACAAATTTATTTTCAACTGTAGTAGGCAGATAACTCTTTATCATATGCCAAAGCATAGTTGTCTATGCTATGGCATATGATAAAGAGAATAGAATACAACAGGTGGCTAACATACACAAAGTGATCTCTTCCAGGCAACCCTTGGCAGGGATTAATATATTAAACTACTAGAAACTACTTGTCACAGGACAGGACACAGAACATACTTTATAATTTATAACACAAATACAGAAGCAAAATATAATTATTTTTTACACAGTACTTAGACAAGCCATGGCATCAGAGGTTCTCCCAGAAGATCAGTGCTGGTTGTGAAACCAGCATTATGCTGAGCATGGGCCTTTTTTGATTGTTTGTTATGTTTATTATTTTGTTAGTACTAAATACATATTATTGCCTTTTATAACCTTCTTTGTATTTTGTAGGTCTTAGATGTTAGAAAATCAGTTGCTAATAAACTTCTGTCACAGTTAAACATATTTCACACCTTCTGACATTCATTGTAAGTTAGGAAAATAAATAAAATTGAAAATGAATTTATCCGCTGACTTGTTGATGGGTTTCAACTGGCATAAGGAAGAATATGCTTAAGATATATTAATGAACAAACCAGACCATGGTTCACCATTATCATTTACCTAACTTTAAATTGTAAAAAATAATAAAAAATGACAAATAAAAAAGAAACTCAATTTAAGAGTAACTTAAAAAGCATATTTTTTTGTTGTAACAATGTATATGGTAATTTTTTAGTTACTCTTGTAGTTGGTTTATTTTTGTTAGAAATTTACACTTTTAAGTCTAATGCCGAAACAATAGCTGACTACTGAAGCATATTTAGAAAACATTGTTGACTGCAGCTTGAATGTAAATTATGTATAAGTACTTAAGAATCTTTAATAAATGCCTCAAATTTAAATCAATGAAGTATTGCTAGGACATGCTAGTCAGTTAATAACTGTATATCCGTTGGTTCTGACACTCTCCAGCCACTCCCGCAGTGCAGTTAGGGCATTTTGATTTGCAAAAAACCAACTGCTCAACACGACCTTCGGTCACAACTTGCAACACCTGTTTTTTCTTGTTTTTAAAGTCCAATCAGTGAAGTACCCAATGAAAATTATTTAATTACATGATTATGTTCATTGTCTGGTGTCACTAGGCAGCATTTTTGTTTGAATCACTTCAATTTTCATTGAACTTCAATCATCAATGTAATATGATTGATCTCATAATTGAATTTATGCGGTCCTGATTTAAATTGTACTCTTTTCTAGTCCCAGTCGAGTCTAGTACAGCACATTATTGATCTTAATTAGGTACCTACTCATTTTAGGATTATCATAAACCTAACAATATAATTCAATACATTTTTTTTTCGATTTTAAGTAATTTTCTACTATATCTTTAGAACCCAGGGTCTAATGGCATTTAAATTTATATGGTTATATTCTGAAACTATACTAAATCTAATGGAAAAGAATGATCAAAATCGGTAAAGTTATGAGACATATTTTAAATACTACATAATTTATCTGATTTTAATGAATTTTTCACATCTACAAAAGCAAAATATGATGACAATGAAATTTATACCAGATTACTATGAAGATACTCTGAATAAAACACAAAAGAAATCATCAAAATTTTGTCAGAAATAACAAAATTATGACTGAACATATATTAAAAAATATATATATTTACACAAGAAATTAAGAACCTCCTTCTTTTTTAAAGTCGATAAAAAATATATATATATATATTATTTTTGTTATAGTAAAATTTGTGTTTATTTACCTTCTCTCGCTTCTTCTGTGTTGTTATTAATTGTTGATATTTTACTTTCTTTCATGTTGTTATTACTTGTTAACTCTTTCCCTACCTCCACATTGCTATCACTCATTGACGTTATACCTTCTTTTATGTTATAATTTGTTAACACTTCATCTATTTCAATGTTACTATCATTTATCAATATTTTACCTTCATCTATGTTATCATTTGTTGACATTTTACTTTCTTCTATTTCGTTATTATTTGTTGTCTTTTTACCTACTTCCAAATTGCTATCACTCATTGACATTTTGCCTTCTTTTATGTTATCATTTGTTGATGGTTCACCTATTTCCATGTTGATATCATTCATCAATATTTTATCTCCATTCATGTTATTTGTTGACACTTTACTTTCATCCATGTTGCTTTCATTTGTCGACAATTCACCCCTTTCCATGTTGTTATTACTTTCATCCATGTTGCTTTCATTTGTCGACATTTCACCCCTTTCCATGTTGTTATTACTTTCATCCATGTTGCTTTCATTTGTCGACATTTCACCCCTTTCCATGTTGTTATCATATGTTGAAATTTTACCTTCTTTAATGTAGTCAACACTTGTAGACGTTTCACTTTCTTCGATGTTGTTAACATTTGTTGACACTTTACCTTCTTCAATGTAGCTTTCACTTGTCGATATTTTACTTTCTTCCATGTTATTATTATCTGTTACCAATTTACCAACATCCATGTAGCTAACAATTGTCGACACTTCTATTTACAAGTGATGCAACATCGAACTTGCATCGTTCCAATAAACTTATCAAGAAAAATTGTTTATATGAAATGAAGTCATAAGAGCGTATTATCTTTGTGTGAATTTTTAATAAATGAAACAAGCTCGTACACTCGTACTTTGTTTGTAATTAACTAATTCCTTTCTTTCTTCTTTTTAAAGGATTGGCTTTGGCTTTCGGACTGTAAGTTAAGTGAATTAACTTTGTAGTAGTTTGTCCTAACAAAGAAATAACCTTAAACCTGAGTGTCAACTGTCAGATTAGACCGTCAGGCGTCAAGTGTCAGATTGCGTTATTGTTTTTTAAATTCTCCATAATGACAGACAAAGAAACGCAATAACCTTGTAACATGTATTTAGCAGCCACTTTTTATCAGACTGTCGAATTTCGTCAGAGTCGAGGACAATGAGCATCGAGTAAATAATATAAATATAATATAAGACTCGTCCTGCTCTTACTACTACCTCTATCACTGCCTCACCTTCCCTTTGTTGGCGATTATGGTGCGGAAGTGAAAGGATTGGCAGCTTGAGCGCGATTACATTTTCCCATTTTGGTTAGTACATATGCTCACTTACCGTGAAGCATTTTGAGATTTACTTAGTACGTTCTTTGCATTGATATATAAAAAATACCTTTGTAATGAATTATTATCATCTTCCATCTTTCATAATGGTGATTACTTTTTATTGTTTTCAACATTTATAGATTAAGGATTCCCAAACTATTTTGGGCAAGGGAGGCCTATTCCAAAGTGAACTGATTCCTCAGATCCCCATAGCCAAATTACTTTAAAAATCCTATCTCTATTTTCAAACATCCGAAAGTACGAACTTGTACACGCTAACTTGTTGAGTTTTTAAAAGTACAACAATGACGGCCTCTGTGGTTGAGCGGGCTAAGCCTTTGACGTCCTACCTCACTGCAACCCAGAGGTTCCGGATTCGATTCCCGGTATAGTAAATTTCGGAAACGTATTTTCTCCGTTATTTACCATGATCTGAGTGTCGGGATCGGCCCCAGAGTGGTCCGTTGTATATTACCCATAACACAAGCGTAACTTGCTTAATTTGAGGATGTACAATGTGTGTGTTTGTCTGCCGATTATTTATTTAATGATAATTCCTACTAAAATATTAGTCATTCGTATATGAAAGTTTGGTAGGTGACACAGCACACGGGCGAAAAAGAAAAAGGCGTGTATCACTCGCTTGATGTATTTATTCAGTCATTGACATTTCTAGTATATATTCTTCTTTGATTATATCATTTTCTTATGAAACATCACGAACAATTAATAGACGTTCATTTTCACATTTCAATTTGTCCAACTCCAAACAAGCCTTGCAAAGACAGGTCTCTAAGTAAAAGTTAGCTTCTGCTAATCTTTCTGCGTGTTTACTTGCTTGCAGTCTTTTCTTTTTAGCCATAATTATTTGGGTTCTTAATGATTCGTTTTCTTGTTGGAGAGTTTTTATTTTGTAGTCGTATGATTCCTGCATCGTTGTTTAAAAGTTTTTATTTATAATTTTAAATATTAGCACCAAGTCAGACTGAATTGTCTTGTCTAAATTTTTTAATGTCGTCTCATTTTTTATGCAAATATTTAAGCATTATTGAAGTCAAAGTTCTTCACAAGTATGTGGTAGTCCACGAACTATGAGAATTTCGTAGAGATCACAAACATCCACTTTTCGGCAGTGTATGTGTTTTAGGGGATCGCTGGATGGTTTGGATTCATAATTCCGTCCTGTAGGTGTCGCTACAATTGGGTTCCTAAAAAAACAGACAAGAAATCTAAAAAAAATGTATTCCATAGTTTATATAGTCCAGTTGTGTTTTTTTAATAGTTTCAATGTACAGATCTGTATATATTCAATGTACTATGTGTGTACAGACACGGAATGTTAAGAATTTTATAATATTACTCGCTGTCCCGGCAGACGTCGTCCTGCCCGGAAAAGCTTCAATCGATATGCCGACAGCATTAAAGTTTATAAAAAAAATAGGGGTTGATCGTAGAGGGTTGAAAATTTAGGGTTGTATGTATTTTTAATACTGTTTCATAACAAAATAAAAAATATCTAAAAATTAAAAAAAAAGTTAGGAGTGGACTACCCTTAACATTTAGAGGGATGAAAAATAGATGTTGTCCGATTCTCAAACCTATCCAATATACACACAAAATTTCATGAGAATCGGCCCAGCCGTTTCGGAGGAGTTTAACTACAAACACCGCGACACGAGAATTTTATATATAAGATGGACAGATGAAATTATAACAGGTAATAAAAAAATAAACCATGAAATGAGTTGATAATGGGGACTATCACTTCTTTTAATACTTAGGTAAATGTGTAGGTATTTTATAACCGCGAATAAGTAAAGTTACCTATCAAAAAGTTCTTCGCATCAGTGTTATATATGTTTAGATTATTATGTCGTACAATTGAAGCTTGTTTTCTGGCTTCGTGAACTTCTTTTTTTAATAATTCGTGTTTTTCTTTCAGTTCTATAGCTCTGGACATCTCCTGGTGTTGCTTGTCGGTTGCGTCTAACAGTAGCCGATGTAGTTTTTGATTTTCTTTTTTAAGTATGTTTAATTTAATCGATAAATAACTTGCAACTTCTTTTTTGTCTGAATTATATAATTTTTGTCTTTTCATTATCTTGTGAAACTTGTAAATTTTTGACGTCAATATGACAGTTTGTTAATATGGCATTATTTTTTGTTTTTTAATGGCTTGGCGTAACATTTTCTTTTGATTAGTCCTTTTTTACTACGGCGTTCTAATAACAGCTCATAACGCCCAAAATGCGCCGGCAAGCAAGTGGAACGTCATAAATGAGTCCCTAATGGAACGTAGCCTAGGAGAAATTCGTTTGAAGACTCAACTCCGGGGAAATGCGGTGGGAGAGTGTGGGATTCACCAATTTGGGGTTCCTCTAGCAACCCCCGAAGATATGCTGTCACCACCTGGATTAATGATACCCATTAAAACCCCTAGCTTCCTTCCTTCGATTTATGCCAGAGATACGGACAAGCGGAAGTAAAATCAATTCTTCATACACTGCCGGGGGAAACCATGCAACCGGCGTCTTCAATCTCTCAAATTTTATATGGGGCGGTTTGTGACTCGCCCCACTCAGGCCGATCTCGACGGCACTAGTAGCAGTAACCCCCTTCCTAGCGGAGCTCATGGCAGCTGGAGGTCGATAGAGGACCTTCGGTGTCTACGTATCCTCCTTTAGTAGAAGTAGAGCAAGCTCGCACCTTCACGCTCTTGCTCCGCCTCCTACTTGTAGAGCATTATGCGATCGCAACAGGAGGATTCTTGTTTTGTCCTACCATAACCCCTGGCTTACTACATTATGCCTACTTCCACAGCAGCAAGCAGGAAAGTAGCGAGGGAAGTAGGCTGACGCACGACACACTGAGTCACGCTAACACGTGATACTGGTGTTGCCCATTTCCCTCACCATTATATAGGCTTTTATTAGCCTGGTCTTACGTATACTTACATATTATTCAGCCTCTAAGGCTTAGCACTCTCAGAAGAATGATATAAAGATACTAGGATATCCTCGCGACTTCGACCACGCTTGACTTGAAGTTCCACCGGCGTTCCCGGGGCAAATTACCGCAGCATTTAAAAATAATGTAAGCTATCGTTTTAATGAAAACTGTAACTAATTTTTATGCACCCGACAAACTTCGAACTGCTCCCGGAAAAACTATCGCGGGGCTCCTAGGATAAAAAGTATCACACATTTAATTATATAAAATTAGCTAACATAAATCAGGGAAAACAATCACGTTTCAATTCAATTTATTTTAAATTATTCCCAGAACAATTCCCGCGGGCTTTCCAGTATAAAAAGTAGCGCAGAAATATAACTCTACGAATTTGCCTCAGTAATTTTTACGTGAATCTCGAACAAATAGACAAACAGACAAGATATCTAAAAAAATTGCATTAGGCTCTCCATAGTTTATATAGTCTATTCTAGTTGTTTTTTTAAACAGCTTCAATGTTTAGACAACACGGCTTGTTTAGTATTTATAATATTATCTTACAGTGAAAAATTAAGTGTAATTTATTTATCTACATACCTGGGCACCTTGGGAGTAAACTAGGCGCGGTATTCTCGCCTGCTAGGATTTATGCGGAAAGACGATAGCCACATCCCGCGGCCCTGGCTGAAGGCGATTAGAAAGAACAAGGGGAGTTTTAGTGGATAATCCGCAAACAGGCCGGCGAGTCTCCACACGTCCTCACCGTGACCCCCACACGCTGAGATGTCCGTAAATGGATTTCTCCTCAAAAATAAAGACCCAAGTGTTGTACTCATAGTCTTAGTGAACAGGGATTATACTCATAGGTGGAATACATGACTAATATTGTTTTAGTTGACGGCCTCTGTGGTTGAGCGAGCTAAGCTTTTGCCGGCCTACCTCATTGCAACGCAGAGACTCCGGGTTCGATTCCTGGTATAGTAAATTTCGGAAACGTATTTTCTCCGTTATTTACTATGGTCTGGGTGTTTGGGATCGGCCCCAGAGTATTCCGTTGTATATTACCCATAACACAAGCGTAACTTGCTTAATTTGGGGATATATAAATTATACAATATGTGTGTTTGGCTGTCGATTATTTATTTATTTATTAGTTTAATATTTAATTTTGATTAGTTTAGTAGAAGTTTTCATCATATCTTTACTTTGTTCGGGTTAAAGAACTTTATTTCTCATAAAATAATTTTACAATTCACTAAAGGTAAACTATGAGAACATTTACAATATAAGTTGTTAAAAATAAGTTGTAATTTGTAACGAGATAGAAAGCACAAGTACTAAAGGTTGCAGGTAGTTTGTTAATGATGAAAAACTTACAAATATGCTACTTTTTTACATTAATATAAGTCCTGTATAAGCCTGTAAATATAATTCACTTATCAATTGATATGATAAACACGGAAGCGCGGACAAGATCGTTGTTGAAACAAGTCTGCGGTCAGTCGAGCATTAAGCCGCACGCATGTCGCATGCGCGTACCATTGCATTCATATGCGCGTGCGCGCTTTTAGTCGTGACCGAACCTGCGCCGGTACCGCCAAGACGCGAACATAAAGGTAAGAACTTTAACTAGTAATTTTATTAATTATATTTAACAAAAATAAAATCGAATTCAAATTAAAGAGTAAATCATATTAAACTGCCTAAATACGTTTTACACAAAATGTATTGACAGTTCTTTAAACAAATTTTGCGGCAAATTTTGCGTTGTGTAAGACGCTAATCGTATTTAAGGGTGTTAAATGCGTTTAGTGTTTCTTAAATAAATTTAAGGAACATTATGCAAGCGGCTCTAAATATTCTTTACAACATCTTGAAAAAGAAAAACTAAAAAGTCAGATATATAAATCTATCATACGACCTGTCATGTTATACGGGTCCAAATGTTGGGCCACTAAAGTGATAGACCACAAACGACTTCACTCAGGTGAGTTAAGAATGTTGCGATAGATTTGTGGTGTTACAAGAATGGATAAAGTGCGAAATGAGTACATAAAGGGATCTTTGAAAGTTGCACCCCTGACTGAAAATTTCAGAGGAAGAAGACTGAAGTGGTATGGGCATGTAACGAGGAGGCGTAATAGTCACGTGACAAGAAGAATGTTAGAAAGAGATGAATGGATTGTGTGAAGGATGACATGATGGTTTGTGGTGTGACAGAGGACGTGTGTCAGTAATTGTGAGAAGGTTTTTGGAAAGAGAGATTTTGAAATCGGTGCATTTTGCAATTTTGTTGTTGTTTTTTATGTTTTACTTAGCACCGACTTCAAGATGTAGAAAATAATAATTATTTGCTTTTTAGTTCTTTGAATAACATTTTAAACGCCTATAGAAATTGTATAACTGGCACGCGAATATAGGTTTCCCTTTCTAAGAGTTTAGGCGCTCGGAACTCTTCAACAATGGTTGCTTCTGATTTCCCTGGGATCCATTCATCAGATCCTTACTTGGTGACAGTGGCACCACCTCAGAAGGATACTCTTTCGAATAAAAAAATGGAAATCGGTACACAATTGACGCAGAAATCACATAACAAACATACAGTCGAATTGAGAACCTTTTGGAAGTCGGTTAAAAACTACGCTGCAACGGTTTTCAGGGCGGCATTTTACTTGATTTTCATTCGACGTCACGGTCATTTTTCACTAGCCGTGACCACGGAAGATAAATATTTTGAAAAGTGGCGATACTTTGAAATAAAAATCATATCAAATGCCCAGCTTAAAACTGTGAAAAATGTAGTTTTAATTATCTATACGGTTCGGGAAAACTTAAGAAAATGCTAGTAACTTGATAGCACACTGTAGATATATCATAATTATTTGTTTCCTTAATTGACTCATATTCGCCTGCCCACGTGGAACATGTAATAGTAAAGATCACAGTTGTTTTGCTAATTCTCGTACCTGTCAAGTTACTCCTTATTCCTCTTTCTTATGCATACAACATGAATTGGCAAAAATCAGTATCAAGAGAGTTTTGAAAAATCCTATTAGGGCCGTTACTATATCTTACTATTCATTCTATTGCCTTACCATCGGTTGAATTATGACATTATTTGTATAGAGCTTATGTCCAATAGTAAGGCATATGAGCGGTTGGTAAGATATAGGAATCGGCCATTACTCGCGTGCGAACGACCTACGTTCACGAAAACAGCTGCAAATGCAAAGTTAGTTTCTTGGGTTTTTTTTTTTTTTTTTTTTTTTTTTATATATAGCTGGAGTACAGCAAACAGGCTGACGGCCCACCTGGATTTCTGGATTATCTATACATATAATAAAGAGGAAAGTATTTATGTTTGTAAGGTATGAAATAAAAATTACTGGACCGATTTCAAAAATTCTTTCACCGTTCGAATGCTACATTATCCCTGATTAATATAGGCTATATAAGAATTAGGGGTCCCTACTTAAACCTTAATAATGTAACCCATTAATCTGAACAATACGATCTTGATTTCATTTTATGTGTGTTTGAGTGAATCCCGGGGTGGTTTAGATTTACATTTAGACCCAGTAGGTGGCGCTTGAATCGAGTTCTAAATTTTATTTTTTCAGGGCAGAACACCTTTTGCAAGAACTGCTATTTGTTATTAACAACGTTAATTGAAAACTCGTCTCTTTCGCCTGATTTGACGTTTAACATTCTTTTAGAGAAATTTATTCTTTACATTAGAACGTGTGTTTGTTTTTTCTAAACCATCCGTATCTTAACTAGGGTAATTGATTTTTCAAAAATCTAAGGATACCGCTTTAGTTTCTATCAAAATCAGCCCCGATATTCCTTGGAGTAATTTTTGCCATTTCGTATAAATTAGGATTTGGCCCCGGAGGCCCAATTGAAAAATTCATCTGTCTTAATTTGAAAAGCGAGTGCGACGTAATTAGAAACAAATCAAATCAAATTTATTTGTTCAAAACATGGTTAAACAGTTGGTATAATATTTATGTTATAGTGTACACATGTTTAGCTCCCATAGGAGTATACAAATATTTATAATAAAATTATATAATGTTAAATGAATCATATTATGAAAAAAAACTGATAAATGTCAAAAAATTATAGTACTAATAATAATAACATTCATAAGTCAAGGAAGGTATTTATTTACAATTGAGGAATTTGTCCACCGAGTAAAAATAATAGAATAGTTTTCACTGCGGAAAATAGGAAAGTTTCCATTGGACATTCTATATGAATGTCATCTACATCATCTAAATACTATACCTTGAAATGAGGCAATGTTATGCATCTCGTCATGTCTTTTTAGTTTTGTGTGTTTCAACCAAATCAATTTTGGTTGTATTGTGTGATATCAATTTTATGCACGACTAGCGGCCCCGACCGACGTTGTCCTGTTCTAAAAAAATAAAAATCTAGGACCCGATCGCAGCGCCATCTACCGGTTCCAATTGTGGATTTAAACCATCCGGGGACAAACACACAAAAACGAAATCACCGAAATCGGTCCATGTGATTAGGAGGATTCTAGAACCCGATCTCAGCGCCACCTAAGGGTTCCAACGGGATAAAAGTATCCTATGTCCGTCTCCTGGTTCTTAGCTACCTCCCCACCAATTTTAGCCAAATCGGTACAGCCGTTCTTGAGATATAAATAGTGAAATTAACACGACTTTCTTTTATATATATATATAGACTAGCTGTGCCCGCGACGTCGTCCGCGTTGAATAGTTAAAAAAAAAATCCCGATTATAAAACATTTTTCATTGCTGATCCGCTCCTATTGGTCTTAGCGTGATGATATAATATAGCCTATAGCCTTCCCCGATGAATGTTCTATTCAACACTGAAAGAATTTTTCAAATCGGAACAGGGGTTCCTGACATTAGCGCGTTTAAACAAACAAACAAACTCTTCAGCTTTATATATTAATATAAGATGTATGAATGACATGACACGCATTCAATTGAAAATGATTTCTGGTGCAGTTCGGTGTATATCATTATTTAAGTATATATTGAGTTTGACTGGTTCCTTTTTTGGAATTGTTCAAAAATATTACAGGTATCTTATAAGTGCAGCAAGTTCTCACGTATCTGAGTTGATTCAAATAAAGGGGGCAGTAAATAGGGTCACTGGCACAGTGGGGAGGCGACTCTTGTCATACAGCGAGAATCGAGAATGTTTATTTCGGTTTTTCTTTGCAAAACTGTCTGCTAATTCAAATTATGTGTGGACTAAAGCAAGCTGATAGTTGTAAGCCATAGGTACTTTATAAAATTAGGCATCCTTACAGTTCCTTGTCTTTATATATTTGAAGTAATACAGTTTGTCAAAGAAAATCTTAACCTGTTCACTCACCCTGTAAGCACAAGACAAAAGAATAGAATATGTTGTCCGCTAAACAAGACGGCTTATTTAAATAAAAGTATATTTTGTATGGCATCAATACTGTACAACCGTCTACCAGATGAGCTTCTACATATTACAACTGTGAATATATTTAAACGCAAGGTAAAGACAATTTTAATACAAAAAGCATATTATACAGTAAACGAATATCTAGGACATAAATAACTATATTATAATTCATGACGACTCACATAATGTACAACAGTATAATTTTGAAATTGATTATTTGACGATGAAATATGACTATTTGACGATGAATTATAATTTATAGTAATGTGACATTGATTTATGGTTCTATAAAGATAAAGTTTTATATTAATTTAATAATTTATTGATTGATTAAATAATGTAATTATGGCCAGGCACCATTACAATCGCCTGTATTGTACGTCCGAAAGGACAAACTGTCGTTCTAACAAAAAACACAAACAACTTTGTAATTTTATGATTGTGACAGTTTATACAATAAATGTTTATTCTATTCTATTATATAATATATCCGTATCTATACTAATATTATAAAGAGGAAAGATTGATATTGTTCTATGTTTGTAACGAATAGACTTAAAAATTACTGGACCGATTTCAAAACTTCTTTCACCATTAGAATGCTACATTATCCATGAGTAACATAGGCTATATTTGTTTAAAACTTCATTAATGTAACCCAAGGTGTAAAAAAATATCTTTAAACCACCCGTGTGAAGCCGGGACGGGCCGCTAGTAATTATTACGTGAAAGGGCATCATAGCTTTTGTTTTGATTTTTTTTAATCGGCAAATAAATACACGCATTTTATATCTCCAAGATAAGCAAATTAAGCTAATGTTATTGGGGGCCGATTCTAGACTCCCAGACTATATATTATATACTAAATAAAGGAAAATTCGCCTAAGAAATTTAACATGCCAAGAATCGAACCCGGAGGCTCTGCGTTGCAGTACAGTCAGCAGTACCGTAAATAGCCTTTTATGCGCCCTATGCGAGCTTCTATAACTGCGCCCTTGTATTTTTAGATGTTATAGGTACCCTAGCTAGAGCACTGTGCATAGGCCTCATTTATTTCATTCAGGGTGATATAATAACGCACAAGCACCTTTGTGTTGGTGGACCAATTATCTAATATTTTGGTAGAATAATCTATTTTTTTAAAGAACTAGAACACAAATACGCTCGTGCGCTGGCAAAAAATGTGCGTGATGTTTTGTGTAATTCAACAGACGTTTTTGATGATACTGCTATGTAGACAGGTGTTGGAATCGAGCACTAGGGGCGCAGCGGGAACTTATCAGGGGCAAACCGAAAAAATATCAGTCCTCCTGGTCTGGCCATTCTTGCACTCCCCGGAGTCTACGCCGTGCGCCTAGGCACCGGTGGCATCGCCCTATTTACGGCACTGGCAGTCAGATCTTTAAAACAAAGTTTAATATTTTTAAGTGTTTATATTTTGTGTGGTTAAGGCTAAACAAATGTGTAGACATGCCTCCTCCAATAGATTAGATTAGAATTTATTGCATAAGAACATAGTATTAACATTTTTATGGAGATTACATATATGTGCAACTCCGGCGTACAACTTTCTGTCACTATAATTTGTGACACGTACTATGTTTACATGATTGCATATCAAAATGTCAATTAATATTTAGGTTAAAAAAACTGCTAATACAGTCGACTCTCGATAATTTGACACTCAAGAGACGAGAAAAATTTTAAATGACCAAGAATCTGAAATATGGCGTCAAAGATTTTCCTAACATTTTTTTGCGGATGGACCCCACAGACCTAGTGTCTCTACTAAATGATACAAATATCTATTCTCGTTCTAAAGATCTACATTTGTGCCGTTTGATGGCTTTGGCTGATGAAGCCCTCAAACGGCCCGATGACGAATTTGATATTTATATTTATAACGTGTAATGTATTCATTGGGAATATTATCTTCTTAAACATAATGCAGTATATTCAAAGATCATGCATCTATTCAAGATCGTTGACACCTTACCAGTAACTAAGCCAATACATTCAAGTCAATGATCTACGCCGCCTTTGATGTCGTGTTGCCGACACAATAGGGTTGTTGCTTGCTTATTTCGTAAGTATCGTTCACTTGAGATACTATTGTATATGTTATCAGTGCAGGAACAGAGAAAGGACAGTAATTCCTGAGGCTGGGCGGGCTGTCGAAAGAGGCGACAAAACAAACCACAGCCAGGATATTTGCCCCACTGGATGGCTACCACCCCTGGTCAATAGTATGTCGCCAAAACAACCTTGAGTTATGTTCCGAAAGTAGTGATCATGTTTCAGTCTCCCTTAAGAGAGCAGCAGCGCATTTGTAGCACCTTTGGTGTAAGTCCGGCGATAGGCGGTGGCGATGGCGAATAGGCGATGGTAACCGCTTTCCATCAAGTAGGCCATCTTTCTGTCTGTTGAACTCTTGCAATAAAAAAAGAAAGCCACTGCTTGCCATCTTTCCTCGTTGCGCAGCATTTCGCCTATCATATTACATAAAGAGAGTGGCGTTTTATTGCGGTCTTAAAACGGTATTTTTAGAGTCCCCGTGCGGGTGTTATTTCTAAAATGTTTCGCGCGCCATGGCTTTAGGTGCACCATATTTGTGGGAGACCGGAGTCATAACCCACCCTGCAATCTGCTATAGACACATACCGAAACAACCATGCCCGGTATGCATCTATACGATTCTGAATGCCAGGGTCCCTCGGTAACGAGATAGATGGAGGTGGATTGTTTCTAAGATCTTCCAGCTTCGTCAGCGTGCGCTAGCGGCCGGATTCAGCCTTTTTCTTCTGGCATATATAGCCCTCCAGAACAGTCGTTCCCAGCGAGAACCGCGATTCCTGATTTGTTCGATATGTGCCGCTTATAGGAATCTAGGCACTCAGTAACGTTTCTGTACCTCGTACACCGAGTTATATCGACAAATAAGCGGGCGTTATCTTGTATCATGCAAGTTTTTAAAGATAATTATTTTTATCATATTATGTAAAACACTGTTTTAAAATTTAATGTAAAATTACCTCCTACCCAATCTATACTTAATATTATGAAGAGGAAAATGAGCATTTGTGTACGTTTGTAAAAATTAAAAACTACTGGACCGATGTCAAAAATTCTTTCACCGACATTTTTTCTGATTAATATAGGCTATATAAAATAAGGGATTCCCAGTAAAACTTCAATAATGTAACCCATCAATCTAAAAAAAATACGTGGCGCTGGAATCGGGTTCTACGATTTTGATGCAATTTTATGTGTGTTTCAGTATTGTTAGGTTAGGTTTAGATTCACGTTTAGACCCGGTAGGTGGCGATTGAATCGGGTTGTAGATTTTTATTTTTTTAGGGCAGGACGACGTCTGTCGAGACCACTACTTGTGCGATAAAGGAACACTATATAATATAACAGGGGCAACCCTAAAACTGACCCACATTATTGCACTTAACAGAGACACCGGACGTCGTAACTTGCGGGTGACCACCCTACATTCAGATGCGGTTGAATTTGGCCTGAATATGTCACCATGAACTTGAATGTACGGTGTAGGGCTTTGTGACAGCCAATGCAGTTATTAGGGCTTGATTGGTCCCGATTATTGTACCACGATTTCTGGAGCATGCACCACTTATGCAATTTTTATGAGCTTTTTACAATTCAGTGCTGACAGTAAAATATAGTAACCGGTTCCACCTTCGGACAACAAGGAATACATAGAAGTGTTAACCATTAAAAAACCACCAGTTTCGAAATGGCTGCCTTCACCTTGCTGTGCATTGGCCGTCGTCTCACACAGAAAGAAGGGTAGCCAGCCAAATCAGCGGAGCGATGTTTTGACCACTTATTATAGGCAAGGACCGAACACCTAATATTTAGGTTGCGAATGTTTTTTTATATTATCTGTCCAGTTTCTATCTCCATTTGTTTTTACCTAGACTAGAGTATTAATGTGTCACCACAAGTGCCAGTTTTATTTCCATATAACGAGATGGCGTCACAGGCGATTTACATCGGGGTATGGTTCACTGTTGTGGACATGATTATATTGGATATATTTTAACCAATAAATTGTATGCGTTCTTCCAAGGGCGTCCTATCTGAAACCCTCTCTCTGGCTTCGACAACTTTGAACATTACCTTTATATTGTTACGATCGACAAAGAACAATTCATACCTGCAGTTTATTGTCTTTCGGCATTTGGACTTCTTTTTTTTACTTTGAGTTTAAAATTTGTAATTAGAAAAACATCCTATTGTGTATTGTAATCGTTTATGGTCGTCGTTAGCCAGGTGTGATTCTTTTATTATAATTGTTATGCGGCCGAGTATTGTGTCGAGCCATATTGTATTGCTGCAGAATAAAACAATGCCCCAACTGGGAGGTGAGGAAGTCTAGCGATAGGCACAAGCGTGACAAGACGTGTGTACATTCGATAAGCCATATAGTGACGGTCTTTGCGCGTGTTATTAAATCGTGCATCACGTTTGAACTGGTTGCATCCAGTTATATTTGTACCTGTGTTATACGTGTTTGTATAGTTCTAATAAATTCGATAGTAATTCCAACGGCATGTTTAATTCGAGTCCTGTAACTCGTAACAATATTGTTTACATCACTGCTGTGACTGTGTTATTTCATTTTATTATCCTCAAATTTCGGTGGTAGCATATGCATACAAGTGTACGATTATTATTGAAATAAACTTGTTTTAAATTCGACCTTCAGAAATGCGATACCTCCAGATCATTGTAAAGGTGATTGCGAACATAAATTTAAAATTTACCCGTTTCATTTTTAGCATCACTTGTCCCGTGATACATAGCTTCCTACACGTTATTTCAATCCCAGGCACTTCCCTAATATCGTGTTTATCCGTAAATACGTGCGTAGGGGGCGATTCGCCATATTAATGGGTTAAGTGATTCTGCAAAAATATAAGCGTATTCAAATTACACCTGTATCAAAGTTAGGTTCTTTAATGCCGGGATTCTATATCTGACCTTATCATTCCTATACCTTATTATTGGTACAGATTTTTTTACTGTCTGTCTGCCAGTCTGAATGTTCCAGCTAATTGCATTGTAAAGGTTCCGATTGATTTGAAGGAACTTTCACTACAAGCAAATAGCTGTTCTAAGGAGTATCTTAAGCTAATTTTTTTAGGGTTCGGCGAAAAAACTCCAAGCGGACGAAGTCGAGGGCACAGTCAGTGTACAATAAATATGATCAAAAGAAGTTTTTATTCAAATTCAAAATTATATCCGTGCAGGAACGGAGAAAGAATACAAATTCTTGCGACTGCGTAGCCTCTCGTAAAAGGTGGCAAAACAACCAAAAGCCTGGTGGTAAGGCACTTACCTCCCTAGGTAGAGCTTTTTTATGGCAGTATAGGTTTGCGTTTGACCACTGTCTCATCTGATGTTGAGTGATGACGCAGTCTAGGATGGAGCACGCTTACCTAGAAGATATCTATTCACTCGTGACTTGAAAACTTCAAGATTGTATTTGTAAGGAAAAACAAACTCCGGCATTCCACTCTTTGGCAGTGCGCATTAGAAAAGATGAAGCGAAACGCTTGGTTCTGACTCTTGGTGTTTGCACCATGTAACGGTGGCGCAAACCAATGCGTCTGGCCGTCTGATGGTAAAAAGGGGATGGAGCAATCAGCTCTTACAATTCTAGGGAACACGCCCCGAAATGTAATCCGATAGAAGACAGACAGCCCCACGACCATGCGTCTATGCTTTACACTCTGAAGTCGAGCATAAAAAGGACGATCATTGCCGACCAGCTTCCTGGCTCTTTTCTCAATAGAATCCAAGGCCTGCAACTGGTATTTAGCTGACCCGTTCCAAAGACGAGGACAGCACTCCGTGTACTACTACGCTACTATCTCTATAGCTACCACCCCTGATCTAGAGCTACAATAACTTTGATTTGTGTTCCAGCATAAGTGGCTAGGTTCCAATCCCCCCTGGCAGGTCGGCAGCACTTGGTAGCACTTTTTGTATAACAAATCACCATTGGCGACGGTAACCGATTTCCGTCAGGTAAGCAGTCTACCTGTGTGTGGTAGTCACTCATAAAATAAGAAAGGACATTATTTCCTGCAAGCTTAAACACGTGGCATGGTAATACAAAGATGGATTGATAGAAACGTGACATGCACATGCTGTGAGGCATTACGATTTGCGATTCATTTATCACTCACAAGGTACGTACATAAGTGAAAAGCCGTCTATTACATTTGCAATTGGCATGCATATATTTCACATGCATTATGCTACAGTAGAAATGATAATCACCTATTAAAAAGTAGCGCTGAAAATACGTAAATAGTATGTGCCACTGAAGATTCTTCTCCCTACTTTAATGTTTTATTATTTAAAGCGACTTATTTCTTTTCTATAAACCAGAACAGTCATTACTTGATGATGGACGGTTCTTGTATTTTAGTAATATGTAAGAACTTTAAATAAGTATAATATAGTAACAGAAACAGCGGAATCGCTCAAGCGGCGGAAATATGCAACCCTCAGCGAGAGTTATATGTTTGTGCCGTTTGCTGTCGACACGCTTGGACCGTTGGGTCCTGAGGCCATGAGCCTCTACCAAAATTTATCAAAACGACTCATCGACTCTTCAGGTGATCAGAGGGCTGGCGCCTACCTCGGCCAACGGATCAGTATGGCGATCCAGCGAGGAAACGTAGCCAGCCTTCTGGGCACCTTACCCATAGAAGACGTTGATCTGGGCTCAGTATTCTACTTATAGTCTTGAGGGACTATGGGTAGAATACAATACAAATAAGTTAAGTTTTCTTACATTGTATTCAATAGTATGTAATTTCTATTATAGTTACTTTTGTATCTACTCTAGTTACGAAATATAGTAATAAATATATAAATTACTTTTCACTACATTATTATTTAATATTTACTATCATCAGTGGAAAAAAAATACCGGCTGGTAGACTGCTACACTAAAATATATTTTCTTGATGTTTCATATGTAACTTATTAAATGAGATGAATTTGACGCCTGATTTCATTAGAGAAGTATAGTCATTTGTTTAACTATTCATTTTTTATTTACTTTCCTCATTTCCGAAATGAAAAGCGGAGTGTTAACCTCGGATAAAGGCCTATTTAGGCACTCGAACTATTTCGACCCTCGCTACGCTCGTGCGCCAAACCATCTCGTGCCTAGAAAGGTCACTTTCACCTCTCGTTTAATATAATCTACTACTTCGTCCAACGATTTATTGACACAAATTACGCTACAGTGTCGATCATCATTCGTGTTCCTAGAAATCAGAGTTAACTACACGTGTATATATTGATTAAACGACGCAGCCAAATCTCTCTAGAGAAATAACTTTCGACGATATACATATATGTACTTGTTTGAGGTTCTCTTAAAGGACCTTTGGTGTACAAATCATTACCAATTTCCATATATCTTCTGCGCATTTTTATGCGCGTACAGCTGTAAGTGGAAGATGGTTTCCTCGTTTCACGTAACCAGGAAGCATCGTGAGCTGTAATAGAACAATTGTCTCACCATTCGTTCTAAGGGACCGATCTTTATTTGTTTACCTTTTTCCTGCCCTGGTACTATCAATGTCTTGAGTCACAAACGAAAAAATATCCCATTTTTAGTAATAATAAATAGGCCAAGTGCGTGTTAGTTCACATCATTCTTCAGGCTCTTCAGGCGTTCAACGGAGTCGTGAAGGATTATTACCTCGAGCTGTAAAGTCAATTATTACATCTTCATCTCTCCCATATTTACATATTCCCATTGAGGTATAACATGTCTAGAGCATTGCGAACAAACAAGATCGGCATCAAAAACGCGAAGCGTTGCTATATTCACTCTAGAAAAACTATCAATGTGTGCGTGATTTCGGGATATCAGCTAAAAAAGATTACCCCATTTTTTATATTTTATAATTAAATATTTTTATATAAGTGAAAAGTTTAAATGATCGCAATGATTTAATCCCTCTTTGTGTTATAAGTTAATATTACTCAGAGGTTTCAGTTTTTTTTCTATAATTAAAGAATAAAAATCTATAAAATTAGCAACTAAAGTTGTGTGTCTTGGACCGAATCATAAAAAAATACATGCACAAATGAATTCATAACACATTTTAGTATATGTAGTAATTTTAATTCGCAATTAAATGTCTGTACAGATATTAGTACATTTTTATAAGTCTGTTAGTTACTAATAGTAATTTAACGATTCTAAAAAATATCCATAATGGCAAATTCTTTTTGTGTTACACAATAAGTTCACGATGGTTATTAGACGACTAGTTATGGCCCAAAGGTTATTCTACCCTAAAAATCAATGAAATAATTTGTAATAGTAGACTTGGGATCATCCCAAGTCTACTATTACACTGACTTGAGGTTGGGTTCATACTGGGTGTGTTATATGTAATGTAAATTTATATCAGTAGTAGGAACTAAGGGGTAAGTACATGGTATAGTTTAATGCAGCGACTTAAGAGCAACTAAACCACTTGGAAAGGGCTATTATTAAAATAAAAATATTCATATCCAAAAGTTTTAATTCAAGCTATACGATTTGATTAATTCATAAACTAAAATTTGTTTTCTAACATATCAATATATTAAATTATTATTTATTAGGAATTAATAGAGATGCAGGTAACAGAATATAGACAAAATTAATTTCTTAATTATGACAATAATCTACTAAAAAATGTCAATACACGATATCTCCATAAATTCATTATATGTTTTTAGGTAACATAAAATAAAGATAGCTTTATTTTATGTTGTATAGACAAAAAATAAGTTTCGAAATCCTTCCCTCTCTCTCACTACTTCTCCTCTTTAGCGCTAACTAAAATTGAATTAGAAGAAACTAAACAGTAAAAGTTAATTAAAATTTTAGAGCACCAAAGATTTACTCTTTGTTAATTTGTTGTAAATTTTCTATCCAGCAAAAACAAGCACTACTACAACAATATATAATTGGTTATTTAAAATTTGCTTGCATGATACTTAAAATATCCCGTATTTTTTGTTTTAAAAAGTATATTATGTTTTTTTCCATTACCGCAAGTATATACATATGACAGTATTAAAATAAGTTTGTATTGTCGAGATTCATGGTAAATCGGTTCATTTCCCAAACTAATAAATAGAAAATATTATTGAAGTGTATGAATCATGATTACTATTAATTGAATTAGTAGTGCTATTTCAATACACCTTTCTTGACACAGCTTCTTTTTTTATTTTTCTAAAACCTTTTTCCGATATACAAATTTATTTTTCATCAAAATAATTGGAAACACAAACGACCTTTTGTTTGGATTCCAGTGGTGGACATCTTGCGATTCCCAGATTTCTTTTATCCAACGATTTGCTACAATTGGATTCGTAGGAAATTTAAAACGTAATATAAACTGGTTTAAGAAAACCGGACGGACCCACAAATATTACATGTCTGTTTTCTATAGATTTTTCAAATTATTTATATTTTACAAAAAAAAACGTAACAAACTCCCCAAATTTCGGAAAATAAGTTCCACTTCTCACCTGACAACATTACTCAATTCGATAACCTTGGGGAGTTTTTGGCGGGAACTGAAAGGAGACGTTGTGCTGTGCAGTTTTATTTTCTAAAAATGTGTATAATTACACTAAAATAAACAATAGTTGCAGGATATTGATAGTTTTTGAGTAGAAATTATGTGTTTTTGTGAGAAATGTGAACTGTATAGTCAGATGTGATCTTTCGAGTTTTCACAAGAACTCCATTGAATGGCGTCGGTTGTAGCCTGCAATACAACTGCGCTACTATACGAAGACCTATTAATTAACATGTTTCCGACTGAAAGACTTTGATTCTATGGTCATGAATGCGATAACCTTGGAAATATCGAAATTAAATTTCATGTTTTTATTAAGAAATCATGAATAAGGTGATAAGTTTTTCGTTAAATAACATCATATCCTTACCCTTTCCTCTTTTAAAATAGTTCCGACACATTTTAATAGCGCAAGACGGTATAAAGAGTTTTTTCGTGAGAGCTCCAGCCAGTAAAGTAGTCAAAACGACACTAACAGGCGTGACCGGCGTGAGGAGCGAGTGCACCAAATTTGGTGCACGGTTTTTAGGCCGTTTTTGTGCAATTGATGCGTGATCTAGACGTTTATATGATCTAAGCCTATTCCTATACAATTTTACTATGATATTTATGTCCTTGAAGGCCACGGGGCATAAAAATGGCCCGGGCTTTTGGGGTGCTTATGTAGGACCATGGGAAAGCCAACACGTAGAAGCCCCTTGACAAATCTTTACTGCGTCCCCTAAATGAGGGTAGTTCTATTCTATTCTATATTTGGTTAGAATGGCGCCAACGCAGAGGCATTGATTTTGCCAATGACAGTATTGAGTACAAAGTGACAGGTGTTGGAATATTAAAAAAAAAGGTTGGATATTAATCAGTAATCGGTAACAAAACCCTTCTGTAATCCTGTGGACAAAACGAACATGTATTATGTTAGGCTATCTACACAAATGAGGGTAGTTAAGAGTTCTTGTTAAATCTAATGTCAGTGACTCCAGTCGCAAATGTCATAATTAAATAATCACAATGGCATTGATACTTGGAATGCAGACTTCCTAGTTGTCAGGAAGAGTAAATATGACTAGACCTGGCACTTCCTTATTCATAATAGAATGGACGGAGTTCAGGGCTGGCACTAAATCTCAAAATAAAAGTCTAGTGATTGGTTTTGTCACTTCAACACCTTTACACCAAGAAGGTATATTTTAGTGACTTTTTTAGTTGTTGAGAATTAAACTGCGTCGTATAAGGTGTGTTTATACGAGTGGGGTTTTATGTTTATCTTGAGTTTTGGTTTGTCGCATGCCTGCAATGAAGATATCGAAAAAAATCTGTAAGAAACTGCCGTTATCGAATAAGCCTTGCATTATTTATATGATTAATGTATCAAATATAATAAAAACGCCTGTATATTTAAAAAAAACTTTTAAATATAAATGTGCACCATCCTTATATTTTAGTGGTAGACGTCTTGTTACATAATAGTATTAAACTAGGAATGATTCATAAGTATTTTGGTGGGATTATTTAGGTCCACCTACATTATTTGCTAGGACAATGTCAGGAAGAGATTGGTCCGATGCCGAAACTGGTTGTGATAAGCTCCGTAAAGACATGTAAGGCTAGCTTTCGTTTGAGTTCATTTTATGATCAATCGAATATCGATTTTCTAGGGTGAAATATCGATTCACTGAATCGATTTCTACATATCGATTTAAAAAAATATTTTTTTGGCCCAAAAATTGATTCTTCGATTAATTGATTTAAGATCACAATCCCTATTCAGCTGGATCCTGCACAAAGAATACAGCAAAATTTCGATTCCGTTCAAATTTCCAGTAGCAATAACAGTCCATAAATGTCCTACAGGTGGGCTCGGGCCGCCATCTATAGGAGAGCGGACAGTATACCCGCCACGCTTGTCCAAGGTGGCTTGGCAGGTTTGACAAATCGGTTATCTCGATGTGCAGGTTGCATCATTATGTTTTCCTTCGCCGTTGTTAAATCGTGGTAACTGTAACAATACGCACATTATGTCAGAAAACTGCCTAATGGTGCATGCGTTTTGGCCAGGATTGAACCCGCGTCCCTGGAGTATGGGACGCGTACGATAGCCCTTATGCTACCACGCCTTTTTTCCAATTAATTTTGATGCACTGGGAGTTTTTAGGACTTTTGTACAGTAAATTTGTAAATTCATTAAAACCAGTTATTTGGATATCGACGATGTCGTTTACAACTAATTACAACCTTTAGTAAGTATATTGTTTTATTTTCAGAAATAAAAATGGTGCATGACAGAGCAATTCTCATTAGAAGATTACCAAAAGCTTATTACTACCCATTTAGCTTGTGGCCGATTCCCAAAGTTCCTGTTGATGGTAAGAAATAGTCCTAAACGTTTTCGTTTTCTTAACTTCTATTCTTGTGTAATTCTAATCTAATTCAGATATATTTATACTTAGTATATCTAAATGTATTGAATTATGTAAATTGTCTTCACCTATTTGAATAATCTATACCAGTGTTTTTCAATCTGTGGGTCGCGACCCCTAGGGGGTCGCAGAGTCTTGCTAGGGGGTCACCAGCAAAAGGGAAAAGACAATTTAAATTTCTACCTGGTAGGTACTTTCTAAGCTCAGCAGCTTTTTGTAGAGTATAAGACCCTAATAATGAATTTACTTTACTAACTTTTGTCTGTCTATGACCCAAGAGGGTCGCTAATTTAAACGAACTTTTCAACCTGTAAAGGGGTCGCGTATTCAAAAAGATTGAAAATCACTGATTTATACTTAAATCATGTCTGGTTGTAATGTCAAAAAAAATAAAAACTTCGTTTAAAAAAACCGACTTCAAAAACTAAAATGTATAAAATGATGACTTCAAGATGTTTTAGATAATATATATTAATAATAATAGCTTTAGAAATAAGTTATTTTATACATTTTAGTTTTTGAAGTCGGTTTTTTTAAACGAAGTTTTTATTTTTTATTTGTTACTTTTTAGTGTAAAAAATATACGTCCCAAGAACCGGGAACAAAAAAATGTTCGTAAAATGAAAACTACTGGGCCAAACTATGTCAAATTTTTAGGGGACCACATGGCAGCTATTCCGCGTCGAACAAAAAAATAATCACGTAAATCGGATCATAAATCACGGAGTAATCGGCGAACATATGGAACGGAGTGAAAATTATTTCCATGAAAAATGTTCATAAAATGAAAATTACTGGGCCAAACTATGTAAAATTTTTAGGGGACCAATTGGAAGCTATTCCGCGTCGAAAAAAAAAGAATCACGTAAATCGTATCATAAATCACGGAGTAATCGGCGAACATACATAAAAAAAGCAACAAAAAAAAAGATTCCGACGAATTGAGAACCTCCTCTTTTTTTCGAAGTCGGTTAATAACAGCGTTTTTACTAAATGCATGTGAAAGTTATACCGTACCTATATAACCAAAACATTTTTTTTGTTTGTCTGTTTGTTTCAGCTAATCTATGAAACGGCTGGACCGATTTTGACGGCACTTAAACTGGCAAATAGCTGATATTATAAGAAGTAAATTAGGCTACTTTAAAAATTAGGATTCCATAAAAAAAATCTACGAAGACGAAGTCGCGGGTAACAGCTAGTATTGATAATACAATTTGCAGACACATTGTATTTCTCTAAGCTAAGCAAGTTAAATTTATGGGTTATGTATAATGGGACCACTTTTGGACCAACCCAACATACGCACATCATAGTAAAAAACGTAAAGTTAGGTTCCCAAAATATAGATAGATAACTCCTTATTACACACCAATACGTATAATATGTATATTTTTGTCTCCATTTCCATGTCTTTATGTATTTATACTTGCCATCTCAAAATCTTATATATATACTTTTTCATTCTATTTTTATTGCAAAACCCACATGTTACACAATTTTCTCTAATCCATCCTAAGGTTGTCTGGCAGAAATTGCTTTTAGTGATAAGACCGCCTATTGTCTTCTGTACTTATAGACTAAAACTACTTATATCTAATTATGCACAAAGGGTGGTCTTATTGCTAAAAAGCGATCTCTTCCAGACGACCTCAGGAATTAATTGAGATTATAATGGCGTGGTGGTACACATAGCTTATAGTACGATTACTTACATTTTAGTAATCTATACATATAAAAAAACTATAAAACTAAAAAGTATAAAATAACTTATTTCTAAAGCTATTATTATTAATATATATTATCTAAAACATCTTAAAGTCGGTGCTTACTAATTTTCAAAATATGCCAATTTTTATGTTATATTACTTTGAACCGACTTCAAGATGTTTAGAAATAAGTTATTTTATACTTTTAAATTTTTTACTTTTTGAAGTCTGTTTTTTTAAACGAAGTTTTTTTTATTTTATTTGTTACTTTTTAGTGTCTAGCTATGTATGGGTAGACCTACGAAAGGTGCCGCGCTCCTTAAAAAATATAGGTCCCAAGAAACGGGAACAAAAAAATGTTCGTAAAATGAAAACTACTGGGCCAAACTATGTTAAATTTTTCGGGGACCAAATGGCAACTATTCCGCATCAAACTAAACAATAATCACATAAATCAGATCATAAATCTCGGAGTATGCATACATAAAAAAAAACATACCGACCAAGTTGAGAACCTCCTCCTTTTGGAAGTCGGTTAATAAAATTGGACTGTCTGTTTGTAATATTGAAATAACCGCTTTTTACTACATGCATATGAATATATATACGGTACATACACCAAAATAACATTTTTTAAAATTTTTGTCTGTCTGTTTGTTCCGGCTAATCTCTGAAGTGGTTAGATCGATTTTGACAGGACTTTTATTGGCAGTTAGCTGATGTAATAAGAAGACACTTAGGCTACTTTTATTTTAGAAAAATTCTTTTGTTTTGGAATTATGACAATTTTCAATCACCACGCGGGAGAGACCGCGGGGCGCAGCTAGTAAATAAATAAAATAAATGTTATATATACAGATGTTTTATATGTTACACATACTAATTATTTGTATGTCATGTGTATTTATCAATATACATGACATACAAACATATTCCCAAAAATATATAAACGTTTACAGGTAATATTTTTTTTATTTTTCTTAAAAGAATATTTTTTTTCTCTGTGATGTTGGTGTATAATAAAGAGTATTAGTATAGTATACTTTTACCATGCTAGGAATCGAATCGGTCACAGAGGTATCAAATAATAATTATCATCTTTTTATTTTTAGCGGAAGAAGTATCTGCTGAGACATTCTATTATAGAAGAAGTTTAAATCGACAAAGAAAGAATATGAGATAATAGAACTTCTGGAAAACTATCAACATAATCAAGAATTTAATTGTGGTGTTAAGGATTGTTAAGTTAAATAATGAATGATTAAAATAATTATTGTTAATATGGAATATAAATTTTTGTCGTCTCCCAAATTAACTTGCCGTTGTTAAAATTACAGTAAAATTATCACAATGTATTTTTACTACAGATAAAATTATACTTTCATACTAATATGTGAACAATAAAAGCGAGCAAGTGACTTTATTTGGATATTTTAATGTTCTCAATAGGGTAGTTGACACATATCACAATAAATTCCGAAACAATGTTCATTTAAAAGAGCGGGCGTTCAAATACCATATAACTATACCATACTATACCATGTCCTCGTCATAACTTTAAAATATCGTGATAGAAATTATTTTAATTACTGCTTAATTAATACGGGTAACCCGTAAGTCTAATATCGCTATCTCATACTATACCCAAGAATATATACCCATTTCATACAAATCCGATATAAACAGAATGAGACAACAACACAACAACAAACATCCGCGAGAGCGCGACTGCGGCTGTCACAGTGGACATATATATGCTCCAACTGGTGGTGAGTGAATTAATTAATACGGTATTTGACATACAAATGTTGTCATAATTTGCAACGCTCGTACAAAATATAGGTGGCTTCAGCGTTTTTTGCAAGATAATAAAAATTATTTCAGTTGATTTCAATGTTAACCACCCTATTCACGAATTTGGGAATGTATAGCTTTTAACTAATTGATTTGGTACATATCAAGAGGATACTAGTCATACTAAACGGCCAGTGAAAAAGTTAGTTTGGTATTTTTTCTAGCGTTTTAAAATGCAATTGTTGAAGTGATAACTTCTTATGGGAGTGTAAACCGCTTCGTTACGTAACGCGTTACGGCGCCATTCTGTCTGGCTTCCCTTTCTCTCGCACATAGGCAGCGGTAGGAAGGCTAAGTTATCACTTCTGTCAGGCGTCCCGAGACGCACACCGTCTTTTTTAAACTAATTTTTAGATCAAATGAACCAAAAATTTAAAAGAAACATTTTATATACGTAAGTAAGTAATGAATAGTTAAACGTTTTTTATTGGAAATTATTGTTTCTTTCTAGTTTCTGGTATTATTTTTATATGGGAAAGTTAATTTCAATCTTTATTCTTGTCAAATATAAATAATTAATTAGAATTGTGTAATAATTTTAGTATAGCAATTGTTATTATAAGAAAATTGGCTACTTTGTTATAATTATTTAGGATGATTAAATAAAAATGTTTTTATATTAATTTTGGGGTATTTGTTTTATTTTTAGGTATATATAATTACTGCCCTAAATGCTCATAAAATAAAAATTGATTTTGAATCAAATTTTAAATAATGACACCTAGTATAAAATTGTTTGAAATCATTCCTCGCAGTATATGCGCAACAGAATTTTAGTTCCTAGTATCAAGAATACAAGAGCCGTTAATAATTTTTTTAACAAACGTATGTCAAAATGTATTCGTTAATCAAACAATTTAAGACTAATTTTTATATATTATATGAAAAAAATTAAACTACAGCTGCGTAAACACAACAATTTAATTATTTCACTTTTACATTTAGGGCCACTTGCATAACGTTCCTTAAATTTATTTAAGAAACACTAAACGCATTTAACACCCTTAAATACTATTAGCGTCTTGCACAACGCAAAAAATGGCGCTAAATATGTTTAAAGAACTGTCAATACATTTTGTGTTAAACGTATTTAGGCAGTTTAATATGATTAACTAATTTTATTTAAAGGTTATAATTTAATTTATCGTAACTTTTATTTGATGATTTTTTTTAATTTATTCAAACAAAAACATCCATAATTTTTACATATATACATCTTAAAACCCAAAAGGGTTTGACGAAGATGCTAAAAGTCCGGGCTTTATGTACAATTAATAAATATAAGGTAGTTAAAATTATTACCCTTTCTGCATTCCTAGTACCAAGTGAGAGAGGGGCAGTAAATAATAAACACATGACCTTGTACTCTGTTTTTACCATGTATGTACAGGTGAGTATCTAGTGGCTATTATAAATTAATTGAGAATAATTAATAGATACAGATAACACTTTATTGCTCACCAAAAAAACAAATCCAAAAACAAAATGCATAATTACAACACTTCTTGGCAAAACAACAGGCAGCCTTATCGCTAAAAACGATCTCTTCCAGACAACCTAGCTTAAAAGAAATTCTTAACTAATCTGGCGATGTGGGTGGAGCAGAAAAAGATAGGACTGTACAATTTAAATATATGTACATACTTACACTATTTTATAAATTTAATACATATATAAATATAACAGTAATATATATACGTATATACAAAGCAATCTAGGTAAATATATTTGTTATCATTATATGTGACAAGCACTTTATATTAATTAACGTATATATTATAGATTGAAACATATATAGTAGGTATATTATAGGTTGAAAAATGTTTTCTTATTAAAAAGTAGTTAAATAACGACATCTAGTGTCGAATACAGAACAATATTTTCGTAGGCGTTCGTAGCAGCTTCGTAGCAAAAAGTTGCAAAAGCTCGTAGCCTTGTCGTATTGATTACGCCTGCGTAGTACTATTACAGCTTAAGAATTTCAGGTAAAATAATAAAAACATGTTTCGTTAAACGAAAATAAAGTATTAAGAAGATGAAATTACAATTATTACTGTTCATTTTGAGTTATTTAAGGAGTTGTTTTGGTAAGTACTTGGTTCATTCGCTTTTTTATACTATTTGTAGATAAATAAATTGCATTATTGAGGATTATTATTATCTATCATCAAATAGCTGAATTTAAGGATTGCTGCAGTTATTGTCAGCTTTTTTCTCTTTGTATATTTATTTATGTAAGTGTATTGTATAATATTTTATTAAGATATATCTACATACATACATAGGCGTTATATAATATAACGCCTGTTTACCATGAGGGTAGGGAGAGACAATGTATCTCCTTACAGACAACTTTCACTTCATCCACTTTCATTAACTTCTTCATACATGCACGTTTATTTGAGATGCTTGTTACGTGATCTCTCTTTAACAATTCTGATATTTGGTCATGGTGTGTTCGTCTTGGTCTACCGGCAACAACTCTACCATTCACAATACTGTCATACACCTGTTTTGTGATTCTACTTTTATCCATTCTCTCTACATGTCCAAACCACCTTAACATTACTTTTTCAACTCTTGTTCTTATCTTATTTGTATAATTTTATATTTTATTAATGTATGTATATTATATCATGTGTGTATATGTTTATAAGATACTAATTCGATAGTGGGAATAATGCAATATACCTCTGGTCATATCAAACTCCTTGTGCATCCAAAGGTTGTCTGGACGAAATCGCAATGAGCCCGGCATGGCAAGTGTATTGTATTACAAAATTTTATTTCTGGTAACTGTATCTTTTAAAACACAACTAAGCATATTCATTCATTCATGCAATATTAAAAATGTCTATTTTAAACTTAAGCTTCTAGGCATGGCACATAAATATGTCTCGGAAATTGCTGATTCTGTATATGTGGAATTAAACAAGAAGATGTAGTCCATATGAATGAATGAAAACTCTTTATTGTTCACCATAAACTTAAATCTAGACAATTGATATGGATACGTTTGCATTAGAACAATGTGTAAGGAGATTTTAAATGAAATTTAATATGCGATTTTTGGTGGTATACTAAACTATAATAAAAGTAATATAATCACAGTCATCAATTAATATAAAAAATAAAACATAAATAAACTACTATATACTTATATATGCATATATAATTAGATATACGGTGATACTACCAATAGGATAGTAAAACTGCAAAACAAAAAATTAAATTAGTTGTATTATTACTAATCTAGGCTAAGGATACTTTTAGAGATTCTTCTTCCATACCTACATTTCCGATAAATGGACTGTATGCAGTGAATTTTTGAAACATGAAAAGGAAGTTTTAACAAGATATGGTTTTAAGTCAAGAACATATCTACTACACTGGTTGTAGTAGATATGTTTCAACTTTACTGGCTCTGCTTTGCTAAGACAGGAGCTGCAATCACACATCAGTCCGCCTTAGATCATACGGCAACGTTTGCATATACATAAAAACACATGTTTACCGTTGTCGCGTTTAATGAATGTAGTGTGATCGAAATAAAGCTCTAAGTACTTTAACAGTCTACAAATTACTTCATGCACCCTATATCACCAAGAAACAAGCTTACCATAGGTCCTTCAAGCCGGACGGTCTAATAGCCGGTTCTTATATCTTACCGATCATTCATTTGCTTTGATATAGACTAAAATGTGGCATTAGCGCTATACAAGAAGTATAAAAATTCAACGGATGTTAAGGCAAGTGAATGAATAGTTAATTATAGGAACCGGGCTTAAGGTGGCTTGGTATGTGTTAATGTATAAACCTTATAATTTAAATATGTCCATTTCGCAGGAGTAAAACTATTGGAAGCAAACCCAGATGTAAAACGTCTTTATGATGATTTACTGAGTAACTATAACAGGCTGATAAGACCTGTTACTAATGTCAGTGATATCTTGACGGTAAGGCTTGGCTTGAAGCTGTCTCAGTTGATGGAAGTCAATTTAAAGAACCAGGTCATGACTACAAATTTATGGGTTGAACAGGTAAGGATGGATTGAGTGAAATTAAATTTATTGTAATCGGTGTAGTAACTAGTAAATAATTAAAGAAGAAAGAAAGAAAGACTATTTGAAGAAATAGCGAAGTAATTAATTAGGTAGTTAGGTTTGCACTCAGCAAATTGTGTGCCGGAATTATATCCAACACAACGCTGTTTATACACCTCGTTTCAATAGTTTGGTCGACCTTTTTAACCGACTTTGAAGAAAGGAGGAGTTTCTCAATTCGTCGGGTTTTTTTTTGTAGCTTTTTTTTATGTATGTTCGCCGATTACTCGTGATTTATGATCCGATTTACGTGATTCTTTTTTGTTCGACGCGGAAGAGCTTCCATTTGGTCCCCTAAAAAATTTACATAGTTTGGCCTAGTAGTTTTCATTTTATGAACATTTTTTATGAAAAAGATTTCCTTTTCGTTCCATATGTACACCAATTACTCTGAGATTTATGATTCGATTTACGTGATTCTTTTTTTGTTCGACGCAGAATAGCTGCCATGTAGTCCCCTAAAAATTTTACATAGTTTGGCTCAGTAGTTTTCATTTTACGATTTTTTTTTGTTCTCGTTTCTTGAGACCTATATTTTTTAAGAAGCGCGGCACCATTCGTACGTCCACCCATACATAGCTAGACACTAAAAAGTAACAAATAAAATATAAAAACTTCGTTTAAAAAAACCGACTTCAAAAACTAAAAAACTAAAATGTATAAAATAACTTATTTCTAAAGCTATTATTATTAATATATATTATCTAAAACATCTTGAAGTCGGTGCAAAGTAAAACAATAAAAATTACTATATTTTGAAAATTACTAAGCACCGACTTTAAGATGATTTAGATAATACATATTAATAATAATAGCTTTAGAAATAAGTTATTTTATACATTTTAGTTTTTCAGTTTTTGAAGATTGACTGCCCCACCCCTCCGTTCGGACATTGTTTTATACTAAATGTATAATACATACAAAGGGGCCGCGGTAAACCGCACATCTGGCAAGCTTCCACACAATGCAATAAAAACAAGGATTAAGTCGTTCGACACTTATTATAGCCATAAAATAAGTACGATAACAATAGATGTTTTTAAAGTTTAAACACGAAGTAAATAAAAGAATTCGTTTTTACAACATGCCAGATTTGCGGTCTTGTCAGAATGTAACAATATAAAGCTGAAGAGTTTGTTTGATTGAACGCGCTAATAAACTGCTGGTGTGATTTGAAAAATTCTTTCAGTGTTAGATAGCTCATTTATCAAGGAAGGCTATAGGCTATGTATCATCACGCTAAGACTAATAGGAGCGGAGTACCAATGAAGAATGTTTCAAAATCGGGGGATTTTGAAAACAAATTCCACGCAGACGACGTCGCGGGCACAGCTAGTATTAATATACAGAATGAAAGTTCAACTTTTTGTTTACTATTTCAGAAATGGTTCGATTATAAGCTACAATGGAATCCAGATGAGTACGGCGGTGTTGAAATGCTGTATGTCCCATCTGAGCATATCTGGCTGCCTGATATTGTCCTTTACAATAACTGGGATGGAAATTATGAGGTAAGAATATCACCGATTTCGGAACATCTACATACCCGTAAGTTTTAAATACTTTTGGATGGAATTCAGTAACTGCCCTTAATCAAAATTCGACACTGTAAAAACGGAACAGAAAGTAAGATCCATAATAGATATAGCCTTCATAAATGTCTGTTATGTTTATAATATAACAAATCCGTAATGGGTTCAAGTTTGTACCGTGAATAAAAAAAATAGGGGAGTTACATCATTTTTAATTTATTTATTTATTATCGTCTAAAATACTTCATGACTTTTCAAATCAAAGCATCGTTTGTATATTTTTTTGTTGTATATTTTATATTTTGCATAAAACATGGTACCTAAAAAAGATGGTAGGTTATAATACTCCAGTCAAATTAGGTCTGGAATCAGAATTTATCAATCAAGTGCGCATTTTTGATAGAATGTACATTTAATGATATTTAAATAACAAGTATAGGTTTTTGTGTCATGGAGTATATTTATACTGTAAAAACTAAAACAAAGACTAAAACAAAAACTACTGTAAAGACTAAAAACATGTCTTGCGAACTTTCGCAAGACATATTTTGCCTCTAGGGCGAGCAAATTGTTGTGCCTAATATTATAATTAATCATTCTTATCTATTTGGTATACATATATCAATATTACAAAATTAAGTTAATTAATAATTAGTATTCATTATTCACATGCATTAAATGTAGTTTAAAACACAAGTACGAATACGAATAGCCTTAAAATAAGTAGAGTTATTTTACAACTAGCATCGATTGAGGCATACATTAAGACCAGCAGATTCCGAAAAATCAATTTTCAGTATTTTTGCCTGTCTGTCTGTTAGAGCATCAAGTGAAGATTACTGAATGCGTTTAAATTAAACTAAACACAAGCTTCGCTTATTATTACAAGTCAATTTAGTTAGTTACGATATGTTTGTCCCGATAAATTATGTATAGTATGAAATAGATAATAATTTTATCAGAGCAGGGACAGTAAAGTCGTAAGACACGACAAAACAACCCACAGTCAGGTGTTAGGTTATTTGCCCGTCTGGATGGCTACCATCCCTGGTCTAGAGTATGCCGCCATAACAACCTCGAGTTGTGTTCCGGCGTGAGTGTACAGGTTCCAGTCTCCCTTAATAGAGCAGCAGCGATGGTAACCGCTTTCCATCAAGTGGGCCATAAAAATAATAGATATAATAAATCTCATTTATTTTATGGCGCAGCCGCCGCTGGCCGTTTCGATCACTTCACAAAAGAAATTTCATTAGCATATGCTAGTTAAGATAAAAATCATCTAATGTATATAACTGAGATAAATTGAGCTGAGTTCGAAATATGACCTAGTAGATCAAATTGATTATGTTCCTTGCAGAGTGGCTTGTCTTATAGCATTATTATTCTTAAATATTACAGGTAACCCTCATGACGAAGGCGACTCTTAAGTACACTGGTGAAGTAAACTGGAAGCCTCCAGCGATTTACAAGTCGTCGTGCGAGATCAACGTAGAGTATTTCCCGTTCGATGAGCAGACCTGCTTCATGAAGTTCGGATCTTGGACTTACAATGGCGCACAGGTGATTTATTTTCTCTCATTATGAACTTATTTCTAATGAAACTTCGTTCGCGTCGCCTTAATAGACGTGTTTGCTAGCGCGACTGCAGTTAAAATCATTATAAGAAAGCCAACTGCCCAGTAAACTAGGAACTTTGAAAAGGTTGAAATAATAAAATGTTAAGATGGAGTGAGAGAGAGAGAATAAATATTCTTCAGACCAAATTAGGCGAAAATGAATCTTATTTAATCGTACATTTTTTAAAGATTATGTAACATTATATTAAAGAGATTGCTTTTATGACTCTATCGCTATCCAAACGACTCCTTAATGAAATATACAACTAACTCTTACAGGTTGATCTGAAGCACATGGACCAAACACCAGGCAGCAGCCTCGTTCACGTGGGCATTGATCTGAGCGAATTTTATCTATCCGTCGAATGGGATATTCTGGAAGTACCGGCTACTAGGAACGAGGAGTACTATCCCTGCTGTCCAGAACCATTTTCAGGTAGTTTCAGATAATTAATTACTTAAATGTCCGGGTAGCAGAATTTTTTAAACATTTTGTGTTACATTATTGAAGTTTTAGTAGGGATCTCTAATTTTTCTAGCAATAAATATAGCCTATCTTACTCAGGGATAATGTAGCATTTTAATGCTAAGAGGAGAATTTTTGAAATCGGTCCCGTAGTTTTTGAGATCATTCGTTACAAAAATAAATAAAATACAATTCTTTTCTCTTTATAATATTAGTATCGAAGTATAGATAGCAATAGTAAATGATAAATTAGATAAGTATATTTTATAGCATATATTATATGGGCAACCACCGGCCCGCGGGCCGCCTCCGGCCCGCTGTAAGGTATGATCCGGCCCGCGAGACATTTTGAAAAAACCCAATTAAAAAATATTACATTAGGTAATTATACTCACGGGAGTGACAGTGAGGCCGTGTATTTCGGTGTGTTTAACTTTCGTAGTTTGTAACAATTGCAAATTTAACGATTTAATTACAATGTACCATTTTTTAAAATTTCATTTTAATAAATTGTACTATAATAACATTATCGTATTATTTCATGTGTAATATCTATCGCAAAAAATATTATCACTACTTTAAAATGCACTAAGTACTTTTAAACGCGGCCCGCGAACGTATTTGCACGCTAAAATTTGGCCCTCAACATGTCAAAGGTTGCCTATACCTGTTTTAGAGCATAAATGAAGATCAGTCGGAAATAGTTGAAAGCGCTTTGCGCATTGAGTATAGCTATAGACATATTAATAATATTATGCTTACAAGTAAAGGAACAATACCTCAAAATTTAAAAGTTTTTATTAAAAAAAAAATCCACTGGAAAACACTCTTTGAAGGTCCTACATGTAAGTGAAAAATTAAATCTACTTCCTATTCTACTATGTACACCAGTTTGCAATGTGTTATCGCTGTTCAAAGGAGAAGAAGCGGCAAGACGTCTAGCTAAAAAGATTTTTTCATTATAATTATTTATATATTATCTCAGGCTCATTTCTTTCTTTTTATTAATACATACTTTTCAAAGAATGAATGGAGTTGTAACAAACAAATATTATGTTACCGTCGCAATAATGTCATAGTAAGAATACTGCGACAAATCTCAATAGATTCCTTATATGTTATGCAAAATATAAAGGTTATAGATAGTATAAAAAGCTGGAGTGAGCAGCTATGTATGTAAATGCAGTTTTGTTATTTAAATATTCTTCATAGTATATCCCTTTTTATTTGTACTTTTAAATTTAGCTTTCAATTTAATGAAGGGCAGATCTAACACTTCATTCGGAATTTTATTGAAGAAATGTATACCAACCCCCAAGAAATCATCAAACATCGAAAACTATCTCAAATTTCACTTCTACGTAGGCCAAAGTCACCGTTTCTTAAATCTTGACTAGAATTATAACCTCTAGGTAGTCCGCGTACAGCGCAGTTCCGTAGAGGTGAAAAATGTCGGCTGCTTTTGTTATTAGGTTACGAACTAAAAAATAATTAATCGAAAATACTTCATATCCCAAAAACTACTCAACATATATTATTATTCCCTTTTTAGAATGATTTATTTATAAGGATATTGTCATATGAATATTCTCCTTCTGTTGTATGATCATGCTATATTTTGCATTTGTGGGGCTAAAGATGTTTCCCGTAAGGGTTACCACTGTGGTATTAAGTTTAAGTAAGTATTAAGTTGTGGTTAAGCAATCAGAAGGTGTTCTTGAGGTGTGAGAGAAATAAAACTAGGTTTTGATTTTAACTATTTACACGTATATATTGTTCACAAACAAAAATGTATATATATGTAATTAATTCTACACACGCTAAGCCACAAGACGTGGACTGGTGTATTCCGCGAGACGAGTCGTAGTTTCAAACTGCTGACAGAGCGACTTGTGTCACCACACATTCCTTTTTCTTCTTTACTTCGCATGTTTTCTCAGGAATATATGATATTATGGTCGAGTCTATTGATTTTTGCAATTGTTTCAGATATAACTTTCAAACTGACGATGCGTCGTAAAACCCTCTTCTACACGGTGAATCTGATCATACCTTGTGTTGGTCTAACGTTTCTCACTGTATTAGTTTTTTATTTACCCTCCGATTCCGGTGAAAAGGTAAGTTGTGTGTTTGAGACGTGTGAAGTGTTTATTTCTCTTGACATTCTATCATTGGCTTTTGGTGTTTTTGATTTCAAATTTTTTTTGCGACTATTCTACTTAAGCAAACACAGAAGCAATTATTGTACAACTATGTTTATTGGATTCTAATTGTATTATAGGTTTTATTATGTTTAAAATGTTCAGGTTCACTTATGTGAACTTTGCCTTACACAAGTGGTGGGACATTTGTCCATTATAAATTTTACTTTCATTAAAATAAACTCACACTCAAGATTGCAGTGGACGCAGTAAAACAATACTTTACTATATATGTTCAGGTACATTACTTATATAAGAAATTCACTCATCTTTAAAACACATTCATACCAAATTTTACTATGATCTGACTTGAGTGTTAGTTATGAAAAAATAACAAACAAGCGAATATAAACAGTTACGCCTTTAGTCAATCCAGATTTCTTTAATTTGTGAGTGGTATTTTAGCTTTTTGTTTTCTCTATTCGTTACATTACTTTAAGATGTGATAAGTTATTCTAATTTGCAGTTTCTTGTGGCAATTGCATTTATTTGTAGATTAGACGAAATTCATAATTAAAAAGCTCGATTGTAAGTTATAACAGAAGCCCTAATAGCCTACATACCTAAATAAAATAGTAGATATGAATAAAATTATATACTCAACAGTTTATTTCTGATTATTGCTGTTGCTTAATTTCAGTTTGTGTATTGAATAGCGATCTTCTGGTTGAAAGGTTATGTTGTACAAATTAGCGAAAACTCGGGAAGATTTATGAACCTGTTGATTGTCTTTATTATTGTTGGAATGTGAAAATATTTTCATATAAAGAATATCGTTTCTAAGATTGCTATTGGTGGATATTAACCTCAAAATAATGAATTTTATTATACATCAACACTACGTGTCCTAGCAATACCTTCAGTTTCTGTTATGGGTCTACACCGTATTTTTATTCCGGAAATTGTACAAGTTTTTACATGTAATTTCAATACAAATTTGAATTTTGATGATACTGCATTGATTTTAATAACTTATTCAAAAGCCTATTTGTAGCAACTTCACATAATGTGAATGCCAATGATAGAATGTCTCAGATTTCTTTTGCTTTAAATGTACCATTGTGAATGGGATGTTTGGGCATGCTTCATCTACCCTGCCATCGATACCATTACCCATTCTCCATCGAAACCCAACATCATCCGTACCAATTAGTAGTCTTTTTTGATTCATTAGCTAGACGTGTGCGTGTGTTAGTGTCATCAAAATTATTTCTTGATTCATCGTTATTGTGTTTCCACTGATTGTAATTATCTAAATAAAACATTCTATCAACTTTGACTACTAGATATGCAATTGGAAGTTTCTGTTTTGTTCCTATTTGGTATTCGGTGTGATTGTTCTTTGTGTGCTGAGATTCAAAATTTGTTTACAGTTGGTTTAAGTATCTTGGTGAAATGAAATTTTTGATTGGATAAGTACGTCTTATTATTGGATAAGTATTGATTAGTAATCTGTTGGGTGTATCGGATACACTAATGGTTTTCAACATAAAAAGGCTATTGGGGCTTCTTGGTTTACCTATATTATCAAAACTAGATATTTGTTTGTGTTTAGCAAAACAAAAAAATATAGAATAAGTTAATACAACACTTAAGTATGGCAATAAATATTCGAAATTAATACTAAACTTAGCTTTGCATTTTTATTTATTTTCAGGTTGAAAGTTAATAACAGTTTTTAACACAACTTTTTTGTAGTACCTAAATGTTACGTTTATATAATTTTCTGTTAATCAAATTTTGTGTTTTATATGGTATCATTTTTTTTTCTTTTCATAATTATGCTTGACTAATAAAACGCTTTTAGCTTATTTCATGTTAATAATTACATGTATTTAAACTTATTGATTGCGTTAAAGATGCAACTAAAGTTTGTAAATTGTAAAAATATCAGTGGAAAGACAATTATTTTAATTAAAATAATTGGCAGGATTTACAGTGCACTAATCGAACACGTTATTATAAAAAATATTGTGTTTCTCTAAAATTAATTCAATGGATGTGGTTAACCTTCAAAACGTGTCGTTACGAAATTTAAATTTCAAATATTGTGTTATTCATGCCACCTGTCTCAAATTACGTAAACCAAAAGATGAGTTTCACACAGCTTATAAATTCGATACAAAAAGCTAGATGGCATTATATTTAATTTTCCGTTACTAAAAAAAATTTGATTCACTATTTATATCTAAATCAGTGTGAGCCAGAGATAATATTTATATATTGTTTTTTAAAGTGTGATAATGAATTAATATTGAAGGAAAGTCTTATATTAAAGACAACTGCAGGGTATGAAAAATATTAAGATAAAAAGCAGTTTTATTTGCTAGCTTGTAAATTTTAAAGAAAGGCGTTATAAAATTTCTTCGAGATCGGCATGGTCCCCGTTGGTGGCCGGTGGTGACCACTTTCCATCAGGTAGGTCATTTGACAATTTCTAGCAAAAAAAAATCTTTAGTAATGGTTTGGTTTTGAAGCGTGCGTCGAGTTTTACGAGTATTTACGTGTACATATTATTATAAGTTTAAGTTTTTTTAAGTTTTCAAAGAGTAGAGAAAGTTTTTAGAGGTATGTATGGGTGACGTCTGACAGATGACATCGATTTGGTAAGTTCAGTTTGACGTTCTGAATATCGTGAGTTGATACTCGATGGACGATTATGTCTGAGTATTAACCACAGAGTACTTTATATATACTGGTAGTATTAACAATAATGGATGGGTATGGTTGTATGAACTGTATGATATAGAAAACTAAAAACTTATACTCGAAATGAATCAATTCAAGATGGCTGCTCTTTGTAGCTCTATTTTCTGCCTATAATAACTTACAGGTATATATTTTAATCAATTAACACGATTTTTAGAGATTATCTAAATAGGCATGCATAGTTTTCCCTACTCTCAATGCCCTTAATGTGTGCCTTTAAGACGTGAGGTAGGTACATAATAAAATGATACCAGACAATTACCTGAATAAAGAGAATCTAATTTTATGATATTGAGTCCCTTTTAAACTGCAGAAGTATTCATTCATTTCTACATAATTAAAGTTTGTATAGAATTGTTTTGTTAAGAAATACACTTTAATTTATTTTTAGTTTATTTCCTAATAATGACAAAAGAGCGTTATACTATAAAAAAGAACATAAGCAAGTACAAAACAATATCATAGATAACAAGTCTTGATGTTGAAACAATTTTTTTATGCCTTCTAACACTGCTCATATTGATCTAGTGAACTGGTATTCTTCATATAATAATATTCAGAAACACTAATTCATAGGTCAAGTATAAGATATTGCTACGTGTTACGTTTTATGGGATGTGTTATCCATACCGTCGTATTTGAAATAATATCTTATAGGTCATTTAAATTAACAGACGCCGGCGACTTGGAGTTCATCCACACTTCCTTGACATTTGGAAGTTATCCACTGTACGTGGCGCTCGCTCCTTTATGCCGTACGTGAGCAAGCTGTGGAATGAGCTCCCTCCCGCGGGTTTCCCAGAGCGCTACAGTATGGGGTTCTTCAAAAAGGGCGTAAACAGATATTTTCATTCTCAACGAGGTGCCAAAGCATCGGTTCCCTTAGTGTTGCAGATGCCCATGGGGGACGGTAGCCACTTGCCATCAAGTGGACCCGTCTGCTAGTTTTCCTATAAGCAAACATAAGAAAAACAGACGAATTTTATAAGAAGTTATTATGTTGAAAATTAATATAAATATTCAATAAAGTTTAAATCTGCTGGATTCTACTGGAAGGATAATATTTTACTATTCCTGGCACAGCTGAGAGCAGCAGCGCATTTGTAGCACCGTCGGTGTTGCAAATGTCCATAGGCGATGGTAACCGCTTTCCATCAAGTGGGCCGTATGCCTGTCTGCTGAACTCCTGCAATAAAAGACGAGGATCGAGAATGGCAACTAAAAGGCTTAGAAGATCTTCGATTTTCTCTTTGAGCAGTCGATAGTGTGTGTAATTTAAGATTGGTTGTGGTGTGGTTTGAAGATATTTGAACAATTTTACTGACTTGAAATACTGTCATCGTTACTTGCGACTATGGGCAACAAATTAATCACTTCTAAATGAAAGTTATTGTGTATGTCTGGATTCGTCGAGTTATCCAAAGATTGAGAATACTATAACTGACAATGCCAGTACTATAACAAGGGTTTAGTACTTTCTATTTCTCTTTTTATTGTCTTTCTTATTTACTTTATCTTATGAATCAGTGTTAACTTAATACAAAATCAGTAACCATATCCATTGTATTTAAAATTTATACTAAAAAAAATTATATATATAGTGCACCAAAAATCCACACTTGATTTTTTTTTATTTACAACGATAAAAATAATATTCAAAAGAGACTTCTCTTCCTTAGATATCGCTCTGCATCTCCATCCTGGTCTCCTTAACTGTGTTCTTCCTTGGTCTGGCCGAGATCATCCCGCCAACATCTCTAGCGATTCCATTGCTAGGGAAATACCTACTATTCACCATGATACTGGTGTCCCTCAGCGTTTGGGTCACTGTTTGCATACTTAACGTGCATTTCAGGTAAATTTATAAATGATATGCACGGCTGGCCGACAGGTTACTGCGGGTTAGCTAAAAATTAAGATTCGCTTATTAATTAGTATTAAAATTTCGTTAAAATTATGTAAAATCAGATTTAAGGAAGAAGATTTTGAAATCGTGCGTTTTGCATATAGCACGGGAACCTGCGATCATAGACAGACAGATGCCGCTGAAAATCTGAGCCACCGAATTGAATTTATCAAGAAAAGTAAAGTTGGGCCGAATAAGTCTTTTCATATTTTCTTTTGTGGAGAGGGCTTCTCTGTACGTGAGTCCCTCATATCGCAAAGAATTCTTCCGCTAGCAGTTGGTATTCAAATTGCATATAAGTTGGTCTTTGGAAAGGCAGACGCGTGTGGTTTGATAACATCATTTATAGGATTATATTCATTGGTACCTTTAAATAAACTAAGATGAGGAAACAATAAAGATAGTAGAAAGAGAGTCTATGGAATGACAGTTAAATTCATTTACTAACTTGATTTCTTCTTCTTGGATTGGGATTCAATTGATTGGATTTGCAATCATGCTTCGATATTCATGATTTTGATGATATTAGATCTCAGAACGTAGACACAAATATACCAGTTTGTAAAGAAATTTATTAATATTAGTTGAATCGTTCTGTAAACACAAAACCGATCTCTTTTAAAAAGTTTAATGCTTTTCTTTTAGAGATTATTTTATACAATGATATTCATCATTACCTCTGTGCTTAACCTTGTATTAAAAATCATACATTTTCTGTAAAGATTTTGTCTACTTATTCTATAACTGTTCTGGACTACCAAATAAATACAATTATTTTCAATTTAACAGCCCAGCCCTTTTTTAGTACCAGTGGTATTCGTTGCTTAATGATTCACCAGCATAATGTTTCTTAGAAGTTGCTTAAAAATAAATAAACTACTTGCAATATCACATGTCTGTTATCACGCTTTTATCAATTAGGCACTCTTTGATGCTTAGCATTTCATTGGCTCTATAATTATTAATAGATTAAAAAGAAGATAAAAGAATAATAAATTATTAATATGGCGCAATAAACAATTTTAAAATTATATACATAATATTACTAAACATTTACATTGCAAGTGTCAAGTAGCACTTAAGAAAATTATATAACATAAATGAAGGTATATCATTTTAAAAATCTTAATTAAAATAAACTAAAATTGCATTAAGGTGATAATTAAATACTCAAATAATATTGTCGTTATATTTATGTATCAAAATTTATATGAATGTCATCATAAATATTATATTAAAGTTATGAATTTAAATGTATACTTACAAAAATTCGCCGCGACCTGACTGCCAGTCGTGCATATAGCAAGAACCTTCTTTCCCATAGATTTCGTTAAGCATCTCTATCCTGGTATCATTGACGGTGTTTTTCCTCCTACTCGCCGAGATTATACCACCAACTTCCCTGGCAATACCGTTGCTAGGGAAGTATTTGCTGTTCACCATGATACTAGTATCGCTCAGTGTTTGGATGACGGTGTGCGTGCTTAATGTACACTTCAGGTAAGTTGATGATTTAGGTTTAAGTGGAATTAGAATGGGGTGAGCTATACTCGGTCTTCTTGAAGATAATATTCGGATATAAGGATATCCATAAGAAAACCAGGGAAAGTGATATTTGTAGCTCACAATATAAACAAGCTTTAGGGCCATGATTAACTAAAGCTAAACTGCACCCGATAAAAACCGCCTTCAACGGGTGGACACCGCGCTTATCACCTAGTGAACCTCGTAAGTTGTACAAGTGAGCATGGCGTGATCCACGAATTGTCGAGTAGTCTGTCAGCCATTGGTCTATACGTGAATCACTAAGGAGTGAGTTGTCGTTGAGTGGTTCACTCAGCGTCCGTGCGTGGAGTGCGAGCGATGCGCTTCGGTGCTGGTCGGTTGCCAGATGGTTCTAATGAACGCATCGCAGAGGAATTACACAAAGGATGGCCGATGGAACAAATGAGTCTTGAAGTAGAAAACGTCGGTCGGAAAACTTATTGAACTGTACTGTTCTTAGAAATTAAAATAATGAAGTTACTAAGAAACATATTTTAAATAACTCTCCGAATCCTTTTGTCTATGCTGTAATCTAAAAATATTTTCAACTTTAACTGTGATATACTAAAACAGTCTGATAGACAAATAGGTGGATGGATATTTATGAATATTATAATAAGGTTTTGTTTCAAAACCACTGATTAGAATACAATATCAGCATTTTGAGAGTACCACAGAGCGATTTGGAGGCAGTCTTTACTTACATATTTACTATATACTATATTATATTATTAACGTATTTAACAAAATTGAGTCGTTATGGTCTTACGCCAAAAAGAAAGTTTGCACTGAGAATCAGCGTTGTGTCGGATATCCTTCCGGCATAGCAATATGCTGAGTGCAATCCTTGTTTGCTGAACATGCGGCGTACAAATTCTCAAATTATACTCTGTGTATAATAATGTATAAAGAATGAAACTACGTCGCTATTTCTTCAAATAAAGGTTTTCTTTCTGTCTTTATATTTATGTTATTTTGTAGCTGTATTTTTATTTATAGTTGTGTTTAATTTATGTTTAGTCTAGTTCTATCTCTAATAAAAAAATATATTGTGAAAGTACATTTCCTTGAGCCATTTAACTTAAGTAAGCAACGGTTCTCCAGAATGTTTCTCTTGCGCACCGTGGGAATTGAAATGAGCTTTCAGTTGAGGTTTTTCCCCGACGCTACAATATGGGATTCTTCAAAAATGGTGTCATAAAGTTATTTCGAAAACGGCAGCGCGTTGACAACATAACTGGTGTTGCAAACGACCATAGGCAACGGTAAGGCTCCTAGCACACGGCGTATTTAAATCGCGCAGCCGACGCGTGTTTCAGGAACACGCGTTGTCTTTTCCGATTTTTGCGTTTGTATAGATATAAACACGCGAAAAACGTGATACAAACGCGCGTTTGCTACTCGTTTGAAGCGCGTACGAAGAGGCGCAGGAGGGGCAGAGGAGGGGCGCGCGCAGGCGCGCAACTGAACTAATCTGATCAAAACGTAGAAGCTACGAGCGACTACAACGCGTCTGTTTCGATGTATCTGCGCGTATACGCGCAGTAAACGCATGCTTTACGTCCACCGCGTGTGCTTAGGGTTACAAGGTTCGTTCGAATCTCGTTTGAAGCCAGCGTTGCCAGATGACCATTTCAATTAACCCCCAATTTTTTTTCAAAATCCCCAAAAATAAGCTTTTTGAGAAAAAAAACCCCAAAATAGTTTTTACTAATTTTAAAGGAGAAAGAAAAAAGTAAAACCACCGTCGTAGCGAAAACGTCACTAATGACGTCATCATTTTCCCTCACGGGGCACTCACAACGACCCGTGTCAATAGATGCGTTAAATAACCATTCCACTTGAGTTTACGATTGTGACGCCAGCAAATAAGTGAAACGGGAAAAACCGCAGTTGTGAACGTGATCATTGTCAGTGTCTAACGGAAAGTAGCCTATGGGATACGACGCATACGAGTAGAGACGGCATAATAAATAAATAACTTAAATGAACGAACGAATGGATTGAATTATTAAAATGAACTATTGAATTATGGTATGATTCACTAGTAGAGTATAATTCTAAGATAAAGTAATAATACCGTATTGTGACTTAGATATAATAATTGTAGTAATGAGAATTGTATTTGTAGATGAATTATTGATACTTAAAATATCTCTCCAAAATTTCTCACAACTAAATATTTCCCCCGAAAGAATTTTTACCCCCGAATCTCCCCCCAGACGTGAAAAAAAAACCCCGAATTTGCAGGGAATCCCCCCCATCTGACAACGCTGTTTGAAGCGCGTCATATGCGCGTCGACTGCGCGTTTAAAATACGCCGTGTGCTATGGGCCTTACCACTATCGATCAAATGGGCCGTCGGTCTGTCTATTGTACTCCTGCTATAAAACAGGTACAGCAGACAGACTAACGGCTCACTTGTTGGCTTATGGTTACAGGTCTTTTCGACTTTTGATCAGATGTACATAATAAATAATAGCAATTAACATCAAAATAGTCGTGTCATTGTTCAAAACAATATTTTACAAAGTAGGTATATCGAGCTGCTCTGCACTCGTAAGTAAACTATGTATGGAAGCTGCGTTGTTTGAACAAAGTGCATTCTTGAATCGAGTGGCCCGACACTAGCCATATTTCACACACTATTATTCTGTTATCAACGTAGCTATAAAAGTGATTTATGTCGTTGCTTTTATTTACCCAACTATAGGACGCAATGGAATAGTGTGGCATTTGAATGAATATATAGCTGTGTTCTTTATTATAAACTTAAATACACGTACAACAATTTTAAAGTTGACTTTGAGGCATTTGATCGAGATATGCGACCGAAACTGTTGCCTGAGACCGGAGAATGCCTCAATTTTACTTTTATAATAAAGTACTTATTCTTTTATTACCTCTTTTAACTTTTTACTCTACTTGAAAATAGAGGTATATCCATTCTAGACTCTGTCTTACAGTTTAAGTCCCGCAGACGGTGCGCTATTGTTGCGCAACGGAATGTTGGAAAGATAAAATAATTTGAGAAATACTCCGATTTAATAATATTAGTAAATGTAATTTAATATTTAAATTAAAATATATATAAGTAAAAATGATTTGTAGAAATGTAGGTACGCAAATAACTTGAGAACGACTTTATCGATTTTTATAAAATTTTGTGCGTGTGTGCTTAAGTGGGTTTCCGGATGGATTAGGTTCACAATTAGAACACGTAGGTGGCCCTGGGATCGGGTCCTAGATTTTTATTTGTACAGGGCAGAACAATATCTGCTGGGACCTTTAGTACTTAACAGAAACAACATAGCAACGTGGCTGGGCTCATCTGTGTGATTAGTTCTAATTTTTGTCTTAAATCGTGAGATCTAATATATATAACTCTGTCTGACAGCCTATCTGTCTCTCTGTTACGCTTTCACGAAAAAACTGCTAGATTGTTTTTGCGGAAATTTTGTAAATAATATAGTCTCAAAAATGGGATAGTTTATTTAGGATAGACGGAATTTGGAGGGGTGAATAACGCCTAGATAAAAATTAAGTGCAATGTAACTTGTGTGAATGCGTGCTCTTCAAATAAATTAAGGTTTGGAGTAATCTTCGCAAAGATGCGTTTGTTCATCAACCGATTTTAATTATTTTCAAAACCACTACCTGCTGCTGTTATCGGATAACATCGCCAGGAAATTTGAGCATCAATTAGCGATGTGTAATCCACCAATCTGCCGCGGCTGATAATACTTTACAATACCATTTTATTTCTGATCCAACTGATACAGAACTCGGTTAAAACATACAAAGGAATATCAATGAATATTGAATAGGTATCAAAAACCAATTGCATCGATTCAATAAACAGCATTCGGCCATCGTCACTCGTATTTCACATACCTTTGTTCTGCTATCGCAGTGACATGGTAACAATGAATGCGATTTATGAATGCACCTCTATGAAAACAAGCTCAACTCACTCATTTTTTCTTTCTTGCTCTCTATCCGTGCAGGAACGGAAAAAGAATACAATTTCCTGCGGCCTGGCGGCCTGTCGTAAGAGGCCACAACAAAACAACCAAAGCCAGGTAGTAGGGTATTTGCCCGTCTTGTTGGCTACCAGCCCTGGTCTGGAGTATACCGCCATAACAAGGTTGAGTTGTGTTCCGGCATTAGTGGCCAGGTTTTAGGGGTGATAGCAATGAAATTATATAAAAAGATATACAATGTCATTGGGTGATAGCCATCCAGACGAGCAAATACCCTACCACCTGGCTGTTAGGTTGTTTTGTCGCCTCTTACAACAGCCCCCCTAGCCGCAGGAATTATTATTCTTATAAATAATATAGACAGTAAGTTAAAAAAAAATTGAATTGAAATTTCTGTAGAATCATTGTAATTTGAAATTCGATAAAAATAAAATGACACAAAAATAATAATAAACATAAATTTAAAGGACTAAGCTTGCGAGAGAATGAGATAGAATACATTATAATTTAAATCATAATTTAAACACTATTTTTTAAGGGTTTCGTTAATACTTCAAACTTCGTGTTTTAAAGCTTAAATTTCATATATTATAACGACATAATGTATGAAATGTGACGTCACGAAATTTAGAATCCCTCCCACCCCTTGTCATACTTTGTTTCACTTCTATTGCGTGTGAACTGCACACACACACACACACACATTTTATTTTACATAGAATAATATACATGTAACATTGCAGACGTGTTCTAGATTATGCTCTCCAGTATTTTTGCTCATCAGTAATGTGTTAAAGAAAACCTTTTACTTGAACCTAATGTGATGGTTACACGCTTTGTAGCATACGTTACAAAGCGTAGACCAGACAGATGAAGTGCGATAGCAGTCCACTCTAATCCAAACGATTTCTATACTTACGTTATATTTATTAACACGGTAATTAAATAAGAATTATAGGTTTTCCAGTATATAATCGTGTAATAACTTTGACTGTTGCATGGTATAAAAATTAGTTTATAGTTAGTTTCTATATTTTACTATCTATTTATGGTCATAAAATACGTATAACTAATGCTAAATTTTAAGTAATAATAAAGAAAAAGAATTGATAGTAGCAGAGAACTGGCATTTACAGTCCAAATAAAGTCCAATAAAGCCTTCTATTCTAAAAACAAAAATTTTAGAATAGAAGGCTTAGGAAAGAAAAGACAGAGATAGATACTAAATCAAAGCGGTTACCATCGCCTATGGACGTTTGTAACATCAAAGTTTCTACCAATGTGCTGCCGCTCTTTAAAGGGAGTCTGGATCCTGGCCATGAATGTCGGAATACAACTCAAGGTTGTTATGGCGACATACTCTTGAGCTTGGGCAGTAGCCATCGAAGCGGGACCTGGCTGTGTGTTGTTTTGTCGCCTCTTGCGCCAAACCACCCGGACGCAGGAAATTGTATACTTTCTACATTCCTGTACTGATGTAAACTACGTATTAGTACTTATAAACTAATTAATTAATAGTATATTACCATGATAACAGGGACAGGCTTAATGAAACTACGTTTTAACGGTTTTACGCGCGGTAATTTATTTGATTTTGGTTAATCCGACGTTTCGGCCGCTTTGCAGTGGCCATGGTCACGGACGACAAAGATGACATTTGTCCAACGAGTATTGTTAAAGTTTTATTTAGCCTACCGCCAACTTGTTCATTTTAATGTTGTTTATGGTTATTATTTACTCTATGGGAGCCTAATTTAATTTACCACCGCTTCGCAACATGTTGTGGCTTGAAGAGAAGAAGCGGCGCAAGAAACTCTTCAGCAAACATGCTTAGCTCTAAATTTTTTATGTAATATTAAAATGAGTGGAAGGAAAAATAAAAGAAATTATCAGTCCAGTTGGTTTGCGTTCCGTTGCACGCAGAACGAGCTCACAGTGTCTTGAGGTCTGGCAGTTGGTTTTTGCTGGTTTTGGGTCTTAATAGTTTTGATGATCGGATCCCAAACAGGTGGTACTTGCCAACCTTCTTCTCTGTTGAAATTTAGGTTTTTTGATGTCAATGAAACGTCGCATTAACCAAAATCAAATAAATTACCGCGCTTAAAACCGTTAAAACGTAGTTTTATTATGTATACAAGTCGCGAAAACTTAAGAAAATATAAGGGACAGGTTTGTTTAGCAATTATCCTATTTTAATTAATCCTCCTCTACATACTTTATGCATATAATTAATTTAAAAAAATGAACATATGAGCAAGTAATTCTTGCAATTAAATACATACCCGATGTATTTAATTGCAAGAATATGCTTCTTGAAAATTTTTAGTCATTCAACCATTCTGCGTAATTGAATTATATTCTGAATAACAAACCAAAGATACTTTAGATTACACTTACAACTATGTTCCCAATAACATCACAAGTACATTTAATTGTTATTTATATACACTGAAGCTGTTATGCTGTTTTATCGTATTCCAAGTTTCAATAGTTTCCTGTTGGGACTATATCTGAAACAATGCAAACTACTTAGTTTAATACAAAGCGAACAAGTTTTGCTAAGTTACGAGGTTTAAGGATAAGTTCTTGTATATTATTAAGAATTCCAAACAATATAGGTGACAATGGCTAATATAGCTAGAATGAATTATTAAGACAAACTGCTAGTTCGTGCATCATGTGCATTGCAAAAATAAATTGTTGCAAATTAAACATTGCAATAATGAGTTCAAAAGGGCTGTGTATACAGTTGTGATTTGTTGTTTACAAGGTCGTAGTAATGTATTTAAAAAGTAATTACCATACAAGGTGTCTTATTTTATAAAATTCATGGACAGTAGGTATTTTTAATTTAACAGTATAATCATAACAAAATTTTATTTGTTAGAAAATGTTAGGGATTACCTAATCTCACCTCAATCGCGTTACCACATTTTTGAAGAATTAAATTCCCAGAATCAGAAACTTTATGATTCACAACAATAATATTGCAAAGCTACATGTTTATATCTATCAACTTGTCACTTTTTTGTTGTCGCCATTCGGACGGTTAGATCCCCTGCTACCTGGCTGTGGGTTGTTTTGTCACCTCTTACGACAGGCCGCCTAACCGCTGGAGGTAATATTCTTTCTCTGGTCCCGCAAAGGTAGAAAGCTAACATTCTTTTGGTTACACGATTTTCATACCTTATTGTCTGCTTACGTAAACAAAGCTTATGTACTATAGATATTCGATAAAAATTACATGGTATATAAAAATATATAGAAAAACATTAGAATGGTCTTTATTTATTTTAAGGACTTTTGGACAAGAGTCCATACCAGTCCGTGAAGTCAAAACCATAAAAATAGTGACTTTGCATGCATGAACATCCAGAAGGATGGTATAAAAGAAAAAAAAAACAACAATTTTGAATGACGCGTGCATTATTTTACTTCTTATAAAATTTATTAGAAATGGCTACTAAATCTTATATTTATATATATGTAGTATACTCCTCTGAAACGGTTTGACCGATTCTAATGTAATTTTGTGTGCATATTGGGTAGGTCTGAGAATCAGACAACATCTATTTTTCATCCCCCTAAATGTTAAGGGTAGCACACCCTTAATTTTTTTTTAATTTTTTTATGATCTGCATTAAAAAATACATAAAACCCTAAATTTTCAACCCTCTACAATCAACATACATACATACATAACTTCACGCCAGGTCCCTTGCGGGGTAGGCACGAACAACAGAGCGCCATACAGGCTTATTCTTACACACCTCACTTGCTTCTTTGACATTCATAGCTCTTGTCATGCACGCTCGTCTGTTCTTAAGGCTCCTGACATCACCTTCTGCTAATACACGATCAATTTGATCATGGAAGGTGTGTCGTGGCCTTCCGCGACTTCTGCATCCATCCACTTTTGCATTGTATATCTGTTTAGTCATTCTTTCATCATACATTCTTTCCACATGCCCGACACTCGACACTCTCTTTCAGACCAACTTTCTTTCTTACTTCGGAATTACGAAAGCGGTCCGCGAGCATCACTCCGCAGATTTTGCGCAGTGCTCGCATCTCGACCGCGTTTACTCTACTTTCATGCTCTCTGTTCCATACCCAACTCTCGCTTTCATACGTGAGCGTAGGTACCAGCACCGCGTTGTGTATGGCAAGCTGGGCTTTCTGGCTGAGGTTCTTAGCGCCTAGAAGTTTACCTAACGCTCCAATCACACTATTCCCCAAATTTACTCTTCTTTCTATGTCAGCGGTGTACCTTCCATCCCTGCTAAAAGCACATCCAAGATATACAAACTCATTCACTTGTTCCAGCATAACATCATCGACCATTATCCTTGCATTCGTTCTGGTTGTTTCTCTTTCAAACACCATAACCTTTGTTTTCTTCGCATTCAAATGTAAGCCTCTCGCCTGACAGTCATCTTTCATCATTGTGACTAGTGTTTGCAGTTTTGATGGCGATTCGGCTAAAAGCACGGCATCATCCGCATAAAGCAAAGTGCTAACAACTAGATCACCCATCCACACCCCAACATCCATCAATCTTAATCTCTGGAGACAGTTGTCCAGATATAGGATGAACAGCAAAGCCGACAGCACGCAGCCCTGCTGGACGCCAATATTGACGTCAAACCAGGGCGACAGGCTGCCGTCCACCCGCACGCATGCCATACAGTCCTCGTAAGTGGACTGCACAGCACGCAGCAATTGGCCATTGATCCCATATCCGGGCAATATGTCCCAGAGGTCCTTCCGCACAACCCTGTCAAATGCTTTCTCTAGATCCACAAAACCGCAGAAAACCTTCCGGCCCATAGCCAGCTGCTTCTCCACGATATTGCGGAGCGAGAAAACTTGATCCATACATCCCCTTCCATTTCTGAAGCCCCCTTGTGCATCCCACAGTAATCCATCGGATACCACTCTCATTCTCCTTTCAATAATCTTCGCATACAATTTAGATGCTGTGCTGATCAAACTGATGGCCCTGTAGCTGGCGCACTCCATACGTGACCCCTTGCCTTTATACAAGGGCACGATGACAGCGCGCCTCCAGTCCTTGGGAACCTTTCCCGTCCTCCAGCACAAGTTGCATAAGGACAGGAAAACGTCCCGGACGCAGGTTCCACCATATTTGATCATCTCAGCAGACACACTATCGATTCCTGCTGCCTTTCCATTTTTCAGACTTCTTATCGACCATTCGATCTCTTCCAAAGTGATCTCGGATGCTGACTCCTCGAAGTCGGTCACAGACTCAGTCGTTGTGCCAGCATCCGAGATATTATCATACATTTCTCTAAAATATTCACTCCATCGCGCTAAAACCTCTTGTGGGTTAGCAAGAATATCTTTGTGAAAATGAATGTGCTTTAGATTTTATTCTTTCCATTCTGGAAGCTGACGAACAACCCCGAGACTTCTTAACCTCTCTCCAAAAGAGTTTGGTATTCGCCTCGAAGTTCTCTGTCAGCTTCTCTTCTTCTTTCAATTTTATTCTTTCACGCTTCTCTTTCACTAAAGCTTTGGTTTCATTCTTGCAGAGGCGATGAATTTCTTTCTTCATCTCTTTCATACTGTCATTCTGATGCAAAGATGCAATATAATCCAGCCAGGCTTTTCTCTTTCTCTCTACGCTAGATTTAACATCTGCGTCCCACCATTCGTCACCTTTCGTTGTTATATGCCTCTTTGCGCATCCACATGCTTCTTTTGCGCTTTCCACTATACTTTCCTTCATACTATCCCAGTCATTATCCACATCTAAGTCGGAGAAGTCCGCCTTTGCAAGCCTTTCTTCGACTAGGCGCGCATACATACTCCTTATACTAACATCTTCCAATTTTTCACATTTTATTCTTTCAAGCTCCCCGAAATTGGTACGCTCTCGCCAGTGCCTCCACTTCTTGAAAAGGCCCACAAACCGGCTTATGACCAGGTAGTGGTCCGTTCCAAGAGTGGGGCCTCTGTAGGCTCTTGTATCCGTTATTGTGTTTCGGAGACGACTATCTATTAAAATCAGATCAATCATACTTTTCTGTTCATTCATTCTCCATGTATACGTGTGAATATCCTTATGATGGAATAAGGTGTTCGACACAAGCAAGTTTCTTTCCATGCATACGTCTATGATTGGCTTACCAGCCTCGTTCGCTCTCTTGTCGCCATAGGGTCCAAGGACAGCCTCAAAGCCGTCTCGTTTGGTCCCCACCCAGCCATTAAGATCACCACACATAATTAGTCTTTCGTTCCCTTCAGCCAGATCCAGAATTTCTCTCACAGACTCCCAAAACTTCTCGAGTTCTTGGGGATCCGCTGAGCTTACGGGAGCATAAGCTGCGACCAGAAAAACTCGCGTGATCCCCAGCTTTAGACGGACCCAAAGAAGTCTCGGGTTCACCAGACAATAGTCTTTCACTCCAGACACAAAGCGGGATGAGAGTACGACGCCTACCCCCCCACTTGCACGCTCGTCCAGGTCCACGCCGGACCACAGAGCAAGCATGCCACCGGGGAGGTCATCGACGTGACACCCCTTCCGCTTTGTCTCTGTCAGACATAAGGCATCCAGGCTTCTCTCATTCATTATATCAATCATTTCGTCCATCTTATCTTTCATTCCACCTCTCACATTCCACGTGCCTATACGGCACTCTGCTCCTCTCGACCCGCCAGGTTTGGCGCTGCGTGAAGGGTGGCGGCCCCCTTCGCCGCATGCGCGAGAGTTCACACCGACGAGGGCGCATCGGTGAGCGTCGCCTGCGGGGGACGCCCTATCATGCTCTGCACTCGGGTGAATCTCGGTCAGAATTGTGGCCCTCTGGGCCAGCGGGGATCGCGACGTGCACGCTTCTGACATGACAACCTAAATTTTCAACCCTCTACAATCAACCCATATTTTTTATTTATTAAATATCGATTGAAGCTTTTCCGGGCAGGACGACGTCTTCCGGGACAGCTAGTACCTTATATAAAAACGATTCATAAGGAATAAACTCCAAAAAACCTTCGTGATTCCAAACACAACATTTACATTGCCGCGTGAAAGTCGCCTGTCCCAGATATAACCCTCGCTTGGACTAATAAAAATTAACCGTGTTCAAGCATGGCATCGTTGTATACTAAAACGGTTTCTGTGTAAACGCCGAGCTCTGTATAAATCTCCCCATTTCATTGTTATTTCGTCATTACTTTAATAGAAGTGTGCGAGCGGATGCGGATCCGGAATGCTTTTTGGAGGCTAATGTATGGGGGCTTTGTGTTGAAACACGTTAATATCCCCCTCGACTGTAGAACTTTGAGCGTGAATGTAGGTAACTGCAATCAGAATTTTGCAACTACATTCCAAAGCTGTTAGATTTAATTCCTATGCTCAGTGGAAAAGTTTTGTAATTTTTACAAGCACACATCGTAGTGTTTTTAACCATTTTGTACTGTAATAAATAAATGTCGTTGTTACATAAGATATTGGGATAGGAGAGATGGATAAGGTAGATGGAGCCTACAACCTCCCCTCCCTGTTGATGAAGAGGGTAACCTCCCCGCAAGCTATGCTAAGTGAGAAGCCAAGCGTTGGTGTGCCACAAATGTAATGTCTGTGAACTACTAGGTAAAAGCGCATAGGAGAGGGGCGCAGGTTAGGTTTAGTGTGTAGTTGGACAGTCGACATCCTACTATACTCTGCTCGGAGGCTACGCTGGGAATACGGCCGAAAAGTCCCACATAGCCCTCAGCTTAAAGCCTTGCCCAAGACCCGAGGATGGTGTCACAAGAAAAGACATTCTGCCGCGTCAATAAAAATAAAAGGGGAAGATGAATAGGGTTAGGGGGAAGTTGATCAGCTCAAGGGTAACCGTTTCATGCCGAAGTTCTGTGAGAGCGTAGTATAACACCGGCCCTAAGAGTAATCAGGAGAGTAATTCCAGTCTCCACATGAGACTGTTTGCAGTAAGCATTTAATGTTCATGTATGCTCAGGTCTCCATCAACGCACACCATGTCACCCTGGATGAAGAAGCTATTCCTTCAGCTGATGCCCAAACTGCTCATGATGAGGAGGACGAAATACTCCCTACCAGACTACGATGATACCTTCATATCTAATGGATACACAAACGAATTGGAAATGAGGTAAGATTTTTTGAAGTGAAACTTCTATATAGAGGGGGTCTTACGAATTTTTGGCTCACGAAAAGGTGTCACGGTCACGTGGTCACCGTCACTAATTCTTATATTTTTAAACTCGTGATATCTTTCCAATGGAATGTCCGAATTGAATAATTCAAAAAGTTATATAAAGGTATTGAAGCAGTCTTGAATATGCAGTAATTTATTTTGATAAGGATTAATACCAAGATACAAATAAAGAGCCTTTTCTAGCGGCGGCATTTTAATTATTTTTTTAAAATAAAAGAACACTTATTGTGGCATAACTATAATAGTTAGACATATATTGTCGCGACACTTTTTGTAAATAATGATGTGTTCTACAAAGTCGTAGTACATTATTTTATTCTATCATCAATAGTTTTCGCAGTGTACGCGATTTTAGGTATTTTTACACCTTGCGTTACATTATTGGAGTTTTAGTAAGGATCCCTAATTTTTTTGTAAATCTAATTATAGCCTTTGTCACCCGGGAATAGTGTAGCTTGCCAACAGTGAAAGAATTTTTAAAATCGGTTCAGTAGTTTCAGAGCTTCTTCAATGCAAACAAACAATCTAATCTGTCCTCTTAATAATATTAGTCCAGATATTCATATATTTACTTTAAAATTAATTCGATATGCGCATATTACAGAAAGCGTAAGATTTTGCGCCAGAAGTTGTTTAATAGAATTGGGAGCTGGGTTGCCCTAAAAAGCGCTTTATCTATCTCCGAAAGCGGTATTGAAGCCCCAGTGAGCCGAGCGCCGGGGAAATCCCATAAACGAGAAAGCGAGCGAGAGAGCGAGCGAGGATATACCTCGTCCCTCTAATACCTAAAATCGCGTTCAGCGCATCAGAATGTGCGATGTTCCGAGCCGACATTAATGGAGACAAACTTAAGTTTGCATCGAATATGCTCTGCTAATATTTTCTTAACTTTTTGCGCCTTGTACTCGTATACATAATAAAACTACGTTATTACCGCGCTTAAAAACGTTAAAACGTAGTTTTATTATCTATACCTCTGCTCTCCACGCGACTGGGTATCACTGCGACTATTTGTAGTCTATGTAAAAAAAAATAAAAAAATCGGAATGTGTGCTGGGACACATATTAGAAGTGAAACTTAAACGGACAAGTGGAAAAACGAATCGCAACGGGCAAGTGGAAAACGAATTGCAACGGATAAGTGAGAAAACGAATCGCAACGGACAAGTGGAAAAACGAATCGCAACGGACAAGTCGAAAATCTTCAACTGAAAAGTGACAAAATTGTTAATGATTGTTAATGTACTTGTCCAATTTAAAAACCTGCCCGTAAAACTTCAAGTTAAAATTTTGTTGCGATTCATTTTGTCACTTGTCAGTTGAAGTTTTTCCACTTGTCCGTTGCGATGCGTTTTTCCACTTGTCCGTTGCGATTCGTTTTTCCACTTGTCCGTTTTATTATTATACTGTATGTCTTTCAAGACCATGGGCCATAAAAATGGCGCGGACTTTTGGAGGGCTTGCGCGGGGCCATGGAAAGGCCAACACGTAGAGGCCCTATGAAAAATTTAATGTAAATGTGTGGCGTGACACTGACCGGCGATTATCCCTGTCTACACCATATAATAATAATGCACCCAAGGACAATCCCCGGCCAGTGTAGGACTATTGTGGAAAATGAGGACAAAAAGTATCGGGCTATTGGGGTGAACTGCTAGTGGTACTTGGGGTTCTGGGAATATGGGGACTATGGCGTCTGTCCGTCGCAATGTTCGGGGAACATGGAAATTATTATTAATTACTCTATATAATTGTACTGACTTTTGTGTATCTAGATCTTTAAACATTATCTATAATATCTATATTACAATATAATATAATATTATAAAACTCTAAACATGCCGTGACTGTACATTGAAGCTATTTTAAAAAACAGCTGAAATAGACTATATAAACGATGGAAGCGAAAATTATTTCGTAATTGGCCTAGTATTTTTTACGTGAATCTGGAACAAACAGACAAACAAACAAGAAATCTAAAAAAATGCATCGTGTTCTCCATTGTTTATATAGTGTAATTATTCCAGATGTTTTTCTTAAATAGTTTCATTGTACAGACATGGCATGTTTAGAAGTTTACAATATTATAGAATAGAAGACAGACTCTTAAATTTTATTTATCTGTATAGATCTATAGATGGATATACTTTTTTTTACGAAATAATTTTTTGGTTAACATTTTACTTGAAGTGTGTCTTTAACGATTAATATAAAGCGTGTTCGGAGTTTTTGACGGGAACTGAAAGGAGATGTAGTGCTCAGCAGTTTTATTTTCTAAAAACGTGTAAAATTACTTGAAATGAACAATAGTTGTAGGGTATTGATAGTTTTTGAGTAGTAATTATTATTGTAATGTACGCAAATGATCTTTTAAAGAAGAAAGAAATAATCATATTATATGCTGCGTTAAAATTTGTGCCAATTTCATATCCCGTATATCCATAAAGCAGAGTCTACATTCAAAAGTGTAAGCAACACGACCAATTAATTCCCAAAGGCTTAATTAGTGTGTCGCATATCCGTATTTACTCGTTCGAAATTTAAAATTCTCAACGAAGACTCCCGATTGGTGCTCGTTACTCAATATGGCGGCGACAGCTTGATGCGCTCACAAAATTAATGGCCCAACCGGCATTATCGGGTATTAACCGGTTTGCACCGGTATATTTGGTAAGGTATATTTCGTTCCTTTGTATTGGTACAATGCAGAGGGAATATTCTTATAATAAAGGTTAAACCAATTACTTTAACATTAATATTTTTACAATATTAATTACAATGACTTTACAAACTAATACAATTAGACTAGTAAATTTATTTATTTATTTATTTATTTATTTATTTATTTATTACATATCCAACAGCTTACTTATAACTTAAAACAATCAACTCTGTTTAATATGAATGTTGCCAATTACAGGATACTTCACACTTTACAGTATATTTGTGCAAAACCAAGACCGCAATAAACAGTTTGCTTATGTTAAGCTCTATATGAATGTAGTATATTTAATATAATAAAATAATGTTAAATGTTAAATAGTGCCTGCTGAATTATCCCCTATATAGTATATGTTATATATATAGTATATAAGTTAAACGAAAATAATATATAATAAATACATAGATATTCATATTATATATATTTATAATATACGTATATATGATTCACTAATAAAAATAAAAAATATACAGACAAATGTGTGGATATATTTTATGATACCTAAAAGCCAGTTAAACTATCAGCCTAATTTTTCGAATATCTTTGATTTATAAATTAATTTTGAATGGTAGAAAATATCTACATCATTAAATTTGTTATTATAAGTGGCAGTAAGACGAGCAAGCACTTCATTTAAGCCATAATTAGTTCTTCTACAGGGCACGTGAAACAATTTGTTGTGGCTAGACCGTGTTTTGAGATTTGGCACTGCGAGGGATACAGATGAGGTGAGAGTAGGACAGTCTAAACGAGAATTTACGATATCGTAAAGAAAAGACATGTCAAGAAGCTGTCTTCTATTTTTAAGGCTTGTGATGTTATAAAATTGGCAGGCTTCTTCGTACGTAGCAAAGGAGTTCTTGCTTTTATAATTGAGATATTTTATAAACAGTTGTTGAATTCTTTCGATCTGATTTATATATGTAGCGTACTGTGGTGACCAGATGCTACAACTGAACTCGAGCAAACTGCGGATATATGCAAAAAACACAGATTTTAAGCATGTGACATTGTTAAATAAAGAACACGTTCGTTTTATAAATCCGAGATTACGATAGCCTTTGTCCACTATTACATTTATGTGCTTGTCAAAAATCATTTTGCTGTCCAAAACAATGCCAAGGTCTCGGACTTCATTAACACGCTTAAGAGGTTGATTGTTGATGGTGTAGTTAAATAATATGGGTATAATTTTACGGGTAAAAGTTATTTGTGAACATTTATCAATGTTCACGCTTATTCTGTTTAGCTCATAATATTGTGTTAATCGGTGAATATCCCTTTGCAAATTGAGACAGTCATTGACAGAATTAACAGATAAAAATACTTTTTTATCGTCAGCGTAAAGAAGATGTTTGGCATATTGGAAACAGGCGTGTATATCATATAAGTAAGCATTATAAAAAAGTGGTCCTAAATGCGATCCTTGAGGTACCCCAGAAGGAATCGGTGTAAATTCAGATCTACTCCCACCAATTACGACTGCTTGCCGCCTATTAGTTATATAAGATTTTATCCAACGGAATAAATCTCCTTGAATACCTAACGTATATAACTTGTTTAACAGTATGACGTGGTCTACACGATCGAAGGCTTTTTCAAAATCGGTGTAAATGACGTCAACTTGTGATTTATTCTCCATATTCCTAAGTAAGTAATTAGTGAACTCTCCCAAATTAGTATTTACAGATCGGTTTTTAAGAAAACCATGTTGATTAATTGAGACATTATTAGCAATTGTAGAGTATAGTACATCATAAATAAGTTTTTCAAACAGTTTTGAAATAGTATTTAAAATTGAAATAGGGCGATAATTTTGAATGTTTATTTTGGATCCTTTCTTATGTATCGGAACAATATGTGCTTCTTTCCATATACGAGGAAATATCCCATCTTTGATTGATCTATTAAATAAAATTTTGAGTGGATTGGATAAAGTTTTAGCGCAATTGACTAAAAATATAGGTGGTATTTTGTCACTTCCTTTATTCACATTTAGCTTTCGAATTGATTTTAGTATAATGGCACTATCAAAACTAATCGTGTGTATACAATCTTGATTCGTACTGGGAAGAGCACTAAACGTTAAATTTGGATATCTATCAAGTGGCCGAATAAAGACACTATTGAAAAAATTGTTGAAACCTTTACATATATCAAAACATGTATCGTATTTTATATCACCATCATATAGAGTTTTAGGATATCCGCTCTTGTTACCGCCTTTCATTTTTTTGATAAAGCTCCAAAGCTTTTTTGGGTCTTTCTTAATCCATTTTTGACTTAACTCTATATGCTCTTTAAAGTACATGTCTTCCACCTTTTTTTGTCTAGATCTTAACAAACAGAACTCGTCATAGTCCCTGGGATTACCAAATTTCTTCCACCGTTTATGTACTTTGTGCTTTTCAGATATGATTTTTAAGAGGGGAGCTTTGTAAACAAGTCCTTTTGGACCAACTTTTTTCAGCAGTCTCCGAAAATTATAAATGAGGTGTCATTCGATTCGGAATGGCATCTAGATGATTTTTGAAAAAAAATGAAGTTCCGCTTGCAAAAATTGTAAAAGTTATTAACAATTAACTAAAAAAAAGAAGGGGGTTTAGTTTTTTGCAAATATCTCAAAAAGTAATAAAGATTTTTCAAATTTGAAAAAAGATTCGAAAAGAGGAGGAAATTTCCTAAAAAAAATCTTGACTCCCGAAACTGTAAGATCAATATTTATAACTTTCCCAGAGGGATGAAAATACGGCCGAAAACGGGTACTCTGGCTTACGCAAGCCACACCCACATCGGCCCTTTAATGAATAAATATTATTTAAACATACTAAATATGAAAATAAATAGATTCATAGATTTTTGTAGAGACTCATGGCCTCAGGTCCAAGCGCCCAACAGCAAACAAATAAAAAGCCGAATCAGTTGATCTAGAGTCTAGACGTATTCGGTAAATGATATACGGCCAACGCGTCCGCATGGTCGGTCCAGACGGTCCACGATGGTGGCTGCTTTCCTTCATGGAAAGCGGCTACCATCGTGGCCCGCTGAACTCAACCCATATTTTTTTTGTGACATATAGAAATCCTTGTTAAATCATCATATCCATATTCGTCCATCTTTTCATATAATATATCGCAGCAATTTTTCCGAAAACTTATATGAAACATTTTTATAAAGAAGGTGTATAGGGGCGGTATATGTATAGACCACTACAGAAGCATAATAATTAAATAGTAAAAAAAATCTTCCACGATGTGTTTCCACGAAAAGTTTTATCAACGGGTTTCCTAATTGTATCCTACCTAAAGACACAGAAAGTAGATACGAAAACATGAAGTAATATATTTATAACGTTCGTAATTAACGATTAAATGCCTCCGTACCGAGTTTAAGAACTGTTTTAGTGGCCAATAAAAAGGCCGAGCTAAGTTAAAACCTCATTTGATTTCGGTTATAAAGCTAACTCCCAGCTTAACCTTAATTTTATACTAGCATTTACTTATTTTAGTTTATTATTTCTACCGAGATTAGCACAGAAAAATAATATGTTTCTTTAACTAATACTAATAAATAAATAATCTTATATATAAAAATGAATTACAAAATGTGTTGGTAAGTGCATAACTTGAGAACGACTTTACCGATTTTGATGAAATTTTGTGTGTGTGTTTGAGTGGGTCCCAGGATGGTTTAAATCTACAATTGGAACCGGTAGGTGGCGCTGAGATCGGGTTCTAGAATCCTCCTAATCACCTGGACCGATTATGGTGATTTTGTTTTAGTGTCATGAAACAGTCTTTTAGGAATTCAGAAAATGTGGCGGTACGAAGTTCGCCGGGTCAGCTAGTTCTAAATAAATACAAATATTTATTTATGTAATTTATTTAGGAAAAAATATCGACATAGCATATTGCTGAGTGCAAAGCGGATTTGCTGAAAATGCGGCGTACGTGGTCTCAATGACCCTTACTATAAATTGTTTTTTCAAATAATAAGCCATTACTTTAATAAAATAAAGTCGTTTTCTTTTTTTCTAAAATAATTTTCCTCGAATTACGTAACACTTTCCGGATAGATTCGATGTAAACGAACGACGAGGCGTTCTATTGTCTTGTTTTGTACGTACAATGAAACAAATTGAAACATGACCCACCATAAGGTTATTTTCTTACAGTTGTGCAATACAATTAGGTTGAAATTCGCCTGAACATACATTTCCTTGGTAACGAACATGTTATACATACATACAAACTATCACGCCTGTTTCCCATGGGATTAGGCAGAGACTGAGAATCTCCACTTGTGACGATCCTGACAACCAACTTTAGCTTTATCTACTTTTATTAACTTCTTCATACATGCACGTTTATTTTTAGATGCTTTTTACCTGACCTCTCCTTAACACTTCTGATATTGGATTGTGGTGTGTATGTCTTAGTAGATATAAAAAATTTCAAGCAAAAAAGAAACCCGATTCAAGAGCAACTGAAAAGCAAAAAAATATTATTTTCTTCATCTTCTGTGCAAGTAAAACATAAAATTAGTATATTTTGCAAATTTGTTCTTTATGTTTTGAAACTATTCTAAAGCTGTACTGAATCTAACGCAAAAAGAATGAATGATCAAACTTGTTTCAGAAACAAAAAAGTTATGGCTAAAAAATGTCTGTCTAAATTTCATGTATTTTTAATACGTTTTTATTAGCTTCAGACGTATGTTAGTATGTAACGGAATCTTTCAAGTTAAATTTGATCCACTTCCCGGTTTCCGACTGAGCTCAAATTTTGCACGTATGTATATACCGCGTGATGAAGCTGATCTGATGATGGAGTCGGAAGGTGGCCATAGGAACTCCTGTACCAAACAAGAGAAACCCGTCGTGTTTGGGCGTGCTTTTTTTTTAAAACCTTTTTAAAAAAGCTTATTTTTACATAACGTTCCATTTTATCATAAGAGTGTATTTAATTCTTTTTTCAAAGTTTCCACGGAAAAGGGAATTAAATCACTAAAAAAACAAAAATAAATTATCAAAATCGGTTTATAAACAAAAGTTATGACTGGATGTACATAAAACTATTTAGACGAAGAATTGAGTATACCTCTTTTTTTTAGTCGATTAAAAATATAATTATATGAAAATATGAAAAAAAGTTGGTTTAAAGACATATGTAAGAAACTTTTTGGCACTACCCGTGATCAGAAGGCTGGCTCAAATTTTGCACAACAAATAAGTATTGCCATACAGCGTGGCAATGCAGCCAGCCTACTCTACTGGGCACGTTCCCCGTTGGCAGTGATCTGCTACATAATGTCTTTTAGTTTTAATGTCTTTGTTTTTTATTTATAATTACAAAAATCGATAAACATTCATTTCATATTTATGAAAAAAATACATACAAAAATCATCCAACCAACACTTCTTTCAATTATGCAATATCGAGTGAAGCAAGCATTTAATTCGCCAGCAACGAGTCTGGGGTGCAAACATTTGTTCCAGTATTAAATATTCAACGCTGCTCTGCTGGTAAATAACATTAATAAGGCTTTTGTGGTAGTTATTTGTTTATGAAATAACGTCTAGCTGTAAGCTGTATCGTTCATGGAAGCCCTTAGCTTGTTATTATTACATTTGTTTTTAGACGTCCAGAATACTAATGATATTGGTAAACCACTAAAGGAGCTGCCTACCTCCCTAATAGAGTTGTATATCACTCGCGTATTACCACATTACTAACTGACTTTACAAAAGAGAATTTGAGAACCTCCTCAATTCAAGTGTATATTGTTTTTGTGTGTTTGTTACGCGATTGTCATTTGTGGACCGTTTTTTTTTCTATCGAATTAGAATCCACCTCAGGTGGTCCCATTGTCACTAAGTTAGGAACTGATTAGTGGATGCCAGGGAAATCAAAAGCAACCCTTGTTGAAGAGCGCCTACACTTATAGAAAGAGCAAACTCACATATGCGTGCCAGTAGTACAAATTTCTACAGGCGCTTAATATATGAATTCACCGTTTTATTCCCAATCATTCTCTGTTACTACAAATGAAGGAAGAACTGTCTTATTTCCTCTCGGCGTTTTATTCTATTTTCTAAAGTTATTCAAGTAGTCGTGGTAGCGTAATGGCTAGCGCACGCGTCCCAAACTCAAAGGGCGCGGGTTCGATCCTGACCGGAACGCATACACTACTTATGCTGGTGTGCACCGACATTTAACCGCCGGTGTCGGTGCACACCAGCCTTAGTCAGTTTTCTGAGCTAATGTGCATATTGTTACAATTACCACGTGCTAACAACGGTGAAGGAAAACATCGTGATGCAACCTGCATATCGATATAACAGATGTGTCAAACCTGCCAAGCCATCTTGGACAAGCGTGGCGGGAATACTGTCCCTTCCCCCTATAATGGGAGCCCAGCACTAGGACATTTATGGGCTGATATTATTATGTGACGTAAAACATTCTCTATATCATCCTCTTTATAGATAGCGTTATCCTCAGGCTGGCAATATCCGTGCAGGAACGGAGAAAGAATATGTTTTCCTGCGGTCGGGCGGCCTGTCGTAAGAGGCGACAATACAACCCATAGCCAGATGGGAGGGCATTTGCCCGACTGGATGGCCACCTCTGGTTTAAAATATGTCGCCATAACAACCTTGAGTTCCGGCATTAGTGACCAGGTTCCAGCCTCCCTTAAGAGAGCAGCAGCGCATTTGTAGCACCTTTGGTGTTCCAAATGTCCACAGGCGATGGTAACCGGTTTCCATCAAGAGGGTCGTCTGTCTGTCTGCTGAACTTCTGTAATAAAAAAAAACACGCTAGCTGCGCCCCTTGTGTTCCAAACGTCTCTAAGCGATGGTAACTACTTTCCATGAGTTGGGCCCCTCTACCTGTTTGCCAGCTTTGCAATGAAAGAGAAGATCCTTTATATTCGTATGCATATAACTTATTCTATTGTCGTAGCAGGGACAGTTTGACGGACGCGTTTGGTGATTCAAAGAATAGTGATAATGGCGATTATCGCAAATCACCAGCACCCGAAGACGACATTCTTGGAGCTGGATCTCATCAAAGACCATCAGGTAAAGTTCTTAAATTACTAAATACTAAAAACTTAACATTAATCCTCTAATATATAAAGATCTCGTGTCACGTTGTTTGTGGTCGAACTCCTCCGAAACGGCTTCACCGATTTTGATGATTTTTGTTGTATATTTGGTACATATGAGAATAGGTCTTAAAGTAATTTCCTATGGTAAATCCTATGGTGTTTTTTTATATTTTTATGGTACAACAACGTTTGCTGGGTTAGCTTTTTATAGTATAATAATATTAGCATATGGATGTATATGTCACACTGCTGGTTCTAGGTCACCCTATTCAAGTGTCCCTCCCTATTTCAAATTCAAATTCCTTTATTTGCAAGGAACATGGAAATCTAAGATGTTAAAAATTAGTTACATAGTATATCTTCCATCTGAGATAATATTAGTTTTAAGGACTGTGGACAAATGCGTCTTGTTTATATCGTTAAAAATAACACCCTTACCAATCCCTTAATGATTAGGTACATCGGTGTATATAAACACGTTACACTGTCGCATTACAAATAACGCATTAAATCCATCGGTATAAAACGGCCACTAGCACTAACAATGTTCCAGATTGACTTTCCGTATACAAGCAGAGAATGAATACAATTTCGTGCCGCCGGGCATTCTGTTTACCCGTCTGGATGGCTACCACCCCTGGTCAAGAGTATGGTCATAACTACCTTGAATTGTGTTCCAGCAGTAGTGGCTAGGTTCCTTCAGTCTCCCTTAAGAGAGCAGCAGCACATTTTTAGCACCTTTCGTGTTGCAAATGGCGATGGTAGCCGCTTTTCATCTTGGGAGCAGTAATATTAGGAGAACGGATAGTATGCGCGCTATGCTAGTCCTAATCCAGTAGGTGCCACACATGGAGATTTCGATACCCTAGTTTCATGTTCTCCATCACCCAGTACGTGATAATTGAATAGTAGATACATTTCACAATAAATTATTAAACAATTTTTATACTAGTATAAAAGAACGACAATATTATCATTCACGGAAGAGTAAGAAATTCACTCACTTATATTTTATATAGGGAAGAAGCGACGAATGCTAATATTTTATTTAAATTATGCATAAAAAAATGATTAAATCAATAAAAAACATTACACACGCTACCATGTATTTGAAACACACATACGCATATATACTCTTTTGTTTATTGTTCAAGTCAAGTTAACAGTGTAGCCTTGGCGAAATCTGTGAATATAGAGGTATAGAGTTTGACATTAATTATTATGGTCGAATTTCGACCACGGGCGACTACTAGTACTTTTAATATATCATCGTAAACATATTTTTTATTAATGGTTATTAACTCGTTAACAAAATTTCTTCATAATTTGTATCTCGTACAAAATATAAGGGGCCTCAATGTTTTGTAAGATAATAAAACTATCACAGCTTATTAGGTGCGCCCTGATGTAAGGTTGTAATAATACGCAAGTTACGTCAAAACATTTCGGTGCTTTCTTCCTGCGCGGAATTCGAACCCTGGTCACGGGAATGAGATGCTGATACATTAGCTACTAAGCTACTACTAGATCATCGTAGTCATAACATTTTCAAAATTACATTTGTTACTCAGCTAATGTTACGTAGTACTATCTTTACTGATAGTAAGTTATTTTGTTATAGTAACCGAATCAGAGAACATGCTGCCTCGTCATCTATCTCCTGAAGTTGCAGCTGCGTTGAAGAGTGTGAGGTTCATTGCTCAACACATTAAGGATGCTGATAAAGACAACGAGGTAAGTGCTAATGTATTGTATTTAGACTGTCAACCTCTGATCTGATATGAACATTATAGGTAAAATATCGAGCCTAGTTCATCGTCTTCTATAGATAAAGTTCTACTACTTGTGCAGGAATGGACAAAGAGTATTCATTCTTGCAACCTGGAGGACTGTCGTAAGGAGCGACAAAGAAACCCACAGCCGGGTGGTAGGGCAATAGCCACCAACCCTGGTCTGGACTATATCGTTTTATCAACTTAAGGGTTGTGTGCTGGCATTAGTGGCGAGGTTCTAGCTCCCCTTTCGAGACCGGCAGCAATTGGTAACACTTTTGATCTTGCAAATGTCCATAGGCGACGGTAACTTATCATGAGGTAGGTCATCAATCTTTCTGCTGTACTTCAGCAATGGAAAAAAAAGAAAAATCGACACCTGTAAAGACTGTTTGATATACAAACAACACGAGTGGACGAACACGACCATTGTCCAAAGGTTTTAGGTATTTTGTTCAAAATGCCCACAAAAGACTTATTAAAACCCAGACTTTCATGTAAATCTTCATACCTGGCAATATTAGCTACTTAAGAAATAATTGCAGGAAAATGACTGTGTATATTTCCGAGATCAAAATAGAATATTGGTAATCGATCTCTGTTCCTTTAGGGGGTGGGAAGGGGGAGATAGTAAATGGTTTGTACTGACAAAGAGGGAAGCTTATTGTTATTCTACGCCGTTAGCGTTCGTTGTTGCGGTAACATAGTTACTCGTAAACCTGACATCATTAATATTTCAGGTTTAATTAACGTGTTAACATACTTCAGGCATTTTGTAATATTAAATATATTAATAAAATATTTTAGCACAATATCTGTAGATGGTATGGCATATAATGAGACTGGAAGAGACTTGTCATCCAACTGATAGATAGGCAGTTCAAGGCTACTAATTGTTTATATTTAATTGGAGTTTGTTGCTCAGAACACTCCGCATTGTACAGACGGTAGAACACGCTTAGAGTTCCAACGTCTCTTCTGAGACTTAAGGTTCTAAACCATCTGTAAGTGCGGGATAGTCGACAATCCGGACCCCTCGGTGCTGCAAGGAGTCCAGTGGTAGCAGCTTGGACTGAGGTGCCCCAACCCAGAGATCGGTGCAGTATTCCACATGGGGGCGGACTTGGGCTTTATATAATAAAAAACCTATGTCCCTTTGTGAAGTACCGCTTAGCCCTGTTGAGCACCCCAAGCTTTTAGCAGTGAAGTAATAATTTAATCAGCCATTATTTCTTAGATATCTGTCGTAACGAACTAACTACTTAGCTTAATCAAGCTTATAAGTATACAAACCTTTCAAGGAAAACCAAATATTCTTCGAAGAAAACTTAGCAGTATAAAAGCAACTATGCAAACAGTACGAAATACCAGAACTCTAAAATACCGTCACGAAATGTAACACAATATACTTGTATTACATATTTTTGTGTAACCGAATTACGTATAGCAGCGCTAACGTGGTTCATAGCAATCTCGCGTGTGCAACGGGGCCAATCGTAAAATTCGCAACGAAATTGCAGTGTACTGGGTGTTATTGAAGAAATGGAGCACTTTCTTTTTAGATTTGTCGTGTTTCGTATTTAGGAGTTGTTTGATTTTATGAACTATATTTTGTAACAGCGTCCATAAGCGCGATTCCGAACATTTAGATATTTAGTCATATTCATATATATATTTATTCATTTATTGCCCATAGTTTTGAAAGTATTAAGACTGTCACAAGCATGCACCTTCTTTTGTGAGGGGAAATCCGTTTGAGGACTATTCGCCGCGAGGGAAACGCGATGTGGGAATGTGGGATTCGCCACGTCCTGATGGCACAAGCACTACAAGCAAGAAATGCCCCTCGGTATTTCGTTCTTTGCACTTATGCCAAGGTCACGAGTACATAGCTTAGCCCCTCCGCAAGCGCTGGCAGGCGGTGGACCAACGCCCTCATCCATTGCCTGGGGAACCACGCCCCCGGTGTCTTCTCTTTCTTCTTGGCGTGGGTAGTCTGTAACGCGCCTATTGGAAGGAGAGATAAGCAAACGTGGATAACCGGCGCGCCTCCATTTCAACGGCATAACGGCGGGTGAGAATCTACCCCCAGGGACTTGTGCCGCCAGCTCGCTCCAGCCGAAGATTTAATGCCTTCCAGCACCAAAACGTTCTTTCGTGGGAGCGGAGCAAGCGGGTACTTTCATGCTCCCACTCCGGCTCTTGCTTAGCAAGCATGTCTCGCTCGCAACCCTTACCTTACCCTTACCCTTTTTTTTAAAGAAGTGCTTTTGTCACGCCGCAGTAGGGGATACCCACTAAACCCACTAGGTGTTCTGTCCTTCGCCATTGTGCCAGAGCTACAGGTATTTGGCCTCGCCATTTCAAAGGTCCTGGCAGGCGGCGGCCCGTAAGGCTTCTTCCACGGGGTGGAAAGATCCCGGCAACTTCATGTTCTTTTCGCTTGGGGCGTTTTTACAACCGTACCCAGTCCAGCCTATGTTTACTATTGCAACACTGGAGCGCTGAACTTCTTACTTGCCCTCTCTTTTTACATACGTAATATTGTACAGTGCTCTCCCGTAATAAAATCACATTAAATATCAAAAGAAAGAAAGAAAAACTTTTTTGAAGAAATTGCGACGTATTTACATTCCGAGAATTTGTACGCTGCATATTACTGTGCCGGAATTATATCCGACACAACGCTGATTTTCAGTGCAATACTTCCTTTTGGAGTAAGACAAAAAACAAGTATGTGTCATTGGAAACTTCTCACAATAGAAGCCTACAGCCTAAAGATAAACAAAACAAATGAAAATCCTCTTAAACCCAGTTTACGCACACATGTTTTCAAATAACTCTATCGGCTTAAATATTTTCAATATTTCTGTTAGCTTATTGGGTATTCTGCAATCAACGAACGAAACGTTTTAATGCTTTATCAGTTAAGACCTATTGAATATTTAAATTGGAATTACTTTGAAGGCAATTCAGTAAATTACATTTTAGGTTGCGAAGGACACAATAAACGAAATGATTCGCGAACGTTCCCCGAGATTAATGGGGGGTTAGTTGAGAAAATAAACGTCTTCATTTTGTTCTATATTAAAATCTCTTTTAGCTTGTATTTTCTTGTGGTGTTCTTTGGGCGGTAAATTTCCTTTCTTTTCATATAAATACGTGTTTGTTAAAGGTATCTTGCACTCTGTCATGTGATTAGGAGCGTCATTAAAATCTATACTAATATCATAAAGACGTAAAGTTTGTGAGTTTGTGGCGTTGTAGGGGGTAATCATATCAATCATATTCATTGGTCCACATATCATAGCACTGGTGGAAACTGATCGCGTAAGCTACTTTTTAATACGCTTTTATTGGCTTCACACGTATGTTAGTATGTATGTATGTATGTTAGTATGTAACGGAATCTTTCAAGTTAAATTTGATCGACTTTCCGGTTTCCGATTGAGCTGAAATTTTGCACGTATGTGTATATCGCGTGACAATGCAATAATATGGTGGAGCTGATATGATGATGGAGTCGGAAGGTGGTCATAGGAATTCCTGTACTAAACAAGATAGACCCGTCGTGTTTGGGCTCGTTTTACTTGTCTTGGCTAGCACTCTGCTGCTACATGATATGCAGGATCTCAAATGCTTGTTTTTAAAACCTTTTTTAAAAAAGCTTATTTTTACATAACGTTCCATTTTATCATAAGAGTGTATTTAATTCTTTTTTCAAAGTTTCCACGGAGAAAGGAACTAAATAATCACTAAAAAATGAAAAAATAAATAATAGTTTAAAAAAATACGCTTTTATAGAAAATCCAACTAAAATCCACGCTTTTTTTACAATAAAATCATTTTTTCATACACTATTTTTAATTCAAATTTATTAAAATTTATTTTCTATTCTATTTTTTAGTTGGATTTTCTATAAAAGCGTATTTTTTTAGTTTTTTTTAACTATTATTTTTTATATGTAAGGATGTTTGCTATGGATGCGTACTTTCTCTATTGTCGGTATGTCGCATAGCTGGAGCTGCGCATCTTCCTTGCGGCGGCGCATTTTGATTACCTTATTCGCCCCACTACATAGCATCAGTGGAAATGGTCACATAGTTTAGTAGCTTAGCTTCTACATTTTCGCAGTAAAGCTGCATCACACATAGCACATCTAGTAGAAAGGCACCATTACACTCGGAAGGTTAATGTTAACATATAACCCACGAGCGTCGAACAGCCGGTTACTATATCTTACCGGCCGTTCATTTGCATTACTATCGGTTAAAATTTGAGATACGCTCCATTTAAGTAATGCCAAAACTTTAACGATGGTAGGGCTCCTATCCGATTAAAATCTGGGGTCGTCAGGTGAGCGTTGCGTACGTACCGGCGCATTGTATGCCATGGATGTATTGTAGCTCTAAAGAACTCTACCGCAATCAATTGGCTTCTTTATTGTACACAAAATAGTTACAAATAAAACTATAAAATAATGGTGATATACAAAGGCGAGCTTAACCCTAAAAAGTAAGTTTTCTTCCAGAAAACCTGTGGGTCCAGCGAGAGTGGGAAGACAAGAGGCAGGGTTGTGTACATGAACGTTATGTTACAAGCTTGCAGCAACCCTATAAATTGAATCCTCTATAAATTCTGTATGATTCAACTCACAGTGGTCAGTTGGTGATTCAACTTACACAACACACTTATGAACAAAAAAAGTGGTCGACCGCAGCTGTCATTTTAGTCCACGTAATTAAAAATCAGAGTATAGCCGCTACATAAAATATACGGGCTCAGACGTGCCCAGATTAGCGTAAGTGGTCAACGTGTGCCTAAAGTAGCTCCAGCTTCAACCATAAAGCCATCACCGCCTTCTGAACCACATACTAGACATAAACATTACGTTCCTTTTTAGACAACCGTTTAAATATAATATTATCAACAATTTATCTTTATTTGCGCAATTGAAATACATTTAAAACCATTTCAGTAAGCTCTCAAAATGAAATCTTTTATTTGACCGTGCCCAAGATCGTTTCTGTTGTATATACAATATTATTATTACAGAATAAATACATTTAAGACGCAAAAGTACAGGGAATACGATATTCCAAGGGAAATAATTCATTATTTAAATTAAGACATTATACGATGAAATGAATCATTTTTTGTTCTATTTTAATAAAGCATTGACGTAGATGGTAAATTAAGTGAGAACCGTTTTAATGAAAATGTTTGGCTTTTGACAATTATACTGAGCTGTGATTTCCCCGCGATGAAAACTTTGCTAGGTCCTAGTTTGTGGGGGTTCTTCTACATAACATGTTAATGATAGAACTTGTTAGATGTAAATTGTTTATTGCTAAAGTTATGCCAAGGATTCAATTGTGCTTATGAATGTGCTAAGATCAACGGCTGTTTTGCCGACTGACCGAGTACTGATAGGTTAAAATGCACGTGTCGGCGTAAACCGCTGACATGGCAATTGTACGGCTGCCATACATAGTTTTTTTTTGAGGCGAGGGAAAATGCTTATCCGATTTACGCACTCTCTGGGCCGTCACTAGGAAACGGCACGCATCCATCGGGGGCGATAACTAGCAATAGTATGCTTTTGCTAGCGTTATCGCCCCCGATGGATGCGTGCCGTTTCCATAAGTTTATGTTGATAGCAAGTTTATAGATTTGTATACTTAGGTACACTATAAATTGGTCCTTCGAGCCGGATCAATGTATAAATAATTGAAAGAAGAAAGAAAGAAAATAATGTTTATTTAGAGTTATTTAAAATTATTAAAGTATACATAAGCAGTTTAATAAACTTAACTAACTCTAAACAGGCCCTAACTCAGTAAATGCTGGTTTATAACAACCAACGCTGGTCTTCCATTAGTGCCAAACAGTAACGTCACTTTCACAGAAGAAAAACAAAATACTAATGAACATTGAATTGGATTGAATCAAATCAAATCAAATCAAATTCATTTATTTGCTTAATGAATTGAATTGATGTTTTAGATGATATAATTTAAAGTAAAAACAAATATTTCATGTAACGCATGTTCTTATTAAGAGCTCTGTGAAGTTGGCACCTCGAGTTGCGAATTTTTAAAAGAACAATATCTCATTCGTTTGTCCATCGTTAGTCCACGTTTGCCCAGGAAAAAATTTCGTTTGCCCACCCTTGGTTCAAAAGTTATTAACAAAAACTTTTTTTGAAAAAAGAAATTCCGGTTCTTCCCATATTTTCGCGAAGTTTAATGTTTATGACACATGAATGGACTTTATCGTTAGCTGATCCAGTGAACTCGATTGTCCAGGCAAAAGTTTCGTTTGTCCACCCTCAGATCAAAAGTTGTTATTGAACAAACACTTTGTTTTGGAAAAAGTAGTTTTTGGTCTTTCCATATTTTCGCGAGGTTTAATGTTTATGATACATGAATGGACTTTATCGTAAGCTGATCCTATGAACTCGATTGTCCAGGCAAAAGTATCGTTAACAAAAATTACTTTTTCCAAATCAAGGTTTTCTTCAATAATAACTTTTGATCTGAGGGTGGACAAACGAAACTTTTGCCTGGAAAATCGAGTTCATTGGATCGGCTAACGATAAAGTCCATTCATGTGTCATAAACATTAAACCTCGCGAAGATATGGAAAGAACAAAAATTACTTTTTCCGAAACAAAGTGTTTGTTCAAAATCTTTTGATCTTGGGGTGGACAAACGAAACTTTTGCCTGGACAATCGAGTTCACTGGATCAGCTAACGATAAAGTCCATTCATGTGTCATAAACATTAAACCTCGCGAAAATATGGAAAGAACAAAAATTACTTTTTCCGAAACAAAGTGTTTGTTCAAAAACTTTTGATTTGGGGATGGACAAACGAAACTTTTGCCTGGACAATCGAGTTCACTGGATCAGCTAACGATAAAGTCCATTCATGTGTCATAAACATTAAACCTCGCGAAAATATGGAAAGAACAAAAATTACTTTTTCCAAAACAAAGTGTTTGTTCAATAATAACTTTTGATCTGAGGGTGGACAAACGAAACTTTTGCCTGGACAATCGAGTTCATTGAATCAGCTAACGATAAAGTCCATTCATGTGTCATAAACATTAAACCTCGAGAAAATATGGAAAGAACCAAAATTACTTTTTCCAGAACAAAGTTTTTGTTCAATAACTTTCGATCTGAGGGTGGACAAACGAAACTTTTGTCTGGACAATCGAGTTCACTGGATCAGCTATCGATAGAGTCCATTCGAGTGTAATAAACAATAAACCTCGCGAAAATATGGAAAGAACCGAAATTACTTTTTCCAGAACAAAGTTTTTGTTCAATAACTTTTGATCTGGGGGTGGACAAACGAAACTTTTGCCTGGACAATCGAGTCCATTGGATCAACTAACGATAAAGTCCATTCAAGTGCAAAAAACATTAAACCTTGCGAAAATATGGGAAGAACCGGAATTTCTTTTTCAAAAAAAGTTTTTGTTCAATAACTTTTGAACCAAGGGTGGGCAAACGAAAAAATTTCCTGGGCAAACATGGACTAACGATGGACAAACGAATGAGATATTGTTCTTTTAAAAATTCGCAACTCGAGGTGCCAACTTCACAGAGCTCTTATTAAGATACCATATTGACAGATGTAAGAAAAAGCTCTGTGAAGTTGGCACCTCGAGTTGCGAATTTTTAAAAGAACAATATCTCATTCGTTTGTCCATCGTTAGTCCACGTTTGCCCAGGAAAAATTTTCGTTTGCCCACCCTTGGTTCAAAAGTTATTGAACAAAAACTTTTTTTGAAAAAAGAAATTCCGGTTCTTCTCATATTTTCGCAAGGTTTCATGTTTTTTGCACATGAATGGACTTAATCGTTAGCTGATCCAATGAACTCGATTGTCCAGGCAAAAGTTTCGTTTGTCCACACCTAGATCAAAAGTTATTATTGAACAAACACTTTGTTTTGGAAAAAGTAATTTTTGTTCTTTCCATATTTTCGCGAGGTTTAATGTTCATGACACTCGAATGGGCTTTATCGTTAGCTGATCCAGTGAACTCGATTGTCCAGGCAAAAGTTTCGTTTGTCCACCCTTAGATCGAAAGTTATTATTAAACAAACACTTTGTTTTGGAAAAAGTAAATTTTGTTCTTTCCATATTTTCGTGAGGTTTAAAGTTCATGACACTCGAATGGGCTTTATCGTTAGCTGATCCAGTGAACTCGATTGTCCAGGCAAAAGTTTCGTTTGTCCACCCTCAGATCAAAAGTTATTATTGAACAAACACTTTGTTTTGGAAAAAGTAATTTTTGTTCTTTCCATATTTTCGTGAGGTTTAAAGTTCATGACACTCGAATGGGCTTTATCGTTAGCTGATTCAGTGAACTCGATTGTCCAGGCAAAAGTTTCGTTTGTCCACCCTCAGATCGAAAGTTATTATTGAACAAACACTTTGTTTTGGAAAAAGTAATTTTTGTTCTTTCCATATTTTCGCGAGGTTTATTGTTTATTACACTCGAATGGACTTTATCGATAGCTGATCCAGTGAACTCGATTGTCCAGGCAAAAGTTTCGTTTGTCCACCCTCAGATCGAAAGTTATTATTGAACAAACACTTTGTTTTGGAAAAAGTAATTTTTGTTCTTTCCATATTTTCGTGAGGTTTAAAGTTCATGACACTCGAATGGGCTTTATCGTTAGCTGATCCAGTGAACTCGATTGTCCAGGTAAAAGTTTTGTTTGTCCACCCTCAGATCAAAAGTTATTATTGAACAAACACTTTGTTTTGGAAAAAGTAATTTTTGTTCTTTCCATATTTTCGCGAGGTTTAATGTTTATGACACATGAATAGACTTTGTCGTTAGCTGATCCAGTGAACTCGATTGTCCAGGCAAAAGTTTTGTTTGTCCACCCTCAGATCGAAAGTTATTATTGAACAAACACTTTGTTTTGGAAAAAGTAATTTTTGTTCTTTCCATATTTTCGTGAGGTTTAAAGTTCATGACACTCGAATGGGCTTTATCGTTAGCTGATCCAGTGAACTCGATTGTCCAGGCAAAAGTTTTGTTTGTCCACCCTCAGATCGAAAGTTATTATTGAACAAACACTTTGTTTTGGGAAAAGTAATTTTTGTTCTTTCCATATTTTCGCGAGGTTTAATGTTTATGACACATGAATAGACTTTGTCGTTAGCTGATCCAGTGAACTCGATTGTCCAGGCAAAAGTTTCGTTTGTCCACCCTCAGATCGAAAGTTATTATTGAACAAACACTTTGTTTTGGAAAAAGTAATTTTTGTTCTTTCCATATTTTCGTGAGGTTTAAAGTTCATGACACTCGAATGGGCTTTATCGTTAGCTGATCCAGTGAACTCGATTGTGCAGGCAAAAGTTTCGTTTGTCTACCCTCAGATCAAAAGTTATTATTGAACAAACACTGTTTTGGAAAAAGTAATTTTTGTTCTTTCCATATTTTCGCGAGGTTTATTGTTTATTACACTCGAATGGACTCTATCGATAGCTGATCCAATGAACTCGATTGTGCAGGCAAAAGTTTCGTTTGTCTACCCTCAGATCAAAAGTTATTATTGAACAAACACTGTTTTGGAAAAAGTAATTTTTGTCTTTCCATATTTTCGCGAGGTTTAATGTTTATGACACATGAATAGACTTTGTCGTTAGCTGATCCAGTGAACTCGATTGTCCAAGAAAAAGTTGCGTTTGTCCACCCTCAGATCGAAAGTTATTATTGAACAAACACTTTGTTTTGGAAAAAGTAATTTTTGTTCTTTCCATATTTTCGTGAGGTTTAAAGTTCATGACACTAGAATGGGCTTTATCGTTAGCTGATCCAATGAACTCGATTGTCCAGGCAAAAGTTTCGTTTGTCCACACCTAGATCAAAAGTTATTATTGAACAAACACTTTGTTTTGGAAAAAGTAATTTTTGTTCTTTCCATATTTTCGTGAGGTTTAAAGTTCATGACACTCGAATGGGCTTTATCGATAGCTGATCCAGTGAACTCGATTGTCCAGGCAAAAGTTTCGTTTGTCCACCCTCAGATCGAAAGTTATTATTGAACAAACACTTTGTTTTGGAAAAAGTAAATTTTGTTCATTCCATATTTTCGTGAGGTTTAAAGTTCATGACACTCGAATGGGCTTTATCGTTAGCTGATCCAGTGAACTCGATTGTTCAGGCAAAAGTTTCGTTTGTCCACCCCCAGATCAAAAATTATTGAACAAAAACTTTGTTCTGGAAAAAGTAATTTTTGTTCTTTCCATATTTTCGCATGGTTTAATGTTTAAGACACATGAATAGACTTTATCGTTATCTGATCCAATGAACTCGATTGTCCAGGCAAAAGTTTCGTTTGTCCACCCCCAGATCAAAAGTTTTTGAACAAACACTTTGTTTTGGTAAAAGTAATTTTTGTTCTTTCCATATTTTCGCGAGGTTTAATGTTTATTACACTCAAATGGACTCTATCGATAGCTGATCCAGTGATCTCGATTGTCCAGGCAAAATTTTCGTTTGTCCACCCTCAGATCAAAAGTTATTATTGAACAAACACTTTGTTTTGGAAAAAGTAATTTTTGTTCTTTCTATATTTTCGCGAGGTTTAATGTTTAAGACACATGAATGGACTCTATCGATAGCTGATCCAGTGATCTCGATTGTCCAGGCAAAAGTTTCGTTTGTCCACCCTCAGATCGAAAGTTATTGAACAAACACTTTGTTTTGGAAAAAGTAATTTTTGTTCTTTCCATATTTTCGCGAGGTTTAATGTTTAAGACACATTAATAGACTTTATCGTTAGCTGATCCAATGAACTCGATTGTGCAGGCAAAGGTTTCGTTTGTCCACCCTCAGATCAAAAGTTATTATTGAACAAACACTGTTTTGGAAAAAGTAATTTTTGTTCTTTTTCAATATTTTCAAGGGGGTTTAATGTTTAAGACACATGAATAGACTTTATCGTTAGCTGATCCAATGAACTCGATTGTGCAGGCAAAAGTTTCGTTTGTCTACCCTCAGATCAAAAGTTATTATTGAACAAACACTGTTTTGGAAAAAGTAATTTTTGTTCTTTCCATATTTTCGCGAGGTTTAATGTTTATTACACTCGAATGAACTCTATTGATAGCTGATCCAGTGAACTCGATTTTCCAGGCAAAAGTGTCGTTTGTCCACCCCCAGATCAAAAGTTTTTGAACAAACACTTTGTTTTGGAAAAAGTAATTTTTGCTCTTTCCATATTTTCGCGAGGTTTAATGTTTAAGACACACTGTGACGGATCCAACGTTGCCAAAAAGAGGGGATTTGATATAAATCCATGTATGTAAATAAAATGATCAAAACTTCAATTAAAGACATTAACGACATGCGAAGAACATGTATGTTATTGAATACATTAAATTACACGTGCAATCAATCGAATATTGATTAATAAAACTGATAATAATATTCAATTAATGGAATATATTAAAAAGTAAATTAAGAATGACGACACCTGGTGTAGATAACGCGGAAGCTTCATACAAATCGTTGTCAGATATTCTTGATTCTCGAGTAGTTTCAGCTTGCGATAATAGATGGCGCTGAAACAGAAAAATTTTTACATAGAGGTGTTGTATTTTGAAAATTCCAATTTTCTTCGGTAATTCAGAGATTAGGGCATGCAAAATGCATTAGAAATAACCACAAGCATCTAATCTATGGTAAATTAACAGAATGTTACCTTTATTGTGTTCAGAATGCAGTATTCATAGATTTGTGTAGCAGTCATAACATATTTTGGAAGTTAGTTAACATTTTAGAATTTTCTTCTTATTTGTGTGAATATACACTTCAGTATATGCTTAGGATGAGTATGTCACTCCTGAGCTCCGTAGGGAAGTGTGGGTTTCGCATTTGATAGCAAGTTCGAAGAACAAAAGCATATATCTGAAAAGAAATAAATAATTGTTATAAAATTTAAAATTAAACAAAGTTACACATTAAATGAATAGCTAGTAAATTGCAGACGTTAGATAACATGTATATCACGGTAATATTAACCAATTTTAGAAATATTAAGAAATGAATAAGTTATTAGCGAAAAACAAAATAGAGATTTGCAGGGAAATTGACAAAATCGATTTTAGCCAAATTACCTTGTTAAATTTGTACTGAAGGTTGAGAAGTTTATGTATAGATATGCTAAATTAATACAGAAAACGTAATATCACCTGCAAAAGTCGATTAGAATTAGCAGTTTATAAATAATGGGGAAAAACTAAACTAATATAGTCAATAACGTTTCACAATAACAGACAAGATATTATCAAAATGAGTTTATGGGCATATAGCTAGTTATTGCAATTTAAACTGTAAATTTACATATAGAATCTAGTAGTTAGATATTAGTAATTCTATACTAAATGTAATAAAGAATAACTAAAATTTTAAAGCAGGAAATAATTAAATTTAATTAGCATAAAAGGAGGTACTTCTGAAAAGTAAGAAATTAGCATTTATTAGTTAATTTACATTATTAAGGAGATATTTCTATGTTGTGATTGGGTAAAATAGTTAAAGATTTAAGTAATTAATTATGCATAAAGTAATAGACGTTTATAGATAGAAAACAAGAAATTATTAAAAGAAAAACATAAGATACGATTTTTAAGTAGAGGGCGCTTTCAGCGATGCTGTTTCGTTTAATATGGAATATTTCGGGATTTATTAGGAATATGTATGAAATATTTATGTCAGAAGATGGCAAAATGGTTTTAAAAAGATTTTCTTACAATAAAATAATTCGAAGTTCTTAGTTTTACAAATAATTATGTAGGAAGCAACGCTGTTCTCTGATTGGTTGAAAAACGTTGGTGCCGATACCAGGGGGGCTGAGGAAAGCGGTGCGAAGGGGTAGAAAGACGGTAAACAGCGGAAAATTACTGGGAGCGGGGTTGAACAATATAAATACTGGGGTTCGAGAAAGATTCGGGACAGTCTACGTTTTACCATTATCCGTCGCGAAGCGCTGCTAGCCGGAAACTAGCGCCCCCTATTGAGTACCATAGGGCGAAGCGCTGCCGCTCTGCGCCGCTAAATAATTAATTAAATTAAATTAAATAATTAAATAAGTGCTGCGCCGTCGAGTCTACGGTGAGATTAAATCAGTTATATTTGATTCAGAATAGTATAGCTAGGTGATTCAATCAGCATTGAATTAAATTAAAATTAAAATTAAGAAAATTCATCATTAAATAAATCTTAAAAATGTAAAGAAATTACGTGAGTTCGTAAGATTTTAATTAAAAATGATTGTTTAAAGTTGCTTTTAAAACTCATATAAATGGTTCGCGTAAAATTATCCTAATATCTAGTTCTTTGACAAATTAATACGGGAGATAATATAATATTTTAATGTAATCTTAAGAGTCACGATAAATAAAAGCCATACCTTCTTTTAAGTCATCAAAACTAAATATGTGAGTTCACTAAACGAAGCGATGATGAATTCAGTAAAACTATTCAAAATTAGGCCTACCTTCTTTAATTTGATTAAAAAGAAGAGAATAAAATTATATGAGAAACCAAGCGGTATTAAATCGAATTTAATTATACAAAAAATATAAAGTAATAGTTCGGTTAATATATAATAAAATTTGATGTAAAATTAACCAAAATATGTATAAGCAACCATTAATAACTTATGTTCCGAAAAGACATGGTTGATGCAATAAATTTAGGAGAATAAAAGGCGTTATCTTGTTTAAAATATTGTCAAATTGCATTAGATTGATTAAAAATAAACATAATAATTAATACATTAATAGAACTGTGACATGCAAATTTAATTCTGGTATTGTAGGCTTGATTGAATCAACAAAATTAGAAATTGTGATCTGCGTATAGATGGTAGAATACCTAGTGTCGGTAAGGTATATTAAGGTAGGAGACTTGTGTCGGGAGTCTACTAGTTAGATGGTGTTAGAATCTCTACAATAGTAGGTAAGTCGGGCAAAGGAGCCTGGCTTTTGGGTAAGTTTTTGAACAGATTGACAGGGATGTTCGAGCTATATTTATTTCTTTTACTTTTATTGCATTGTTGAAGATTTATATGTGTGTTACAGATTTATTACAAAATATGTTAGTCGGAATTTGGTTGCGATATATTAGAATCGGCTAATGTAAGTAGGCAGATAACAAGATTATTCTAGACTCGTAAGTAGGGTTACGTATAATTTGATGCGTTACGATAAACTGAGATACATTTAGTTTTAGAAAGCTGGTAGGGCGGATAATTAATAAACATGGTTAATGTAGGAAGCGGTTAATGCGATATTATGATTACATTAGGTTAAGGCGTTATTTTTAAGATAAGCGGATTTGAGCGTTCGTTATACGATAATGAAAAAAGTGGCGAATACGTTAGTATTATTGCGTTAGATTAAGACGTTATATTTAGAATAAGCGGATTTGAGCGTTCGTTATACGATAATGAAAAAAGTGGCGAATACGTTAGTATTATTGCGTTAGATTAAGACGTTATATTTAGAATAAGCGGATTTGAGCGTTCGTTATACGATAATGAAAAAAGTGTCGAATACGTTAGTATTATTGCGTTAGATTAAGACGTTATATTTAGAATAAGCGGATTTGAGCGTTCGTTATACGATAATGGGAAAAGTGGCGAATACGTTAGTATTATTGCGTTAGATTAAGACGTTATATTTAGAATAAGCGGATTTGAGCATTCGTTACACGATAAGTTAGGAAACGGCCAAAAGCGTTATTATTAAATACACTAAAGCGTTATTTTATAAGTTTAGAGTAAGCGGATTTGAGCGTTCGTTACACGATAAGTTAGGAAACGGCCAAAAGTGTTATTATTAAATACACTAAAGCGTTATTTTATAAAGTTAGTGTAAGCGGTTAACGTCCATTATACGTTGAGTTATGCGTTATTTTAAAACGTTAAATTAGACATTATTTATAAGTAGTTATAAGTTACTTAGGTGCGTTAATTTAGGCTCTAGTAATTATAAACGGGTTAATGTTCATTATACATTGATTAATACGTTATTATTATTGCGTTAAATTAAGCATTAATTATAGGTAGTTGTAAGCAAGTTAATGATCATTACACGTTAATAGGCTAATGCGTTAATTATGAGTAGTATAAACGTTTTATACGCTCAATAGAGATAATATATATATGAATCGGCCGTCACGTTATCATTAGAACGTCGTAGTATATAGAATAGATGGTAGGAACATTGAAAGATACTATAGAACCACTTATAAATAATAACTAAATCGTTAAACAAAAATTATCTTGTCTTCCATTTACTGGTTTATTCGAAGTAAAAATTCATCACACATTACAGTACTATCTTAATAGTTCATAGCTGTCTTAAAATTAAGTAAGCCTAGCCTCCCTCGTAGAAGATAATTCAAAATGATATGATTCATACCAAACACTAATGAAATAGTTATGTAATTATTACCTCGGTTCAATACCTACTTCACAGAGAGTCTATGCAAGGTCCTAAATGCTTGGAATACTCGCAAGATTTAAAACATTCTAACACTTGTGTGTTATTGATCCATGAGTTAGGTATTTATTACATGCATTTATGTGCTCTAAATCATATAATATCCATACATGCTGGGTCCAATATCAGAAATGAATTAAAATACCCTAACACTTATATGTTATTATTAGTCCAGGAGTTATGGATGTATTCCTACTCTGAAATATTAGAACAAAATGAAATAAATATCCTAAAGGTTATTTCTATATTGTATACATATGTATTCATTAATTATACTGGTTAATTATATACATATGTATGATTATGTATCACATGTATACTAGTCCTTTGAAATACTATTGGATTTAATATATCATGGGTTATTACATATGTATTGGTACCCTTGCTTTATAAATATTTATGCACAAGTAAATATATGCTGCATGCATGCAAGTCCAATGATACTATTGACTTAATATAATGGATATTATTTATATGAATACATAAGCATGGATGCGCTACTTTGTATGTATTGGGTATGCTTACCACTTGCAATAACATACTACATGATTCATGGTATATTTTATGTATTTACAATATATGTATATTCTATTTGACACATTACACTCAACAAATAAACTAGATTCACTATGTGTGCTTCTGGCAAAGTATATGTGTTGAAGTTTCAAATGGTACTGATGCCAATCATAGACCAACGTTGGACGCTCACAAAATGTGTTTCATTATAGGGTTCCCTCAAAGTCCATGAGTTGGTTGTATTGTGCTTTAGGCATTTGACTAAAGAGTTGTTCGCACATCTCTTGGGCCGTCATCAAAGCCATTGACTTCGCAGTGAATTGTTTTGATTTCGGATCATTCTTGCATCATTAAACAATGATTTGGCTAGAAGTTTAACCAGTCGTAGGTATAACTGGGCCTCCCCATGTTATGGCTGAGCGTAGACTTCGTACCTTATAAGTCAGTTTAATGTGTTGTGAGACATGAGTACAATCTACCGACCAGATGGAACCATCAGCTTGTACTGGTGGTCTAGTTGTCCTCTTGTGTTGGTATCCTCTGAGTGCCCAATGTTGACCTAAAACGATTGAATAATCAACGATTGGTCCATATGAGCTGAACACATATATATAATACAGACTAAACAAAGTATGGTAAATATATTTCCTATAAGTCTGTCTGATATTTATACATTACAAACTACAGGTGGGCTTGGTAAAACTCCTCCCATATACCTGTTCATATTACAAGTATGTTTCGATCCATTCATTGTTGATTGCGATCATATAACATTTATACATTACAAACTACAGGTGGGCTTGGTAAAACTCCTCCCATATACCTGTTCATATTACAAGTATGTTTCGATCCATCCATTGTTGATTGTGATCATATTACACATATACATTACAAACTACAGGTGGGTTTGGTGAGAATCCTCCCATGTACCTGTCTATATTACGAATATACTTTGACCTATCCATTGTCGGCTGAGATCATACTACATTCACATGTAACTAAATTGCAGATGGTGGTATACCCGCCTTATATGTATCTGCTTGACATATATGCCTATATGTATATATATATATATATATATATATACTAGCTATATGAGGTGATGGTGAAACATTCCAAATTACCTGTCTGATCAATCCTTCTTGGGTTCGAGACCAACAAAGAGTTAACTATTACCAATGTATGAATTATAATCATACACAGCTGATTTAGGCTCGAAGTAACAGATCGTTCAGGTGGTCGTCTTTTGACTTCCAAATTATCAGGCTTCAAATACACACATGCGAGCGGATACACTGCTGAGTTGCATATAGGCTTCTTATAGTCACGTAAGTCACAATCTTGTGCACACATCCTTGATGTACGTTGACAAAGCCGCACTCCTGTGCAGAATCAATCGTGAGTCTCGCTCTCAGGTCTGCTTGCAGCCTCGAGAATATACTAAACGGCCTTCACACCGTCTTGACCTGTAACGTGAAATTACTAGAGCAATTATCAGCAATAATAAACACTTTAAAGTACAATTTTGGATGAAGGTCTCGCACCTTATCCCTGAATCCGTCCTAACACAATGATGATGCTTTGTTGTTGAGGTCAGCCTTCAGTTGGCCGGGCGGTGGCTTTTGGGAGCCTCTCATCATATATTTTTATATATTTTATATAAAAATATTAAGGGAGGAACAATACATCACCATTGTTCATCCAAGATACATTATTATTCTTTATTTTATATCAAGTATATAATGGCTGCCTATACATCTTTATTATCTATATACTAATTTCTAATTATTTATATGTATGAGAAAAGGATTATTATTTTACACTTTTATGCGACCCGTAACAACATAATTCAATCTTCTGTAACTCACTAATTGACATATTGTCCATACGGTTATAACATTGTGGGATTTGGGGTATAGTTAAAATGAATATATGAGTTCATCCATATTATAAATTCTTTACTTTATCGTTGATTTAGGTTATATGAATGTTATACTTTATATCTCTCCCTAGTGTAGTATATAGTAATATAATTTTATTTTAAACTATTATTTAGCACAATTATATTTTATATCAAATACTGCAGAGTAGGTACAAATTTAACATGTAATAGACTTTTCCAGTATCTCATATCTCATATAGGAAACTTAATGTATAATTATAGATGTTATATTAATAACTTTCCTGACAGTTAAATGAGGTTGATTATAGTAAGGTTCTAGGCAAATAAATCTAGTTAAATTCGAGATATTAATGTTTCATTTCAAGACATTTTAATTGACTAAGCAGTCCTGTTCGATAGACCTCCATAAAAGAACTAAAGGCCACTACAATACACAACCAAAGGTTCTACCATGACGATTCACGCCAAATGATATAAAGTTAATTACATCTATGAGAAAGTATATGTAGCATGTATGGTTCTAGATACAGTCCCATATAATATTCTTAAATGACTACAACACACATTCATATGTGTCATTCATGTGTGTTTTATTACACATGTGAGGGGTATATTTTAAATATAAAATTGATAAGGGGGAAGAGTCACAACATGAATAGACTTTATCGTTAGCTGATCCAATGAACTCGATTGTCCAGGCAAAAGTTTCGTTTGTCCACCCCCAGATCAAAAGTTTTTGAACAAACACTTTGTTTTGGAAAAAGTAATTTTTGTTCTTTCCATATTTTCGCGAGATTTAATGTTTATTACACTCGAATGGACTCTATCGATAGCTGATCCAGTGAACTCGATTGTCCAGGCAAAAGTTACGTTTGTCCACCCTCAGATCGAAAGTTATTGAACAAAAACTTTGTTCTGGAAAAAGTAATTTTGGTTCTTTTCATATTTTCGCGAGGTTTGATGTTTATGACACATGAATGGACTTTTTCGTTAGCTGATTCAATGAACTCGATTGTCCAGGCAAAAGTTTCGTTTGTCCACCCCCAGAACAAAAGTTTTTGAACAAACACTTTGTTTTGGAAAAAGTAATTTTTGTTCTTTTCATATTTTCGCGAGGTTTAATGTTTATGACACATGAATGGAATTTATCGTTAGCTGATCCAGTGAACTCGATTTCGATTCGACTGAACAATCGAGTTCATTGGATCAGCTAACGATAAAGTCCATTTATGTGTCATAAACATTAAACCTCGCGAAAATATGGAAAGAGCAAAAATTACTTTTTCCAAAACAAAGATTTGTTCAATAATAACTTTTGATCTGAGGGTGGACAAACGAAACTTTTGCCTGGACAATCGAGTTCACTGGATCAGCTATCGATAGAGTCCATTCGAGTGTAATAAACATTAAATCTCGCGAAAATATGGAAAGAACAAAAATTACTTTTTCCAAAACAAAGTGTTTGTTCAAAAACTTTTGATCTGGGGGTGGACAAACGAAACTTTTGCCTGAACAATCGAGTTCATTGGATCAGCTAACGATAAAGTCTATTCATGTGTCTTAAACATTAAACCTCGCGAAAATATGGAAAGAACAAAAATTAATTTTTCCAAAACAAAGTGTTTGTTCAATAATAACTTTTGATCTGAGGGTGGACAAACGAAACTTTTGCCTGGACAATCGAGTTCACTGGATCAGCTAACGATAAAGTCCATTCATGTGTCTTAAACATTAAACCTCGCGAAAATATGGAAAGAACAAAAATTACTTTTTCCAAAACAAAGTGTTTGTTCAATAATAACTTTTGATCTGAGGGTGGACAAACGAAACTTTTGCCTGGACAATCGAGTTCATTGGATCAGCTAACGATAAAGTCCATTCATGTGTCATAAACATTAAACCTCGCGAAAATATGGAAAGAACAAAAATTACTTTTTCCAAAACAAAGTGTTTGTTCAATAATAACTTTTGATCTGAGGGTGGACAAACGAAACTTTTACCTGGACAATCGAGTTCACTGGATCAGCTAACGATAAAGCCCATTCGAGTGTCATGAACTTTAAACCTCACGAAAATATGGAAAGAACAAAATTTACTTTTTCCAAAACAAAGTGTTTGTTCAATAATAACTTTCGATCTGAGGGTGGACAAAGGAAACTTTTGCCTGGACAATCGAGTTCACTGGATCAGCTATCGATAGAGTCCATTCGAGTGTAATAAACAATAAACCTCGCGAAAATATGGAAAGAGCAAAAATTACTTTTTCCAGAACAAAGTTTTTGTTCAATAACTTTTGATCTGGGGGTGGACAAACGAAACTTTTGCCTGGACAATCGAGTCCATTGGATCAACTAACGATAAAGTCCATTCAAGTGCAAAAAAGATTAAACCTTGCGAAAATATGGGAAGAACCGGAATTTCTTTTTTCACAAAAAGTTTTTCTTCAATAACTTTTGAACCAAGGGTGGGCAAACGAAAATTTTTCCTGGGCAAACGTGGACTAACGATGGACAAACGAATGAGATATTGTTCTTTCAAAAATTCGCAACTCGAGGTGCCAACTTCACAGAGCTGTAAGAAAAGAAGAAAAAGAAAAGGTTTATATCCAAATAGGTTTGGACAATATATTTATCATTATAGAGAGAATTATGTATGTTAGATGTATGTAAGGTGAGTGACATGTGATTGACTTATAACCATTGTAGCGACACCTACAAGATTCAATTACGAATCTAAACCATTCTGGGACCCATTCTAACATACATAAAAATTTCTAAATATCTATTTCAACTGCAGCCAACGCTATCTACTTCATAAGATCTTGTCCATCCAAAGGTTGCCTGGAAGAGATTGCTTTTAGCAATAAGGCCGCCCATTGTACTACCTTTTAGTAAGTAAGTTTTTTGTGTATTTGTATTTTTTCCATGTAATGTTGGTGTACAATAAACAGTATTGTATTGTATTGTATACATAAAAATTTCATCACAGTCCTGGAACCGGATCTCAGGGCCACCTATCGGGTTCAATTGTAAATCTGAACCATCCGGAAACCTACTCAATCAACAGGAAATTTTAGTGACATACACACGAGCACAATAAAATTATAATGAGGTTTTATGGAATGAAAAAGTTGCGTTAATCGCAACACTGTTTATAACAGTTTTAACTTTGCGCTGTTTTCAACCTATTAGGTACTTGATATTAGCTCGGAAATTATCCCATACTTCCTTTTTGCTAAAATATCAATAGAATCCTAAATGCACCAACTGTAGGTGTATCTACATCTGTGCACAACTAAGGGCTTTTTAAATTAAAGAGTTGAACATAGGCTTTTTTATCCTGAAAAGTTCAAGAGTTTCCGCTAAGCGCCTGTACGCCATGATTCTTAGAGCGTTTCTCTTGCACACTCTAGGGATTTAAAATTGGCTCTCAGCTTAAGTTTTACCACAGAACTGCGATATGGAATCTTTAAAAAAGGTGTTGTAAAAATGTTTCTAATTTGGCACAGTGCTGCTAAGATGGTTTTGCAAATGACCATAGGAGCCAGTAACCATTTTCCGTCTGTATGTTCTTCTTCAGCAATAAATACAAATAAGATATGCATTTAAAATGGAAAAGGGCTAACGAGTTAATTTTCAGTATATAAACGTACACTGTGGTATAGTACACGTATTATGTAGTATATAGTATAGTAATTTATTATATCTGTATTGACATTAATAAGAAAGTGATAACTTATTATATAATATCATATAAATCCATCTTATTATATAGGTCAGAATATTGTTATTCGTCATATGCACACACAGCCATAGATCATACACAACACACATACTCACAAACCATATTTTTTTTAATAATTTAATTTTAGAGATAAAAATTGTTAAGTCAGTCACACACGTAATTGGTCTCTCGCAATACAAGCAAGTTCTAGTGCGCTTCCTATGTAAGCATTATTGTGTACAATTTTATGGCAATGATTTGATTTGTATAACCCTGGTTGATGCTGTTGTTATTCAGATCCCCACAATAGTAAGCATCAAAAACCCGTACTTGCATTAAAGACAATACAGCTTTGTCAGTTCTACAAATTATGAGTATCACCTCAGCCAAGTTGCAAGTCTTTAAATGACTACAAACGAGAGAGTTGTTGTGACCTTGAGAAGATGTGAATTGAGCTGGCTTCTAGGTGCCTCCACATACCCCGTTGTTAGCTACCCCCGGGGTCCAAGAGAATGAGTAAAGTGCATTCTCCATAACGCATAATGATATCAGAAAAGGAGTTCTTGTGATACTTTAATTGCATTTGCATATTTTACGAAACAACTGAGGTTTTCAACATAATTTTTGCTTTAGAACTGTTTATTTTTTTAACTAAGAATTTTAACATATATATAAAAAATAGAACTGCAAAACAACGTTACCTTTCAGGATTCTGCCAAATACCTTCTCTGCAGGACTGATAAAAATTGCGAAGTATCATAAATTGTAAATATTATAATGAAAAACTTATCAATCTCCAAATAGGCCAATAACACAGTGATTAATATGCCACTAAAATAAACTTATAGCCGTCGTTGGGTAATCTACGGGGATGGTTTTAAAACGTATCCGCCCCGCGGGTGCTATTTATATAGCCGTTCCTAAAATGAACTGCGGTTATCTCGAAGACGTAAAAACGTGTTCCGAATAATAATTTTGAGTTAAACGAACTGTTTGACATTTGGCAAAAAATTCACTGTCCGCAAAATACGTGAAAGTGACATTCGAAAGACCTCAAAACGTTTTATTTTAAAATACAAATCATCATTGACTGGTATGTGGTTGAACTATGCTGGGACCCAATTCTAGTATTACTATGTATGTGTATATATGTATTACTCATCACCTCAGATCATCTGAAAACATACGTCTGGAAACACCTGTAAATCACTCGCGATTTTACTTGATTTATTTTTTAATTATCACTGCAACGCAGAGGCTCTGGGTTCGATTTTTGGTATCGGCCCCAGAGTAGTTGTATGTTAGCCATAACACAAGCGTAACAGGCTGGGGTGTACAATATATGTGTTTGTCTGTTGATTATTTATTTTTCATTTAGTTAAGAGTTTTTATTCTATAGAATACTCGTAATGTATATATAATCGGGTCATGTATAATGTAAGCCAAGAATACGGTAGTTGACAATTTTTGAGAAACAGATATATTTTGAGCCTTATGGTCGGTCTATTTTAGCCAAAATATTAATATTTCAGCAAAAAAACAACATTAACATATTTAATTTAGCAATTTTATAAATATTTTGACATTTCGTCAAAACGCCAAAACCAAGCGTCAAAAACGCGTCAAGCTGTCATGTCGTCTCGCATGACGTCACAGTGTGCAAAACAAATATCTGTTTCATTGAAGTGTTATCTGAGAAGTCATTGATAACTTCTTGTGTTTTGCACACTATGACGTCACGCGCTTTGATCGGCGTTCATTGTCACGTGGCTAATGGCTGCAATATAACAATTTTATTTCTCAAATATATCAATTAATATTTAATATATTAGTTAAAACAATTTATTTTTGTCATATTTAGATCGTAATCTACGATATATATATTAAAGTCAGTCTATATTTTTCATACTATCAACTACCGAATTGTACCATGAAAAGTTTACGTAAATCACAGTGAGTTTGAGAACGATGTAAATATCTGCACCCTCTTTGGGGTTGAAGGTTATTATACTTTTTAAGTAGATTTTTATCGTAGATCAAAATAACGACTTTATAAAATTTTAATGTGAAATTTTATTGCCCACGCCGTGATATTAAAACGATTTCTCCTTAAAATTGTGAAAGAGATAAATATTATCAGGCACGTGACTTTATGAGTTTAATGATTAAGACTTACCTTGGTATTTATTGTATAATTTGTTATCAAGAGACTGAAATCCTAAAAATTAAAGACAATTTAATATATGATTATTTATCCGTACAGGTATGGAGACAGAGTACTTTTTACTGACTAAACTACCCACAGCCAGGTGGTAGAGTATTTGACCACCTGGATGTCTGCCACCTGGTCTAGAGTATGCCGCCATAAACTACCTTGAGTTATGTGTCGGCATTAGTGGCCATGGTTCCCGTCTCTCTTTAAAGAGCGTCAGCACATTGGTAGCACCTTTGGTGTTACTAATGACCATAGGCGATTGTAACCGCTTTCCGTCGGGTAGGCTGTCTGCCTGTCTGCTGAAATGTAATATAAAAAATATCTGAATATTACATAGGAGTGACACAATTACCTACATGAAATCTTGCTGGAATTTCCTGGGTTTACATACTTTACATCTTATATATTTATATGTATTGAATTAGTTTTGATTCAATTTTATCAGTTCGCTGATTGCTATGATGCTTTATTGAAGGAAATATTATAAAACTTTGGTCACGTTATTCTCATATAGACGACTTTTGGTGAAATATTGTTACATCTCAGGTCCTCATAAAAACAAAATCCACCTTCATATCTGAAACAAAACACGTTTTATTACCTGTCGGCATTTAAACTAATAACTATATAAATAACATTGAAGCTATTGTAATCCTTTTTATGATCGTCTTCTTTTGTTCTCTTAGTTATTCGCATACGTTTCAAAATATTGTTGAGAATAAATAGCCTATTATCCATTGTACTCGCTCATTAGCAACATTAGCCAGGTGTTGCGGATTTATTTCCATTTGTGTAGTATAAAACGACGGCCTGCTAGAGGGGGGGGGGCAGTCGAGCGAGAACCATGGTGAGACGTGACATTCGGCAATCTATTAGTGACGGACTTTGGGCGTTTTATTGAATTACGACCTTCTGCATTACGTTTGGATTTGTTGTGTTCAGTTTTATTTGTACCTGTGTTATACGTGTTTGTATATTTCTAATGAACTCTATGATAATTCCAACGGAATTATAATTGGAGTCTCGCGACTCGTAACAATATATTGAGCGGTAAAAAACTATTTGTTTTAACCGATATTTTGTGAGAGACAACATGATGGGTATCTACTCTAATGTCTCATTTTAAGGAAACACAAAGAAAAGAAAGTAAATCCAATTTAATTATATAGACACTAGCTGACCCGGCGAACTTCGTACCGCCATATTTTCTGAATTCCTAAAAGACTTTGTTTCATGACACAAAAACAAAATCACCAGAATCGGTCCAGGTGATTAGGAGGATTCTAAAACCCGATCTCAGCGCCACCTACCGGTTCTAATTGCAAATCTAAACCATCCCGGGACCCACTCAAACACACACAAAATTACATCAAAATCGGTAAAGTCGTTCTCAAGTTATGCGCTTGCCAACACATTTTGCGATTCTTTTTTATATATAAGATTAGCTTCTGACCGCGACTTCGTTCGCGTGGAAAGGAAGTTAAAAACACCTGCGATTTTGAAACATTCTTCATTGGTGCTCCGCTCCTATTGCTCTTAGCGTGATGGTTTACAGCCTGTAATCTTCCACAATAAATGGGCTATCTAACACTGAAAAAAAAATTCAAATCAGACCAGTAGTTCCTGAGATTAGCGCGTTCAAGCAAACAAACAAAGAAAAAACTTATGTATGTGTGATACTACTGCTTTATATATTATACTGCTTTATATATTATATATATAAGATAAAACTCTGTCACTGACACCACACCCTGTCAAATTATCCGCTTCTATCATGTTATGTTGCAGAGAAATTACTTTTGGTCTGTTATAAGCTTTTTATGTAATTAAAGCTTTTTAACTATCCCAGGGGAACTATTTAATTTTTCGGGATCAAAAGTACCCTATATGTTGACCAGGGATATAAGCTATCACCATACAAAATTTCATGTAAATCGGTCCAGTCGTTTCGGAGATTAGCCGGTACAAACAGACAGACAAACAGACAAACCGACAAATAGAGAAACAAAAAATTCGAAAAAATCTAAACTAGTTCTATTTCACTTCTTACATCCCCCTGACTCGGTTTTTAGCATTTTTTTTCATTGTACAGAAATTCGACCTCTACAATTTTATTATATGTATAGATTCTTCTTTTTTAAATGTAGTACCTACGTAGTGTATTAGTTATCTGTTTTTTTAGTTAGTTGAAACTTTATTTATGCACATACAAGCCTATGTCAATACAAAATGTAGACAAGTTATGGGACAAAAAAAAAACCAAAATCATTCCTATTGTAGACGTTAGTTGCCTTATTTTTCATTTCTCGAATGCATATAAAATCTTCATTATAAATTCGTTTAACAACGAAATAGTGAAGCTAACTTATTAAAATTCCAACTGCATCACGAACTATCCAAGACACAGAATTAGCACCTAAGGAGTCGTAAAGCAAAGACAATACTCCGGCTAGTTGGTGAAATCGTTTAGAATTCATAGCCAGAGAACCGTATTCTGTACTCAAGGGAGTTATCGATGATTGTAAGACGTCTCAGGATCGTTACACTGCGCGCAAAATTTCACTGAATTTTGTGCAGGCATGTTCCTATTAATATTAAAGAAGAAACTTAGAATCTCTAATAACTTTTTTTGTATATTTGGTGTATTTAAATCTATATATATAATAAAATTGTAGAGGTCAAATTTCTGTACAATTCAAAAAAATGCTAAAAACAGAGTCAGGGGGATGTAAGAAGTGAAATAGAACTAATTTGGATTTTTTTTGAATTTTTTGTTTCTCTGTTTGTCTGTCTGTTTGTAACGGCTAATCTTCGAAACGACTAGACCGATTGAAATGAAATTTTGTATGTTGGCAGCTTATATCCCTGGTCAACATATAGGATACTTTTGATCCCGAAAAATTTAAGAGTTCCCGTGGGATAGTTAGAAAGCTTTAATTACTTAAACAGCTTATAACAGACTAAAAGTAATTTCTCTGCAACGTAACATAATGGGTGTGGTGTCAGTGAGAGAGTTTTGTCTTATATATATAATATATAAAGCAGATAGGTTTGTTTCTTTGTTTGTTTGCTTGAACGCGCTAATCTCAGGAACTACTGGTCTGATTTGAAATTTTTTTTCAGTGTTAGATAGCCCATTTATTGTGGAAGATTACAGGCTATAAACCATCACGCTAAGTCACGGGCAGAAGCTAATCTTATATATAAAAACCAATCGCAAAATGTGTTGGTATAAGCGTATAACTTGAGAACGACTTTACCGATTTTGATGAAATATTGTGTGTGTGTTTGAGTGGGTCCCGGGATGGTTTAAATCCACAATTGGAACCGGTAGATGGCGCTGAGGTCGGGTTCTAGAATCCTCCTAATCACTGGGAGCGATTCGGGTGATTTTGTTTTTGTGTCATGAAACAAAGTCTTTTAGGAATTCAGAAAATATGGCGGTACGAAGTTCGCCGGGTCAGCTAGTTTAGAATAAAGATGTTCTTTTGTATTGTTACATGTTTTTTTTGCATTTATGTGCAATTTTTTCATGTATAAGAACCATAAAGAAACCTTCAAACTTACTCTAACTATTGAGTTTGTTGGTTTGAGTTGATTTTATTCATATTGATAAATAAGACCGTAAATGTTTAAATAAATTACAGCTCGCTAACATATTCATATTTAAAGAAGTGTTTAACAGAAAGCTTGTTACGTTGGATATATGTGTCATTCTATCAGAAAGGTTTTGGATAAAATTACAATAATTCTACAGAACAATAGAAAGGTAATATTTTATAATGATATTGTTTGAAATTTTATATTGATAATACTGAGAGATATACATGTAGAGCTTAGAATGCGGCAAGGTTTAGCTAAAGTCAAAACACTTGAAAATGGACGAAAAACAGGCAAGTCGATGCGGTGCGATGTAGTAAGATGCACTGACTGTCCGCGTGAGGGCAGCATCGGCGTCGATAGCTCGCACGGGGTGGCGATGCATTTGTTTTTATACAAAAATTAGAATCGTGGAAAAATTGATTGTACTAATATTACGGAACATAGCATGTATTTGTTTTGTTTGAAATGATTATTTTAATGCATTTTAATACGCTTTTATTTTGTTTATAAAAGATTTTTTTTATACTGTCTTTAAAATAATAATAAAAAACCAAATATAATTTTAAGTCCATTGTCAGTAAAGTCTAATAGCTGTCCTTTTTTTTCTATTTTCTTTAATAACTACTAATTGGGACTGGTCCTGATACCAGAAAAGTGTTATTCATAATTTTATGCAAGGGGCAGTTTATTTGTATTAGTCTTACTTATTTCTATCGTTTATTGCATACTAATATATAAAACTGAGAAGTTTGTTTGTTTTGCTTGAACGCGCTAATTTCAATAACTACTGGTCTGATTTGATTTTTTTTCAGTGTTAGATAGCCCTTTTATCGAGAAAGGATGTATACTCTATATATCATCATACTAAGACCCATAGGAGTGGAGCACCAGTGAAGAATGTTTCAAAATCGGGGGTTGTTTTAACTTACTTTTGTTTTAACTATTCCACACGGACGAAGTCGCGGGCCGAAGCTAATTATTCTTATATAGTTTAAACTCACTGTTTAGGAAGAAATCACGCGTAACCGCTAGGTAAAAATCATTTAGGTCAATAAAATAGCAAAATGAAAATTTCTCATGAGTTTTCATTGGATGTCATCACTAATGCGGCATCATTATATTTCACTTTTTGACAAAGATTACTAAAATCTATAACGATCACCGATCTAAGCTCAGAAACAACGTACAAAAAGTACGTCGTCCAGTGATTCCCTTACTGGGCTTTGAGGACCGAAAGCAATTTAAATCTGCTGATTTCCCTCAATCTTGTAATTGGTTAAAAGTAATTAGATTGTAAAAGTTATTTAGGTGATAATGAGACGTTAATCGAATGAATTTCTTAATTAAAGTGTATTTAAATTTATACTGTATAACATAAAGCGTTTATAGACTACTCATCTATACAATTGCGAGTCAAGACTTGGTTAGTTCATTTTGTCTCTTTTTTACTTCATGATAGAATAAAATACAATATACTTTATTGCATAACATTAAGATACAATTCCAGAAGTTTAAGTACAGAAGACACGTCTTATCACTAAAATCAATTTCTTCCAGACAACCTTAAGATAGATTAGAGAAAAATTGTGTAACATGTGGCTTTTGCAATATAACTAGAATAAAAAGTATATATATAAAATATTGAAATGGTAAGTATGAAATACATAATGACAAGTATAAGACAAAAATATACATAGATAACGTTTGCCGGGCAACAGCTATAGTACAATTATTTTCTCCATGCAGTTTGGGTCATAAATAATCGGAGCAGTGAAGCGAGTATTTCGGTCTCTCTTCCACTTACGGGCCTTATGGGCAGGCATAGAGATACGCATTATTGTTGTCGATAAGCGTTATTGATAGTGTATTTAGTTTTGTCATTTTGTGGGTTAGTGATATAAATGAAAGAAAAAAATAGATAAATTATTTTTTATTTATTAACAGCAAAAAAGATAATAGTGATTTTTATAAGAATGATAATCTTTCTTTGATAAGAATGAGTTTTTATCGATAATGGCGTTGCGCCCGCGCAACATGCTCACCGCCCTAGCTAGCCTAGCCTAGGCTGAGGCCGAGTTTGATTTATGACCCAAACTGCACGGAGAAAATAATTCTACTATAGTAAAATATATTTTCTCAACAAATAGCTTAAAGAGTAAGTTATTATAATTCTGTACTAGGAAACAGTTTTTGATTTGACACTCGACGAAGTGTGACATTGTGTGATAAGGGGTGGAAGGGGTACTAAATTTCGTGACGTCCCATTTCAAAATCTAATGTATTTAAGCTTTAAAACACAAAAATTGGACTATTAAGGAAGACTTCAAAATATTTCCAACTCTATCTGTATGAAAATAGTGTTTAAATTATTAAAAATTAATTTAAGTAGAAATAAAATCAATAACGGAACTGCTGTTTTAATTTAATAAATTCTTAATGTAAAGTTGCAAAATATGTCATACTAGGGAGAGAAGAGTCTTACGAATGTGACCGGCTGTGACCAGCTGTGACAAGGAAGTGGGAAGGGTGAAAAAAGTAATGAAATTCATGTGACGTTATTTGTGGATGGGCACTTACGTGGGTCATTTCCTTGTTTGCCAGGTTTGCAATAAAAATAGTAGTACGACTGAAGCCATCTGTAGAAGGGAAAGAATAGTGCTGACCATATACCATAGTGATACATACATACATAACTTCACGCCAGGTCCCTTGCGGGGTAGGCACGAACAACAGAGTGCCATTTAGGTTTATTCTTACACACCTCACTTGCTTCTGTGACATTCATAGCTCTTGTCATGCACGGTCGTCTGTTATTAAGGCTCCTGATATCATCTTCTGCTAGTACATGATCAATTTGATCATGAAAGGTGTGTCGTGGCCGTCCTACCGTAGTGATGTACACACACAGATTGAAAAACACTGTAATAAAGCACAAATACCGAAATTTTATTCTCTCTCTCATCAACATATTTAGAAAACGATGAACAATCATAAACAGTAACAAAGCATTAACATTCAGCGTTCAACTTGAAAAAATAAAAACGCTTCGCTCGTTTTGTTTACAGTCTGGCCCTCTATTGCCCTTATCTTAACCAAACGGACATGCTCTGAATGAGAAATATCACCAAAATATTGTACTTTATAGTAACCTGAAAATTGTAAAGAGCAGCTTCTTATTGCAACCTAAGTTGGTTTAAACTTGTGTAGAATTTTAAGTGGCATCTTTAGATAATTGATGTTCTCAATAGGCATCTTCAAATAATATACATATACTAGCTGGCTTTGCTCGCGTAGATTAAAAGTAGACAAAATTTTATCGCCCTTTTTACCTCTTTAGCGGTTGAATTTTCGGAAACGCGGATGAACGTGTATATTTCTAACCATATGCAGTTATAGCAAAATTTTGTGCTTCTTATTTTGAAAATGACGGATTTTAATACTAAGTTTCATACCCTTTTTCAGCCACTTTCGGGTTGAATTTCAGGAAACACCGATACACGTTTATATGTATTCCTAACCGTGAGCAGTTAAATCAAAATGATGAAAATGATGACGTGCTTTTTTGATGAATTATTGATTTTTATACTAATTTTCATTCCCCTTTTTACCTCTTTAGAGGTTGAATTTCCGGAAACGCCGATACACGTGTACATATGTTCGTAACCCATGAGCAGTTATATCAAAATGTCGTGCTTTTTTGATGAATGATTGATTTTTATACTAATTTTCATTCCCTTTTTCACCTCTTTAGAGGTTGAATTTCCGGAAACGCCGATACACGTGTACATATGTTCGTAACCCATGAGCAGTTATATCAAAATGTCGTGCTTTTTTGATGAATGATTGATTTTTATACTAATTTTCATTCCCCTTTTCACCTCTTTAGAGGTTGAATTTCCGGAAACGCCGATACACGTGTATATATATATTCCTAACAATGAGCAGTTATATCAAAATTTCGTGCTTTTTTGATGAATGATTGATTTTTATGCTAATTTTCATTCCCCTTTTGAATTTCCGGAAACACCGATACACGTGTATATATATTCCTAACCGTGAGCAGTTATATCAAAATGAGGTGCTTTTTTGATGAATGATTGATTTTTATACTATTTTCATTCCCTTTTTCACCGCGGACACATCTTTAGAGGTTGAATTTCCGGAAACGCCGATACACGTGTACATATATTTATAACCATAAGCAGTTATATAAAATTAGTGCTCGCCCGTGGTCGAAATTCGACTGCAATAATTAATTTTATTTATTTTATTTTATTTTAATAAGGATCACCAACAGTTTTTTACATTTAATCAGTTACTAGACTTATGACTAAGGTTTACAATGCAATGTAAAAACTAATTAATGTCAAAGACTGTACTTCTATACTGTTAATTTGACTTGAACAATAAACAAAAGGTATATATGCGTGTGTGTGTGTTAAATACATGGTAGTCTGTGTAATGTTTTTTATTTATTGATTTAAAGTATTTTTATTCGTAATTAAAAAAAAATCATCCTGCACTCCTTCTCTATATGAACTATAAGTATGCGTATATAATGGATCCATGGGCCGTCGGATTTCTCACTCGTCGTACGAAATACAATTAGTTCAAGGAAATCCGTTTCATGCGGATGTTCTGTAAGAGTGTGGTATCACACACTTCGAGTTGGCCCTATGAGCCGCCGTCAATACAATGATTCCAGCATGACTGTACAACGTCTAAATATCAATCAATCTTCCAGTTTAATATTTGGCAAAAGTAAAATTGTATATACGACATTATTAAATCTTTCACAAATACACAACCTCAATTCTAGTCTAGAGCGAATTTAAGTCATACATATACATTGCGAGTTTATATCCTAACGGGAGTCTTGGACGAGAAGATAACTAAGCAAGCTACATGTAACATAGAGAAAAATATCGGTCGAATGTGACCGGAATTTCAAATTTTCTCCAACAAGCCGTTCACTTACTATCCTCAGTTTGCTTTGCTGTCGTGATCTTGGATTTTGTAAATATTCAAAGTGTTGTTATTAGACACGAGAATATTGGATTTATATATATCTTTTTGTTGGATATTTTCTATCGCTTCATGTAATGAGGAGGGATGAAAGTCATGTGACAAACAGAATGTTAATGTGGCTGATTGATGAGGGATGACAGATGTAAAGGTAGACCAAAAATGGATGGTTTGTATAAAGTATGACATGATGATTTGTGGTGTGCCAGAGGACGTATGTCACAATAGAGGAGTAAAGAAGGAAAATCCATTGTCGATCCCAATTCTATATATTAATACGTGAAGCAAAAACACAGCAAAAACTTTGGGGTACAACTTTTACGGAAATTGTGCGAAAGGAGTATGCAATTTTGCACATTTATAGTTTATATAGCGAAGGAGTGCAGAATGCTAATATTTTTTTATTATGCATAAAAAATACATTAAATCAATAATTAGTCTGTTTAGACTAGGTGGTAATGGTATGTGATATTTAAAAAACATTTACGAAAAAAAACGACCTTACACCTTACAAATTACAACTTATTTTTAACAACTTATATTATAAATGTTCTCATAGTTTAAGTGAATTGTAAAATTCTTTTATGAGAAATAAAGTTCTTTAACCCAACCCGCAAGTGACACTTCAAATTAGTACAAAAATATACATGTCATGCGTTATTATCGTTATTTTTGGATTGTATGGAATATATTTCCTATGCTATATACTGAGTTGCATTCATCGCAATCTATTCTCCATATTCACATTTAAGCAAAGATTGAATAATAGTCTATCAATAGCACGTTTGCTTAGGTAGGCACCAGAATCCTATCTAAAGACGCGCTTCAAACGCTTTTGTAGCAAGTTCAAAGCCTTGGAGTATATAAAATATCATCTCTATACTATCTACGTGAACTATATATATATACTAAATAATAGAACCAAAACAAACAAAAAATTGATCAAGCCTGATATAAATTTGTATTAGTTAAGTAGTTAGTTGACTCGTGGAATGGATGTCCTTATCATAGTTTAGACAGAAGTTTTCTAGTTAAGTTATAAGCTGTCTATTAAAGTCACGGCTTGTAATCGTTACAAATTCACTTTAAAAATATAGTTAATTATCAGTTTTTTCGAAAAAGATACTGCCATACCGATACGACTTGTATCGTTACTTAAGAAACATTTATAATTTTCACGTTAACAATATTTAACGTTATAATTACCTGTATTTTTTACGTTAAAGGAATAATTTACCGGAACAATCAACAAACTCAAGTCGAAATCAATTATAACATTATTTGACAAATAATCGCGTGGATAAGCATGTACGCGTGCATTAGTATCTATGTTGGTTGATTATACAATATATATATATATATATATATATATATATATATATGTGTGTGTGTGTGTGTGTGTGTTTGACAATACTTGCGAGTAAGCGAGAGCGGCGATGGTAATAAAAGATATTTATAACGGCAACATTATCGCTAAAATTAGTATTGACTTTTAATTTTTATTTACTTAACGGTAAAATAGTCTAGAAATAACGTTATATATGTGCATTATACATGTAACATATCTGCATATACAATGATACCACATTTTTACCGGTATTTTAAGATTTTAAATGAATGTCTGTCTAAACGTTGACAAGGACTTATTCGAAAATTTACTAATGAACGAACGGCAATGGCAATGTAAATCAGGGTTAATATTGCATAAATACCATCTATCCGTTAGATAACAACTCTCTTCCAATCTCATTACAAACCCATCCACGTCAGTAATAAGAGCTGCTATAGCGAGTGGTGTCGCCTGAACTACTGCCGGATATCGAATTTCACTTGTACAACTCCGACGGCACAAGTGCACTTGCTGCTTTTAAAGGAGTGCTTCTGACGCTTTCAGGAAACGTTATCGTGCCAGTCTCATCTCTATCTATATTAATATTATAAGAGGAAAGATTTATATTTTTCTATGTTTGTAACAAATAAACTCAAAAAATACTCAACTGATTTAAAAAATTCTTTCACCGTTAGAATGCTACATTATTTCAGATCAATATAAGCTATATTTTTATTATTAGAAAAAGAATATCGTAAATTTTTTAAACTCTACTAAAACTTCAATAATGTACGTGAAGCAAAAACTTTGTAATCCTTTTTGCGAAAATTGCGCGGACGGAGAAGTATGAAAATTCGCAAACTTGTAGTTTATATAGAGAAGGAGTGCAAAATGCTAATTTTTGAAGTGAAACTTCTTTATCGGCGTTGGGAAAAAAATTACCGTCACTTTTTTCGGTTACGCGCCATCTTGTTTTCTTGCCCCGGTCACGTCGACCGTGGTACACGGTACCGTGGTAGGGGCTTTATTTATTTAACCAATTTCTGTAAAGTTGCATATTATTATAGTAGATCATTTTTCAAAAAATAAGGTCATAAAGAAGTTTCACTTCTTACGTGTGTTCTTACGTGTACTAGACGCACACATTTAAAAAAAAATTATGCATAAAAATACATTAAATAAATAAAAAAAAACATTACACACACTACCATGTATTTGACACACACGCATATATATAGTCTTTTATTTATTGTTAAAGTCAAATCAACAGTGTAGCTTTGGCAAAATCTGTGATTATAGAAATATAGTCTTTGACAACAGAACCTTAATAATGTTCAGACTTGTAATTGAAATTAATTATGGTCGAATTTTGACCCCTCTGCGACCACTAATTTGAAAAAATAGCGACGTACACTGAATACAAATCATAGTAAAAAGAAAGAAATGACAATGTTGTTTAATGACTTTTTTGAATCAATTTATCCCTGTGTGTGTGCGTCCGGGCGTAATGTACCCCTTGCAAATATATCACCAATACAACGTCGGAAAATGAAAATATTCAATAGAAACGTTTAAAAATTTCCCGTTGATTTAGCCAACAAATCATACGGTCCTTTTGTTTTGTCGTTCGCTAAGTCGCGGATATACGAAAAGTGTCGTTCTCTAAGTCGCGGATATCCGAAAAGGGATTTCGTCGCGGCGACTCACTTCAATTTGGAGCGAAACAGTGTTAAATTTCTCATTTTTTCGGATTGATGGATTATCCGCAAAGGGTAAAAGGGGGTAGGGGGAAAATACTATTTTTAAACGAAAAGCGGATTTCGTTGCGGCGATCCCCGATCGACTGCAATTTAGATTACTTTAGTTACAAACGTTATAGTGTAGTTGCTATAATTATAAAACGTCTGCTTCTGGTCTTTAGGGCCAATGTTTCAATCACCAGATAAAAGTTGTTCGTCGAATAATATAACATGGAAAAACTAAAAATGTCATTTGCATGAATAAAACAGCTGAATGGTTTCACTTTTGTATAAACTCAGGCTATAATTTATTCGACTTATAACTTTTATCTCATAATCGAGAAATCGGGTTTTCGTTTCTAAAATTGTAATAAAACCGTGCTACCTATACTACACATTGATATTGTTACGACCGAGGTGCCGACAAAGGCAAAATCACACCTGCATTGGTAGAAACACATTTTATTATATTTTCGGCATTTGGACTTCTTTTGTTCACTTTGTGTTTAAAATTTGTGATTTAAAAAACAGCCCATTGTGTATTCTAATCTTTTATGGCAGTCATTAGCGAGGTGTGATTCTAAGAAATTCGGTCCACGCGGTCGGGCAGACATATGGCATCTGTGCAGTATAAAGCAGTGCCCCAATTGAGAGAGGGGACAGTCGAGCTATAACCACAAGCGGAGTAAGACTGGTGTGCATTCGGTAAACTATTTAGTGACGGTTTTTGCGCGTGTTATGAAATCGTGCTTTACGTTTGGACTGATCGTGTTATCTTCTTGGTATCTTGCTAAACTCGGGGATATACAATGAGTGTTTTTTCTGCCGATTTTTATGTCTCTACAGTTTTTATGCGTGCAGGAACGGAGAAAGAATACAATTTCCTGCGGCCGGGCGGCCTGTCGTAAGAGGCGACAAAACAACCCACAGCCAGGTGGTAAGGCATTTGCCCGACTGGATGGCTACCACCCCTGTTCTAAAGTATGTAGCCATAATACCCTTGAGTTGTGTTCCGGCATGTGTGCGCATTTGTGGCACCTTTGGTGTTGCAAATGTCCATAGGCGATGGTAACCGCTTTCCATCAAGTGGCCGTCTGCCTGTCTGCTGAACTCCTGCAATAAAAATAAATAAAATGACTCTTCAGACCACGGGCCATAAAACTGGTCCGGACTTTTGGAGGGCTTGCGTGGAGCCATGGGAAGGCCAACACGTAGACGCCCCTTGACAAATTTAATATAAGTGTGGTGTGACACTGCCCGTCGATTATCCCTGTCTACACCATATAAAATTGCACCCAAGGACAAGCCCCGGTTAGTGTAGGACTATTGTAGGGAATGTGAACAAAAGGTACCGGGCTATTGCGAGAAACTGCTAGTGGAACTAGGGATCTGGGATCAAAAATGCCGTACAAGATTGGCGAGTATCTGTCGATTATTATTTCGCCCATATTACAGGTATTACACGCGACAGAGGTAAACGGTATTATTATGCGAATTAGCGTATATGTAAGCGACACCAGGCAGTTTAAGGCGGACTGGTGTTTGATTGTTGAGTTGGCGGCTCCTCTCTTCTTAGAGCAGAAGCGGTTAGGCTCCAACTTTGACATTACTCATCTTTGTATTTCACGATCACTGCTACTGAAAACTGGCCGAAAGATTGAAATAGAAATAAAACCGAAATGTGTGCTGGGACACATATTAGAAGTGAAACTTCAACGGACAAGTGGAAAAACGAATCGCAACGGACAAGTGGAAAACGAATTGCAACGGATAAGTCGGATAAGTGGGAAAACGAATCGCAACGGACAAGTGGAAAAACGAATCGCAACGGACAAGTCGAAAATCTTCAACTGAAAAGTGACAAAATGAATCGCAACAAAATTTCAACTTGAAGTGTTACGGGCAGATTGTTAATGAACTTGTCCAATTTAAAAACCTGCCACTTACACACCGCGGAGAATACCAACAGAGCAGATGTAACTCCTATATATAATATGTTGTCTGTATCACTGTATAGTGTAATACACTACACACGCACCGACAATTTTTTTCTGTCAACACTTTTGTCGTTCACCTCGTTGTGACTTTCGAAAAACTGAACCATTGGCAAAGTTTTCTAGTTGTTAATTTGTTTCCTCATTGGAACATCCCACTTTCCGATGCGCAGAATGCGATTTTAGGTATTAGAGGGACGAGGTCGTCGGAGACCGAGGTATACCCTCGCTCGCTTTCTCGTTTGCGGGACTTCCCCGGCGCTCGGCTCGGCTCACCAAGTCTGCCACTTTTAGCGCTTTCGAAGCTACATATAGCGCTTTTTAGGGCAACCCAGCTCCCAATTTTAATAAGCAACTTCCAGCGCAAAATCTTACGCTTTTTATAATATGCAAATATCTAATTAATTTTATAATAAATATATTTATGAATATCTAGACTAATATTATAAAGAGGAAAGATAAGATTGGTTTTTGCTTGCATGAAGAGGCTCCGAAATTACTGAACCGATTCGAAAAATTCTTTCACTGTTGGCAAGCTATTTTTTTTTTTTTTTTTTGTTTGAGGCGAGGAAAAATGCTGACCGATTTACGCACTCTCAGGGCCGTCACTAGGAAACGGCGCGCATCCATCGGGGGCGATAACGCTAGCAATAGTATGCTTTTTTGCGCTTCGTCCGCGATGGCTTGACACTGAGGAGTGTGGAAGACTCAGAGCGATGCCGCACGGGCGAGCAACCTCAATACCCACTAAAAAACCTCTCCTCCCGTCGACCCTGCGCTTTGTTGTGAAGGAAAGACTGAGATATAGAACATAGTTACGCAACAGTCGATCCAGCGCAATAAAGTGCCTGGAGTGTGCCCTGGGAGAACACACCCCACTTCGAAACGGGGGCTGAATCCCTTGCGTTGCCTAGTAGCAAGGGGCCCCTCGTACCGGAACCTAACTCAGGGAGGGAAGTAATGCGCGTACCTGCCTCTCCGGGTGCTAGCTGAAGGCCGGCGACCTCGGGTGGAGACATTAGCACGCGCTGCAAGACTTCGCTCCCTAACCCTTTCTGCGGCCTCTTTTAGAGACATAACCGCCTCACAGAAAGAGACCGCAGACTCCCAGCGGTCGTCGCTGTGCAACATGGCCGTTACCAAGTCGCCAAGCGATCGGACAGCTCCTACGTGTGTCTCGAGCTCGAAACGCTGAGGCGTCCATGCAGCGCACTCAACAAGCGTGTGTAACGCCGTATCGGGTGCGCCGCATTGGCGGCAGTCCGGGGAAGGCAAGCAGCCCACAATGCGAAACAGATACTGGTCGAAACAACCGTGTCCGGTCAGTATCTGAGTCGTCCTGAAGGTCAGGGTTCCGCTGGTGCGGGTCACCCATCTCTCCAGCTGCGGCCTGATTGCATCCACCGTATAGCCGCCGGCCACAGGGTGTTCGAGGTCACGAGACCAGGCGACGAGGCAGGAGGCGGTTTCCCGCTTCCTGACCGTCTCTAATTCGACTTGACAGAAGGTCAGTCCTCTAGCTAGGGCATCCTGCTGGGCGCGACGAACTCTGGACAGGACGTCTGCCTGGAGAGGCCAGGGCAGCTCGCCTGCCAAGAGAGTCGCCGCCGACCACGACACTGTGCGGTACCCCCGTATGGTCCTCACGGCCAGAACCCGTTGCGCGCGGTGCAGCAGGGTTCGGTTGTGGCGGTGAAGCGCATCGGACCAGACGGGCGCACCGTAGAGTGCCATACTCCTCAGGATGCCGGAATAAAGCTTCCGCGTCGCACCCCCCGGCCCCCCCACGTTAGGAAGAAGCCTGGAGAGTGCGCCCGCGGAATTCAGAAGTTTGGGAACTAGCTGCTCAAAGTGCGCTTTGAACAGCCATTTCCCGTCTAGGACTAGCCCAAGATATTTCATCGTGGGCCCTACTCTAATCGCCACCCCCTGAACTGTAACGGACAAGTCCGGGGGAGGATTCCGGAATTTCCTATGGAACATGACGGCTTCCGTTTTCGCGGGGGAGACCTTCAAGCCCAGCCTAGCTATTCGATCTACGACGATCGCCAGCCCGTCGTTGGCGACGTCCACGGATTCCGCAAAAGACGCGGCGCGTGCCGTGAGTAGGGTGTCGTCCGCAAAGCAGATCAGCCCTACTCCGGGCCGGACCGTCACCCGAAGGATCCAGTCATAGCCTACGTTCCAAAGGATAGGCCCGAGGACCGATCCCTGTGGAACGCCGCACGCGACACGTCGCCGACCTAGCACGTGGTTGGCGGACTCACCACCCTCCCAAAGGATGTGCCGATCTCGCAGGTACTCGCCCAACAGCCTCGTGAGGTACGGGGGGACTCCGTGCGCGCGGAGCCCTTCCCTGATCGTCTCATGAGGGAGGCTGTTAAAGGCGTTCGCTATGTCTAGCGACACTGCAAGAACGACGTCCTTTGCTTGGACGGCTTCGTCCGTCAATGTTCGCAGCGTCTCGAAGGCGTCCATCGTGGAGCGCCTCCGCCGAAACCCGAACTGCGTATCTGATAGCCCCGGCTCCACAGTGTCTAGATGCTTCACAAGCCGCTCCGCCAAGATCTTCTCGAAGACCTTGGCGACCTCGTTCAGCAGCACTATGGGCCTGTAGGCGGACGGATCGTTGGGAGGCCGACCTCCCTTGGGAAGTAGGCACAAACGCCCCTCTTTCCATTGCGACGGGAACCTACCTGCGCGAATACAGGCTTCGAAGAGGTCCCGCAGCTGGCTGCGTAGGTGTTTTGCAGCCAGGAAGAGGAGTCGACCTGGAACCCCGTCGGGTCCCGGTGCCGTCTTCCTGCCCCGGAGCCGGTCCAGGGCGACGTCTAGCTCCCCCTCGGAGATGGAGTGAGGCTCCTCGTCCGTGGGGGTGTCGGGAATGGGTGGACCCATACTGGGGGGAGTGAAGTTCCCCGGATCCGGGAAGAGCCCATCGATAACCGACCGGAGCACCTCGGGTTCGAGCGTTTCCGTGACCGTGGATGTGCAAGGCCGCAACTTGTTGCGGGCCCCACGGTACGGGCGCCCCCAAGGGTCCCGATCGAGCGTCTCGAGGAGCTCGGCCCGAGCCCGGGCTTTCGATCGCAATATTGCAATCGAAAGGGCCTTTCTGGCCTCTCTAAACTCGCCCACGAGTCCATTTTCCGCGACGAAGTCCGGAGGACGGCGCGCCCGGCAGCGTTTGAGCCTGTGGCTGATGATGCGAACTGCCTTTCGCATCTCGCCCAGCTCCTCGGTCCACCAGTGGACCGATTGCTTGCACGGAGGCTGCCGCTTGGAGACGCGTGGCATCGCAGCGTCGCAAACCCTCGTCAGGGTCTTGCGCATGTGCTCTGCCTGCGTATCCAGATTCGCGAAGTCGGCTGGGTAGACCCAGCTTTCCGAGAGTGCCCGCTCCTCGGCCTGCTCCGGATCGAGCTTGGTAAGGGCCCAACGCGGGAGGAGAGGGGGGCGACGGTGAACAGGGCTCGGACCGGAGGAGGGGGTCGTGAGCTCAAATCTGATGTACCGATGATCAGAGAGCGACTCCACCTCCTCCAGCACCCTCCATCCGGTCACTCTGCGGGCGGCCGCATGAGTGACGAATGACAGGTCGATGATCGATCCACCCCGCGCGCGCACGCAGGTCTGGACCGACCCCTGGTTCAGTATGGTCAGGCCGGCTTGAAGAGCCCAATCCTCGACCGCCCGACCCCTAGCGTCCGTGAGTACGTTTCCCCAGGAGAGGTGCTTTGCATTAAAGTCGCCCATCACGAAGATCGTTTTGGGCGACAGTCTGCGTACGGCAGCCCCGACGGCGTCCAAGTGAAGCTCGAACTCCGCCAGGGGGCGGTTGCGCGAAAAGTAAACGCCTATGACGACGATACTCCCGCTCTCCGCCACAGCATAGCCCTTTCCTCTTTCGAGACATGTAAGCGGTGTGCCGGACCCGGCTCTGGCCACCACCGCTACCATGTCATCGAGATCGCCCACCCAGTTCCCAGAAGGAGGGACGTAATAAGGTTCACTTATTACGGCTAAATTCGCTTGCCACTCCGCCATCGCCTGCAGGCACAAGTCCTGAGCGGTGGGGGAGTGGTTTACGTTAGCTTGGAAGAACGTTGTTACGGGCGTACTAGGCATTGGATGTGTCCATTGTCTGTACTCCCGATTTGCCGGTACGTGGTCTCGCCCGCGAGTGGACGAATTGGCCCCTCACGTAGGGAGGTTGGCAGAACCACTGTTGGCAAGCTACGCTATCCTCGGGTGACATAGGGTATATTATATTTACGAAAAATTAGGGATCATTACTAAAACTCCAATAATTTAATCCAAGGTATAAAAAAAATACCTAAAATCGCGTGCGCTGCGAAAACTATTGATGATAAAATAAAATAATGTACTACGACTTTGTAGAACACATCATTATTTACAAAAAGTATCGCGACAACATATATCTAACTATTATAGTTATGCCACAATAAGCGTTTTTTTATTATAAAAAATTAATTAAAATGCCGCCGCTAGAAAAGGCTTTTTATTTGTATCTTGATATTAATCCTTATCAAAATAAATTACTTCATATTCAAGACTGCTTCAATACCTTCATATAACTTTTTGAATTATTTAATTCGGACATTCTATTCGAAAGATATCACGAGTTTAAAAATGTAAGAATTAGTGACGGTGATCACGTGACTGTGACATCTTTTCGTGAGCCAAAACTCCGTAAGACCCCCTCTATATAGAAGTTTCACTTCAAAAAAAATCCGAGCTGGAAACCGTTAAAATATAGTTTTTATTATCTATAATATCAAATCGCTTGGCGGTGTCGACTTTTTTCAATGGGTTTAAAAGCTATAGTTAAAAAAACTAAAAACACGCTTTTGTAGTTAATCGAATTAAAAAGTTAAAAATATTAGATTAGAATGATTAACGAGAAAATTAATGTCATTGTGGTAAAAGCGTAAGGTACTTTATTATAACAATTGATATTGAGTACTCCCCGCTTTTACCACAATGACATTAATTTTCTGTATTAGAACAAAATGGCTTGCTACGCGACAATGGCAAGAGGCAGGTATGTCACTTATTCCAAGGAAGATGGGACGGCCGCTTGTTGCGATGTGACATGTATCTACACTCTGGCACCGTGTTACATTCTGCCGTTTGAAGTTGAAACATAGGTCTGTGGGGTATATGGTAAAGAGTTTCTTCAAGGAAATTTGTAAGAAACTCTTTGATGCCACCCGTGATCAGAAGCCTGGCTCATATATCCTGGCTATCCGTGCAGGAACGGTGAAAGAATACAATCTACTGCGGCCGGGTGGCTTGTCGCAAGAGGCGACAAAAGAACTCACAGCCAAGTGGTACGGTACTTGGCCAACTGGATAGTTACCACCCCTGGTCTACAGTATGCTGTCATAGCAACCTTGAGTTGTGTTCCACCATTAGTGACCAGGTTCCAGTCTCCCTTATGACAGCAGCAGCGCATTTGTAGCACCTTTGGTGTTGCAAATGTCCATAGGCTATGGTAACCGCTTTCCATCAAGTGGGCCGTTTGTCTGTCTGCTAAGCTCCTGCAATAAAAAAAAAACGCCCAACGAATAAGCACTGCCATACAACGCGGCAATGCAGCCAGCCTTCTGCGCACGCTCCTATCTGGCAGCGATTCGTTACACATTCTTAAATTATATTATTTGTACTATTTCAGTAATTAGAAGGTTGCTTATCAGAAGGTGTTCTTGAGGTGTGAGAGAAATCAAACTAAGTTATGATTTTAACTATTCACACACTATATCTACTGTACTTACTTAACTATATCTAATATTCGGGTAAGACTGCCAAACGCGCGTCGTAGTTTCCCGAGTGCAAAAAGTGCTGACAGAACGACCTGTGTCACCACAAGTTAATTAGCGACATATACTTGTAAAAATGTCTACGAAAACCTAATAACATAAAATAAACTAAGTTACAAGTCAAGATAAATAACGGGTTCATTTTAGAAACCTAATACGGAATTCCGCATTTGCCGAGGTCAAAGCACTGTTAAATGAACCAACAAGCGTAGCGGGATTGCCGTGAGTGCAGACGAGTCCCGCGAGATGCGGGCATCGGGTTCACGTCACTGCTCAGCCCACCGGGATCCCGCAAACATTCATTTGAGTTTGTTTTAGGATTAAATTCGTGCTGCACGAAGCTTTCCTTGAAATTTCAGCTTGAATGAATATTTTAGAACACGGGAACTATGTACCTCATACATCAGGCTCTGTATTTTTTTTTTGTAATTTCATGAACATATCTAAGTATATTATGATCCTAATGTGATTGTTTGCTTAATTTCTTATCTTATCTAATATATAACGAACACTTTTATCCGTGCAGAAATGGAGAAATAATACTATTTCCTGCAGCCGGCCAGTAGTGTTTGCCCGCTTGTATGGCTAGCATATCTGGTCTAGAGTATGCCGCCATAACAACTTTGAACTGTGTTCCGGCATGAGTGGCCAGTCTCCCTCTAGAGAGCGGCAGCACATTGTACAAATGTATAGGCGATGGTAACCGCCTTCCATCAGTATCCAAACATACCTTTATTATAAAATCGGTATAAAACTCTTTCTCGGTCTCGAAAATATATTCTGGTCCCTATATGGAAGAATATTTAAAAAATTATTTGTTCTCTATACAATCTGTATTGGTCGTAATAATTCAGTGGCAAATCTGACGCGTTTCTTTATAATGATGCGGGTTAAGGGCGAAGAGAATGCATAGTTAAATCGTTTTTCAGTCTTGTTTAGCGACTTGATAGAATTACCACGTATCTACAACGAAGTAAAACACACATATCAAATCATATCGGAATCACCAATGTGAGAAACCTATTCATTTATTAACCGATTTCGAAAAAAGGAGGAGGTTCTCAATTCGTCGGGATCTTTTTTTTTTTTGTTGCTTTTTTTTATGTATGTTCGCCGATAAGTCCGTGATTTATGATCCGATTTACGTGATTCTTTTTTTGTTCGACGCGTAATAGCTTCCAATTGGTCCCCTAAAAATTTGACATAGTTTGGCCCAGTAGTTTTCATTTTACGAACATTTTTTTGTTCCCGCTTCTTGGGACCTATATTTTTTAAGAAGCGCGGCACCATTCGTGGGTCCACCCATACATAGCTAGACACTAAAAAGTAACAAATAAAATTTAAAAACTTCGTTTAAAAAAACCGACTTCAAAAACGAAAAAACTAAAATGTATAAAATAACTTATTTCTTAAGCTATTATTATTAATATATATTATCTAAAACACCTTGAAGTCGGTGCAAAGTAAAACATAAAAATTACTATATTTTGAAAATTACTAAGCACCGACTTTAAGATGTCTTAGATAATATATATTAATAATAATAGCTTAAGAAATAAGTAATTTTATACATTTTAGTTTTTTCGTTTTTGAAGTCAGTTTTTTTAAACGAAGTTTTTAAATTTTATCTTATACAAGTGTGGCGGGAATATCGACCATTTTCCTAATACAGAAAGGCTTGAGTCCAGCAATGGCAATTTTAGACTGTTATTATAGTGTACAATTTAAAAATATCTCTTCTTTACAGGTGGTCGAAGATTGGAAGTTCATGTCAATGGTTTTGGACCGCTTCTTCCTGTGGCTGTTCACTATCGCCTGCTTCGTAGGCACATTTGGTATCATATTCCAGTCACCTTCATTGTACGATACAAGGGTACCAGTAGACCAGCAGATATCTTCTATACCGATGAGGAAGAACAACTTCTTTTATCCGAAAGATATTGAGACTATTGGTATAATTAGTTAAACAATTGAATTAATTTCGCATGTGCACTTTAATTGTCAGTTACGCTCAGAGTCAGGTAAGTGTTCGTTATGGTGTGTAATTTACGATAGTTATTAGCAAAGTAAAGAAACAGAAAATTACACTGGAAAAAGAAACTTAATAAAATGTTTTGTATACGTCGTCAGGTTTTCTGGTATTATTTAAAGTAATGTTCTAGCGAATGTAGGAAAGATAAAGTAATGTAAGTATTGCAGTAAGTTGCTCACTATATCTGTATATTTTGTGGATAGAGGAATGTCGAATTTGGTTGAGGGAAATTTAGAACGTATGCCAAGTTCGGTGTAAAATTTCAAACAAATTTATAAAATATAGAATTAAATCTAATTATTAATTTTAAATTTAATTGTTGGTGTTAAAAGAATGGATTAGAGGAGAAATTGGTATATAAGAGTATCTTTGAAGGTTGCACCCGTGACTGAAAAGATGAGAGGAAGAAGACTAAGGCGATATGGGCATGCAGGGCATGGGAATGAGAAGGTATGAGCCACTCGACAAAAATAATGTGCAACTGGAAGATTGTTGGGTAAAGGTAGACTCGAAAAAAGATGGATGAATTGTGTGAAGGATGACATGTTGATTTGTGGTGTTACGGAGGAGTCTCTCAGTATAGAGGAGTATGAGAGGAATAGACATATTATGGCGACCCCAAATAATTGTGAGAAGGTTTAAAAGAAAGATTCTAAGTAAGACTTTCTGAGTGCAACGCCATAAAATATTACTATGTGACATTTATTATATGTATTACGAAAATAAACGGTAACTCAAACTAATATGGTACTATATTATGTAGTAGAATAGCTAGAAAGTAAATTATTAGAAGTATAAGTCAGAATTAATTTGATTTTAAGAGGCTGTGAACTGTTTAAGTTTAATAGATTTAATTATTAGAATTTCATTGATTATTATGACTTACATAAGCTCTTTTAAAAATAAATCAAATTTAATCTTATATTTTGTTTTATTGATAAGTTAAAAACTTGAAGTGGCAATGGGCTGCCCATATATTGGATAATCCGTGGGGTAACAAAGTTTATACATAGAGATCTTATCTTAATAAACCTGTAGGATGTCCTACGGGAAAGTTGGGCAACGACTTACGAGGATAAGTGTTGGCAACTGAATGCGACTAGCGGAAGATCGGACTTAGTGATAGATTTTAATAGATACCAGACGTCCAGTAGTGGAAGTCAGTTAATTTATGATGATGTTATTTTATTATGACTATGAAATAAGGATGAATGAATAAAATGAATTCGAGATGCCCACCATTGTCCTGTTAAATGTGAAATTGTTGAAAATACCACGAAATCACGCATTCTCCTCTGGCTTTTGGATACAGAATAACATGTAACCAATTTTCAAGCTAGTTTTTCCTGTATCATGTTCCTTTTGACATTGTTGTATTTTATAAATGAATCCTTAGTATGCGAATCGGACTCGCCGGTAGCAGTTATCTAATTGAAATTCATAAAAAAAAATTCAATCTATGTTGCAGTGAAGAACTTTTTTAAGGTCATATCCATGTAAGTACTAAATAAGTCTACTTTATACTCTATGTACACCACTTCGCAAGGTGTTATCGCTGTTTGAGGAGAAGAAGCGACAAGAAACTCTCCAGCAACACGTCTTGCTAAAAATTATTCTATATATTTTTTATGATTGCATAGGTTCGCGTTTGACCAGTGTCTCACGTGATATTGAGTGCTGACGCGGTCTAGGTTCGAGCACGCTTACTTAGAAGATACCTACTTCCTCATAACTTGAAGACTCCTAGATTGTATTTGTCAGAAAACACAGAATCATATTTGTCTATCTCAGGTTATTTTTTTAAAATATCGCAATGTCGTAGAATTAATGGAGATTTAGCAAACAGTGAACAAAGGAAGAACATAGCATCATAATAATGACTATTGGGCACTTGTGAATAAAATTACCGTAAAAGCTAAAAATGAGGTCCTTATATTCAGTTATTAATCAAAGTTTAAGAGTGCTGGATCTCAACTAATCGAGTGATAACGTCAAAAAGACTGAATGGGCAGTCATCCAGATATCTGTCACAGTTGCCTTTCAGACCTTCTGCTTCAGCCTCATAATACTCGTCATCAAGACCTTCTTCGCGGGATGATGATGGCCTGGAAAGAATATCTTTGTTTACAGCAAGGTTAGACTAAGCTTAATGTTACAATCATTTTTATAACGATATTGTTCTTTATCACCAGCGTGTTGTAATTGTAATATGCCTATTAAGTTATAAAATATTTAAGTGGTGCATACTTCGCGGCTAGATTTCAAACCTAATGAGTCATGAGTGCCTTAACCATGACCACGGCTTCTTTCATTTCTTCAGCTTATCCCAATTATTCGAGGTCCGCACAATATTATGCTTTTTCCTTCGATACTACTCTATGCTGACATACGTCCTCTTTCACACATTCATCTCCTTTTTAGTCTAACTTTATATTTGTAGATTTTAACGTTCTTTTTGTTACGTGACTTTCATTCCTCCTCAGTACATGCTCATTCCACCTTAGACTTAATTCTGCCAAATTTTCGGTCACGGGTGCAACTATCAAAGATTCCCTTATGAACTCTTTTCTTACCTCATTCATTCTTGTAAAACCACAGATTCACTTCAATATTCACATCCCAGCTTCAACCGCCAGCATACCATCTACGACTTGATTAAATCTATACAAAAGAAATTCAAATGTCCTTTTTAAAATATTGTGCCGTTATTCAACTCTGAGTTTGAATAAACTTACGTGAATACAATGTGCATAATATGTCCAAGAAGTCCGTTATGATGGAGAGGAGTTTCGGCCGCTTCACAAATATTTCTTAGCATACATTCCTTGCCATTCATACCGTGCCTGAAAATATAAAAAGAAATTTATTAAATCTATGATCTTCTTTATAGTAAAAACCAATAGCTGCGCTTTAGTCTTGCTAATATTCAAAAACGGCTTGACCGATTTTGATGAATTTTTTCGTGTATGTTTAAGTGAGTCCCGGAATGGTTTTTGATTTATAATTGGATTTTAAAACATGGGCTGAATTAAAATGGGTTGAGGCTACTTTTTAACTGCATTTTTCTTAATTTCTTCATACTTTTGAAGTTGTTGATACGTAAAGGCGTCTGTTTAAAAAAATGACACACACTGACAGACAGGGGATATGACGGAAATATAATTGTTACGTTTTTGATTATTAGTAATAAACGCGGCTATTGAACCTAAAAAAAGGAAACACCGGTGTGTGTCTGCTCGTCATAGCTTAGGATAGATTATAGTCAGAACTACTTGGCTTTGTTGCTGTCAAAAGCTGGCAAACAGTTAAACCAATCTGATGGAAAGTGGTTACAACCTATGGACGATTATAACTTCAGGGGTACTGCCTACGCATCGCCAGTCTTTAAGAACTTTTATAATGCCCGTCTTAAATTAACCCATGTAGTGCAGAGGAACAACGTTCCCTCCTCTAAATCATTGTTGTATGTGGAATAAACGTTCCAGAAAACTGCAGCCTAGTTGAGGGTTGCGTTGCGCTAGCTCAAGGACCGGGGGAGAAAAAGTAGTTCCCCGGCAGTGGATGGTATGGCAATAGCACGTCTAGTTCTGGCTAGAGGTGCTGGTGCCACCCCGACCTGGCGAATCCCACACACCAGCCGAGAATTTCCCCCTATGGGCGGCTGATAGTCCTTAATAGGGTTTCCCTTCGTTAAAAAATAAATGGTAGATGAAGGAATTGGCTAAATATAACATTTGAAGAACATATAGAAGTCTTGTACTCTATCAAATTACTAGATTATTGGAAAAGACACCCGGAAAAGAAAAATGATATCAAAACTTAAAAAACACTCACTCCTTAAACCTAGTTTCTAGTACAGTATACGCTAGTTCCCTGGTGATACTTCGACTCTGCCGAGAACTGATCACCTGAAATAGAATAATCATTATAGATTAGAAATGATGATTAAAATAATATAATAGTGATATTGATATTCCAGCCGATACACAACTCACTGCCAAGCTTGCTTATACTTAATTCTAAAGGAATACATAGATTTGACAGCAGAGAAGATTATTAATGATGACAATCGCCTATTAAAAAACCTTACTAGAAACATAGTCTGCAATCAAAGGTGGCGCCATTATAAGTAAAATTGAAAAGTGGTCTGGTGAATGAACTTATTTTGATAGAAATATTTCGTCTTGTATTAGAATTACGTAGGTACTTACAGTTATAAAAAAAAAACTTACTGGAAGATTAGGAAAGATAACTTCGTCGATTTCTGTGATGTTGGTGACAACACTGTAATTTGATTCAAAATTGTATGAGACGAAGACGTTTTTATCAGGTATGTCGATCGGCACAGCAATAGCTACGAACGTCTGTAAATTGATAAATAATCATTCGTTTAAATACTAGCATAATTCTCAACAAGGAAAGATTACATTCAAAATAAACAGAGTAACTCCAAACAGTCTCCTGGTCAGAATAATGCTAGTTTAAAATATCCAAACAACAATATTTGTACATTATAATATATAATATTAATGGGCTACATTAATATCTCACTGCTGGGCTCGAGTCTAGGGGAATAGACATTACACCCGCCACGCTTATCCAAGGCGGTATGACGGGTCTCACATTGGCTATCTCGATGTGCAGATGTGAGGAAATTTTACAACAAGCACATTAAGTCAGAAAACTGTGTAAGCAATTACATGCTTTCTGTCTAGCATTCGTACCCGCGCCCTTTGACTATAGGACACGTACGCTAGCCACTACGCTGTCACGGCTTGCATTTATACGTTACTATCTATTGATTCCTGGTAAAGTGGTCTTTACGGTGCTGGTCGTGTACTCAATGAAACAACCCTTCCTTAAATGTGGACTGTATATTTTATTATAGGCGCTTACAGCAATAGATTAGAATAATTAGCACTACTGAGATTAAAGGGCACGTTAATGTCGTCAACAGAAGCTAGCACTATAACCCGGATGTTTCTCTGAACACTGATAGCACTCGTCGTATCGATTTCAACGATTAATACCAGTCGCACTAATAAAACACACTGGATCTACAAAAGAGTCCAAATGGTTACAAAGTCTTCTAAATATTTCCTTGTATGCTTGTTGTGTATATAACTTGAACTGGAAAGAAATTAATTATACAACCATACACTATATCGGTGGCTTTTAACGTACTCACTAAGGGACGTAACTACTTTTAGTCAGATGCTTAGCTGCTAATCAAATAATCTACGTATTCGCGGTGGGCGGGGCGCGGAGGTGTGAGAATTCCGGGGGAGCGGTCAGGAGGGTGATTCTGTCCGCAACATAGACTATCCATAGGTGCCTGATTGTGAGATTTTTTTAATTTCTCTGAAAAGAAGTGTATCTATTTTTACGTAAATGTAGTTGCTCTCTAAATGGATTTGTCTAAATCCACCATTTTCCTCTACATCGATCGACCCTTTTGCTGCTTTTGGAATCAAAGTACAACATCCACATTTTTGGTTTATAATATATTAATTTTATTTTTAAAATACAAAGACTTACACCATATAAACTTGTCGGTGGAAATATGAGTGCACGCTTCTGTTCTGACTTTCCTGAAGAGCTGGTGAAGATTAGACATCTGTAATTAAATAAATTAATGTAAAAAAATAATTAATTTGGCAGTACACGATGTATATCTGGTTACGTTGGTAACAAAGTATATATTAAAATCCTGTCTGAAAGACCAAAAATATAGCAAACTACACCAAAATAAAATAAAAATGACATCAACATCCCATCGATGTCAAAATTTTCATAAATTAATACATACATGTATTTTTTTTAACACACATTCAGTATCCTTAAATTTAGCAAGTTTCGCTTGTGTTTCGAATGCCAGGAATAGAAGCCAAGACTTTTGCGTTAAAATGAGCCAGGCAGGTAGAGACTTAAGACTACTTAACCACAGAGTTGGTCACGTTATAAAATTCATAATGCTGATATTAGACTTAAAGGACTCCACGGTATTCGATACATTGAATGATTCAAGTTTAGATAACAGCAACAGCCCATAAACGTTCCATTGCTGGACTCGGGCCTCCCATTATTGGGGAACAGACAGTACACCCGCCACGCTTGACCAAGGTAGCTTGGAAAGTTTGACATATTGGTTATCTCGATGTGTAGGTATCATCATTTCCTTCACCGTTGTTAGCACGTGGTAATTATAACAATATGTATATTAGGCCAAAGAACTGCCTAAGTGGTGCATGCGTTCAGGCCAGGATTCGAAACCGCGCCCTTTGAGTTTGGGACGCGTGCGCTCGCCATTACGCCACCACGATTCAAGTCTACGTTTATGTATATTGATTGATGGTTGATTCGTGCATACTGAAATATAAAAATGAAGCGTCTCATATCGGCTTAAAAAGACAGTGTCACCATTTTAAATTACAAAGAAAACTGTTGTTTGCGAGTTAGCGAGACTCAAATTAAAATGCCGCTAGAATTATTATAGAGTTTATTAGAACTATACAAACACGTATAACACAGGTACAAATATAACCGAACACAACAAATCCAAACGTAATGCAGAAGGTCGTAATTCAATAAAAGGCGCAAAGTCCGTCACTATTAGATTCCCGAATGTACACACGTCACGCCCGTATCGTAGTTATAGCTCCACTTGCCCCCCTCTAAATCAGGCCGTCGTTTTGTATTTCACAAATTCTTCACAATAACTTAGAAACGTTTGCCAATAAATAAGTGAACAAAAGAAGACGATCATAAAAGGATTACAATTAGTTCAAATGCCGACAGGTAATAAAATGTGCTTTTACAGATCTGTACGTGGAATTTGTCTTTGTCGGGTCTAAGTTGTAACACTATGATTTTAAAATGAGTTTCTTTATCGCCACTGCGTGTCATTTAAATAATAATTAAAACTAAAAAAAAAATTGTTACAAGAAAATAAGATAAACATGCAATTCAGAACTTTGAACATTATACAAACATTATCCCCTTACCTTATTTTAAGCATATTACAATAAGTTAATCTGTGCTGGAATGGAAAAAGAATACTAATTCCTGCGGCCGGGCGGCCTGTCGTAAGAGGCGACAAATCAACCCACAGCCAGGTGGTATTTGCCCGACTAAATGGCTACCACCCCTGCTCTAGAGTATGCCGCCATAACAACCTTGAGTTGTGTTCCAACATTAGTGACCAGGTTCTAGTCTCCCTTATGACAGCAGCAGCGCATTTGTAGCACTTTTGGTGTTGCAAATGTCCATAGGCGATGGTAACCGCTTTCCATCAAGTGGGCCGTCTACCTGTCTGCTGAACTCATGCAATAAAAAAACCCTTTATGTGTGAGCATAAAATAAAGCAGTTCCAAGTAGTAAAATTATACTTACAAAAGACATAAAACTTTTATGCATCTCATGTTGACAAGCTAGCTGCACTATTTTTATTAAAAACACTGCCTACCTACCTATCTATTACAGATAATAGGATAGGGCTGACGTTGTTTACTATTGTTTTTTATACATAAAAATTAAACGTGTATGCACGGTTGAGATTTTTTTACAGTGTCTGTTACACGCTTCGTAGTACTTTCAGAGAAACTGATGTGAATTATCAGCTGTACGCTAAATTAGGGTGTGGTTAGGTGAGAAAAGTTGTTTCTACGTGCTCTTTCTATCTATACTAATTTTAAGGTTGTTTTATTTATTAAGTATTAGTGGGCTCTGCCGACAGTGTCCTGCCCTGAAAACTATAAATCTAGAACCCGATTACAGCGCCACCTACCGGGTCACCGCCACCCACTCAAACAATCACATACACAAAATTTCATCTAAATCGGTCAAATCATCTTTGAGTTTTATTCAGACTAATGAACAGACCTTGATTTTTATAAGATGAGGTAGAATGGTGGAGGTTGTCTAATCTATGTACATTTAAGGTGGGTGAGTTTTCAATCTAGTATTTAATATAAACCGCGCGCAGAAGGTTTGCCGATGACAACTTACTATTATTGTATTGTATTAATTACTACTAGTGCTCGCCTAGTGGTCAAAAAGCGTCCATAATTAATTTAAATTATTAAAATTTTAATAAAGACAGACAGACAAAGACTATATTTCTAAAATTACAGATTTTGCCAAGGCTACACTGTTAATTTGACTTTAACAATAAACAAAAGAGTATATATTATGTGTATGTGTATGTCAAATACATGATAGTGTTTGTAATTTTTTTGTTTATTGATTTAATGTATTTTTTATGCATAATTTTAAAAATATGTTAGCATTCTGCACTCTTATATATAAACTATAAGTGTGCGAAATTTCATACTCCTCCGTCTGCGCAATTTTCGTAAAAATAGTTACAAAGTTTTTGCTTCACGTATTATTATAATGATTATTGTATATACTTATGTAAAGTAAATAAAGTAATAAATTTATTGCAACAACTATTTGGGTAACCTTTTTTGTCAACCCTACTGACCATCGACGCTTGACATCCTGAGGCTACCGGCAAACCTTCTGCGCACGGCTAAAAATTATTATAATCAAAGTGATAGCGGTGGTAACTTAGTGGTTAATGCATTCGCGACCCAAACTCAGTTCGTTCGAATCCTGGGCGGTAAAGCATGCACCATAATACAGCATTATACAGTTTCTGACCTAATGTGCATATTGTTACAAATATTTCTTGCTGAAAGTGAAAAAATCGTGATGAAGCCTGTATATTGGAATAACCGATGCGTTAAACGCAACATGCCGCTTTGGATAAGCGTGGTGGGTGTAGCGTCCGTGTCACCCTACAAAATTGGGAGGCTTAAACTCAGCAGTGGGAAGTTATTATTATTTATATTTTTTAGATCAAAATTGATATATAGTAAAAAAATATTCTCACATATCTCCTATGTATGAATACTTCCTCTTTCCCTCATTTGTATATAATATTGAAAAACAAGTATATGTAGTAGTAGTAGGTAAGCCAAAATATTCAAAATCCATTAAAATTGAATACAACACCAAAAGTTGCAACTTATTTAGTCGAATAAAGTCTACACAATTATTCCCGTTAGGTGCTAACAAGCTGGTCACCAGCGAAATCATCAGTGATGGTGATAATTGACCCAGACCATACTGAAAGTGACCCGGTATTTACTTATTTCTATTAAAATACTTGGAATATTTATTTAAAATTTCCACGATAGTTTCACAATATAATTGGATATGCATGAGGAGTGTTCCGAGGAACTGTTTGCTTACTCCATCCAGCCCGATATGTGGGTACTTGCTGACTCGCCTTGAATTGTGGAGCCTGCACCCAGCAGTGGGTCATTTATTGCCAGATAATTTATCAACAATCGTGATATATATAATTACTTATTTAATAAAGGATCACCGAAAGTTTTTTACATTTGATCTAATAAAGTACTTAATGGACTAAGATTTACAATGCGATGTAAAAAACTAATTATAGGTGAACAAAACTTGCAATTTAATTTCTTCAGTGCTGTTATTTAATTAAACGCTAAGGGCCGCTTGCATAACGTTCCTTAAATTTATTTAAGAAACACTAAACGCATTTAACACCCTTAAATATAATTAGCGTCTTGCACAACGTTAAATTTGTTGCTAAATATGTTTAAAGAACTGTCAATACGTTTTGTGTAAAACGTATTTAGGCAGTTTAATATGATTAACTAATTTTATTTATAGGCGACCGTTATGCAAGCGGACCTAAGAGTCTTATTCATATTACGTTAGAGTAAGTTTGTAGAGTTCTTTAAATTTACTCTGAATATGAATAAAATAATAAAAATAACGAAAAGGCGTAACTAAAATATTTAAATTTGTATGTCCGTCAGTCTATTTCAAATTAATATATTTTTGGGCTAAACGATATCAAACAACCTTTTATCGTCAGATTGATAAAAAAGTAGTTTCATTTTAATGAGCCAATAAAGCTCGCATAGCTATTATGAATAGGGGAGAAAATGTTTGGTTAATTATTCACCATTAATACGAGTATATAATACCGTACCAATGTTACCTCTCAAAATTGTCTCCTTTCACGTCTAGGCTTACAAATTGGCTTTGTGTCACTACGACAATGTAATCGTTGAATTTACGTGAAAGTTATTCGGATTCACTTCAGGGGCCATATGGAGGTATTTACATCGCTTTGTCTCATAATTTTTAAGTGGAATATGTGGTTTCCGTGATTGTATTTAGTTTTGTGTCCGGGGAGCAAATAAAATCTATAGTAACTATATTTTTCATTGAGAAAATAAATCGATAAATATTTGTAAAATTTAAATTTTTCACTGGTGAACTCAGGAGACAGGAGGGGGGGGGGGGGTTTATGTTTCTTAAACTCCAGGCTGGAAGGGACCCTTTAAAAACTCGCCACGTCCATCTGTCGTTGTATAGTTAGTCAAGAAAGTGCTTTACGAGTTTTAACAACAATTTGATGTAATTGGAATATATTTGAATCTTTCCTTACTGTCACTTAGATTTTAAACGTATAGCAGCGAGGGGTAGATTTTTTTTTAAAATCATCCCTTCGGACGAATTAGATTGTCCGGGATTTATATTTTTTGAGTGTTTTTATATTTTGATTTGGTTTCTCAAGAGAGATAGCGGTTAAATGATACTTCAGATGGCAGAGAGTAGTATTCACTGTACTAATGTGAACTAATTTTGGAAACTTTAAGTACCTACAAATATGAACAATACGTACAGCTATATTAGGTATTTATCAATATAGATAAGTAGATACAACTGAAATTCTTAATGTATAATCCTCGTTAAGCAATTCTCGGCGTTCGTAATGCGGGTACTTATCTATCTGTGACATTTCCCCAAATGTCGGGGACACTTGTGACGTCAAGCGGAGTCCTCTATTATTCCCCTGTTACTGGAATAAAATATCCATATTTTGCGTCATTGGATTTTGTATGTTAAAATCGTATTGCGACGTAAAATTGTTTCCCTCCCTGTAACTTTTGAAGTATAAGTCGAATAGGTGTAATATATATTTAATGAACATTGAATTTAAAACAATCTTTTGAGATATGATCTATGTTAAATAGATAGATAACACTTTATTGCACGCCAATCAATTGTAGATATTTGAGGACAAATAGTGCTTTCTGAGTAAATTTCTGAATATTAGCTAGGATTTGGTCTCTTTGACTGTACCTTAATGTTACGTTATCTATACTAATACATAAAGAGGTTAAAGTTTGTGAAATTTGTGAGTTTGTGAGCGTGTGACGTTATAGGGGGTAATCTCTGGATCTACTAAACCAATTTTGAAAATTCTTTCACCAATGGAAAGAAACATTATTCCTGAGTGACATAGGGTATATTTGATTGAGATTAAAAATAAGTATTTTTAATTTTTTTTCTGATCCACAACAAAGCGGGCACGGGTCAGCTAGTATAAACTATAATTATGGACAGAACAATATAATAGCAAATATTATTATACATGTATATGTTTCAAGGCCACATACTATAAAAATGGTCCGGAATTACGGAGGGCAACTTACGTGGGACCACGGGAAGACCAACACATAGAGGCCCCTTTACAAATGTAAAGTAAATATAGCGTGACACTAACCGACGATTATCTCTGTCTACATAATATAGCAAAAATGCGTCCAAATACAAGCCCCGGTCAGTGTAGAACTTTGGTAGAAAATGAGAACAATAGATACTAAGCTATTGGCATGAACTGATAGTGGAATTAGGGATCTGGGATTATGAGGACTATGACGTCTGCCTGTCGCAATGTTCGGGGAACATGAAAAAATTGGAGAAGGTAATCACTTGTCACTCCACTTTAATACTATAACATAATTAATAATGTGATTCCCTACAATAGTCCTCTACTGACAGGAAAGTCCTTGAATGCATTTTTATATTATAGATGAATAATCGCCGGCCAGTGTCATGTCACATTTACATTAAAGTCGAAGTAGCCTCTACGTCTTGACCTTCGCATGGTTCAATGCAAACTTATGGCGCGTGGTCTTCAAAGACTTATAAGTATTAAGTATTGCCAAGAAAATTAAGATTACAATAAAATACAAATATTTTTGTAACATTTTATGGAACATCTATCGTTATAGATATAAAATCTAGTGGGTTTGTACAGCAGTCTTTGTGGTAGTCACAGGAATCTTCCATTCCATAGTACTCAGCCTCGTAGTAACAATCATCTACATCTTCTTCTGACATAGAAGTGGAGGGCCTAAAATAAAAAAAAATACAGTTTTAATTTGCATTAATTACGTAGTTAGTTAACTTGTGAAGAAGTTCTTATTATCGTTTGAATAGAAAGAAATATTAAATATTCGATTATTATTTACTAAAGTGATCCTGAAACCCTACTATATAACCCTCATTTGTTTAGCTAGCAAGCGTTCACACAGCACAAGCTTTCACAAGCTTTTACATTCATCATTTTTTTTCTAGGCGCTATTCGCACTCGGAAGATTATATTATATTGTTTTTCTACTGAAACATAAAAACTTAATTGTCATAAATTGAAATTTCTACAAATTCTATTCAAAATAAGTTCCACTGGAGAACACCTTTTGAAGGTCATACATATAAGTAAAAATTTAATTTTACTTCCTATTCTATGTACACAATTCTCGGTGAGAGTTATATGTTTATGCCCTTTGCTATTGAAACGCTTGGACCGCGGGGTTCTGAGGCCATGAGCCTGTACAAAGATCTTTCAAAACGATTTGCCTTCACTCTTCGGGTGGTCAGAGGGCGGGTTCCTACCTCGGACAACGGGGCAATTTGGCGATCCAGTGAGGTAACGTAGCCAGTCTTCTTACCTTACCCATTGGCTGAGTATTGTACTTGTTGTCTTAAGGAATTATAGGTTAAATACAATTTAAGTTTCCTTCATTATACTAGTTTATAATTTAATGTTAGTATATTTCATATTAAACTATAATTTTCTGTATTAACTTTTTTATATATATAAACCTTCAGTGAAAAAATATCCAACTGATGGTGAAAACTGCTTAAAAATCCTTTGCGTGGTTTAGGAGATAGCGAAATACAGACTCAGGTGCGGAAAACGACTTTATTTTATGCTATGTAAAGAAGTCCATTTTTTTTTCGAAGTGTCTAGTCGTCTGATAACCGGATGAATAGTAATCGTCCGTTAACCGGACGACTAGATAATTTAGCGGACGATCGTACTTCTAGTTCATTTACGTTATTTTTATATTACTTATTAGTCTTTTTAGAATAGTCATTAGATGGTAATATTAATGTGGTGTTTTTTTAATTCTTTTATTGCGTGAGTTCAGCAGACAGGCAGACGGCCCACATGATAGAAAGTGGTTACCATCGCCTATGGACATTTGCAACACCAAAACTGCAAATGCGCTGCTGCTGCCATAAGGGAGACTGGAATCTGGTCACTAATTCTGGAACATAACTCAAGGTTGTTATGGCGGCGTAATCTAGACCAGGGATGGTAGCCATCCAGTCGGGCAAATACTTTACCACCTGGCTGTGGGTTGTTTTGTCACTTCTTACGACACGCCGCCCGGCGGCAGGAAATTGTATTCTTTCTCCGTTCCTGCACGGATAAAACGGTATTTTCCCATACAACGTTTATGAAAAAAAATGACGCTAAGGACTGACCCCTCAGTTTCTTAAGTTACGTAACTAAATGCAAATATAAATGAGGCCTAAGTTAAATCACCACATGTTCCTCGGTACATACGTCGAGAAATATTTTTATATCTTAGGTGAAATCACTTACGTCAATATAAGTTGTAGTAAGTCTCCTAGTACGCCATTATGCGAAAAATGCGTGCGTGCGTTCTCGCATATTGCCCGTAGTAGGCACGCTCTCCCCGGGTAGCCGTGTCTGTTACGGAAACGACATCGTTATCTCTTCTCATTTGGTTGATAATAAAATATAATATCGGTGCTATTTTTGGAATCGACGTATTTTTGGGTCTACGTTCACTTTTAGGCCATATTGTTACGAGTTGCAGGACTCGAATTAAAATGCCGTTGGAATTATTATACAGTTTATTAGAACTATACAAATACATATAACACAGGTACAAATATAATAACACGCGCAAAGTCCGTCACTAAATAGAAACCGAATGTACACAAGTCTTGCTTCGCTCGTGGTTATCGCTCGACTGCCCCATCTCTCAATTGGGACATTGTTTTGTACTGCACAGATGCAAGATGTCTGCCCGGCCGCGTGGACGGAATTTCTTAGAATCAGTTTGTATTTTAAATCCGAGACACCTGGCAGTGATCACAATACAACAATAGGCCGTAAAATATTACATTACACAATGGGCTGTTTTTTAATTACAAAGTAAACAAAAGAAGTTGCTGCAGGGGTGAATTTGTCTTTATCGGTGGTAACAATATTATATAAAAACTTTTTACAAATGAGCTTGGGGGTTCCCGTCTTAGGACGGTATTTCGCTTGCACATTGATAGAATTTACTTACTTCTAACCTGTATTACAAAAACCTAAATTCAGACAGGTTTTAAATTATAATGCTTTTACACAGAAATTATTTCTTAAAAACAGGATGGAAGTATCTTAACCATTGCGGCCACACAAAAATGATCCTAGGAGTATCCATAATCCATAATACTTCATGAAATTTTGATCCCCATTCACAGGTTTTCAAAAAAAGTTTACATTTAGCAAGAAAATTGTCGTTTTACACAAAAATTGATTTTGATGCCAATCAATCCTGTTTCTGATACTGATCAAAAACTTCTATCGGACCAAAATCGTTGGAGTACTAAGGCTGGGGTGCACTGAAATTTAAGCGCCGGTTAACCAAAAATAATCCCTGTTTTTCCATGCATTTTTGGCGATTATCTTATTTTAACCATCGGTTAAAACTCGGTGCACAGCTGCCTAAGAGTTAGAAATTGCAAAAATCTTTATCCATACATTTTTTAAGTCACACTTACCTAAAAACTAATTCATAAAAAAAATATGAATTAGTTATTGTTGACAGATTAAAAAGATAATAATGAAAATAATCACACAGAGCTTATCTGGCGCAACAAACAAAAACAAAGAGGGAGAGAGAGAGAGAGAGAGAGACCCTGCGCGTGCTAGGTGTGTTTTCATTTCAAACCACAACTTTAAGTTATTTGAAGAGACTGACACCTAAGAGACAGGCTTGATAAATAATCTAACAAGGGGTTATTTCTTATTCTTCTTTATTTAGGACTATGGTTTCAAAGCTCAAGAGTTAAAAAGGGATAAAAATTGTTGGACACTACTTACTTACTTTTCTAGCATAGATTCTATAACCCCGTATATACGACTTCTTGTTATAACTCTTTTACTTTCTTTTAAATCACGCTTTTCTCTACTAGATATCTGAAAATATAGAATTAAGATATAGAAGAAATTTCCTCCTCTTTTCGAATCTTTATTCAAATTTGAAAAATCTTTATTACTTTTTGAGATATTTGCAAAAATCTAAACCTCCCCTTTTTTTGTTAATTGTTAATAACTTTTACAATTTTTGCAAGCGAAACTTCATTTTTTTCAAAAATCATCTAGATACCATTCCGAATCGAATGACACCTCATTTATAATTTTCGGAGACTGCTGAAAAAAGTTGGTCCAAAAGGCACTTGTTGACTAGTCTATATAACAAGTTAGTACACGTAACACAACTTATACAGTATCTTGAAAGTTTCAAATAAGAACTTCTGTTAAATAATACGGGTCGATTTTTAGACCTCGGTGACCCCTAAAATCAGTTTTCGTTTATGTTAATCCCTGGGAAACCGATTTCGACCAATTTCGACCCCAGGGGGTTGATATCGACCACTTTGGCAATCCCTGGCTTATACGATATTTTCTTCAAAACATTTAAATTCTTTATTTAAAACCGACGACGTGTTCCTTTCTTCGCATGCACGTCAAGTCATCAACTGTCATATGATCAAGAAAGTCACAGAGTACAAATAAAAGGGAATACGCTCCGCAAATGTAAATATATAAATACATACAAAATATAGTATAACCCGAACGGCAAATACATTAATGAAGCAATGGATAACAGTGGCTTCTCTGTTCCTGAGTGCACTTCCTGGTCAATATTGTACTTGATATATCGTTTATTAATGTAATGTTTTTGATTATTAATTAATACGACAAAGCGGTCTAATTTATTTATAATCATTTTATTTTATAACGTTTATTGTTTATATTAAACAGGTACGTGCGTGCTCTTTCTTCCCACTACCCTTTGAAATTGCCCTACTCTTATTTTCTATGAATTTGACACCGTTCACTTATCATTGAATCGCCGCAACCCTTACCGTAGCATCATCCAGCAAGGGGTCAAAGTATGTAGCGTTGTCTACATTATAATAGTTTGCCTCGAAAAACCATGCCACACTCACAGTTGTTTCAGGATGAAGTGGGATTGCAATCGTCGCGAACACCTGAAAACGTTTTCAATACCATTTAATCACTCAGTATTCTACGTAAAGACTTGAGGGACTATGGATAGAACATGATATAAGTGACTTAAGTTTTTATTATTGTATTAGTTCATAAAGTCATTGTAAAGAAAATTTGTTTGAACTACTTAAACTAGCGATTTATTTGCAGCCCGGTTTCATTTTTATCACAAACGTCTTTTTTTGTACCCATTAGAAAGTTCACAGTTATGTCAGTTCCTTTTGATGTTCCACGTAGGAACGAAGAGGTGATAAATCAACCCACAGCCAGGTGGTAGCTCTGCTTTAGCCGCCATAACAACCTCGAGTTGTGTTCCAGCATTAGTGGTTAGGTTCCAATGGGAGATTTAGAAAGCGGCAGCACATTGCTACTGCCTTTGCTATTGCAAATATGTGACGGTAACCGCTTTCCATTAGGTGGGCCATCTGCCTGACTGCTAAACTCAATATAAAAAGTGTCCTGTAGCCATTTTGGCAAAAATAATAAGCCTTTTAAAATATTCACATCCGTTCGTGTCTATCTTTCCACTTGTCTTGTATGTCACAATCGTTTTTCTCAATACCTAATTTTTCTATTTGTATGAAAATTGACTTGAAGGTGTAGTCAAAATACGACGGTGGCCACTATAGGCCTTACTTATAATAATCTGTTTAAGAAAGGATTAGCCATCTCTAAAGTAAGAGACTCTTAAGCCCCTAATCAATGGCTGTTTCAAATAAAACTTGCACACCTTGCCTCTTAGCAGTCACTTAAACTACCTCTCGATATTGGTTATTTTGACATTTATGAGTTACTTTGCCACCACCTCTTATCCTTAAGAGGAGTTTATGGGTAAGATTTTCGTTAATCAGTTGTTGAGCAGTTTAAAATTTAACAAACGATTATAAGTAAGGCCATATAATTATAACTATGGGTTAAAAAAAAACAGTGAACATTGTCACACAGAATTCTAATGAAATTTGTGTGAATCGTATCTAATTTTTTAATTACAATTATTTTTAATTTTATAATGTATAGGGATAAATGGAATTGAAGTGTTTGTTGTAATTTCAAAATAACAGATTTTTACTAAATGCATATGAAAGTATATGGAAACTTTATACAAAAAATCAATATTTAATTTTTTCTGTCTGTCTGGATGTTTCGGCAAACCTCTGAAATGGCTAGGATAAATTTGACGGAACTTTTAATGGCAAATAGCTGATGCTATAAGGTATTAACTTAGGCTATTCTTTAGTGTTCCGCGAAAAATTCCACACTCAGACAATTCTTAAAACAACCAGTAAGAGCTTCTTAAATAATTTAGAAATATTTGCATACTTTAAAAAAATAGTTTGAGTAATATATCTGTTGGGTAGCTTTTGAGATAATGGAGCTATCGTTGAGAGCAGGATCCAACAATACTCACTTGTTTATAGTATTTAAATTGAATTTTGTTATGAGAGCACACTGTACAATATATTAGTGTAGTAATAAGAAGAAAGTGAAAGGGTCAATAGGTGGCGATGCTGTTGCATTTAATAGGAATGTATTTTATAGCTTCACATGCCGTGTATTACTAAGCAAGCATATTACTATGTTTTTTTATTTATTAACAAATCTACGGACTCGAGTTCCGTACCTTTTTACAACTTAATTACTATGAAAGTTTTTTGAGTTCATACACGCTTATTGTTTATTTTTGTTATTGTGTGTGACATTAATTTTGTGATTTTTATGTTGTGAAAAAAATAATATTGTAAGTTATTCTTAAGGTACACACAAGTACCTTAAGAATAACTTACAATATTTTTTTTCTAATTTTATTACTAAACTTATACTAATGTAGAGTGTATCTGTTACTTGTTGGTGTTGTGAGGAAGTGCAAGTGCAGTGTGTGCTTTATGTCTATACCTATATATATTATATTAACTAGTGCCATGTGTCTTGTTTTTCCTTTTTGTGCCTAGGTTATTAATTTTTAGGCTCTTTGTGTCTACTATGTATTTGTATTATTACATTTATGTTTGTCTATATATCCTGAATGAAAACAGTTACCTTATAAGAACAAAAGAGTTTGGTATTTAATACGTCTAACCTGCGTCCGAGACGAAATTATCACTTGCATACAAATTGATACGTCTCGCCACAAAATTCTCATCGGGGGAATGCAGAGAATGTATTTTTTAATTTGATTAAATAAATCGCTGTGTCGAGGATAATGTTTAAAACATCGTAGTCATCTATACAAAATTAATGTTGTATGATGATACTGATGTTTACCAGCCCTCTAGTCACCTAACGGGTTGATTGGGCGTTTTGAGCGTTCGTTGTACAGGCTCATGGACTCAGGAACTCACTGTCTAAGCTTTTCAACAGCAAACAGCACAAACCTATAATTCTTACTCTCTCTTTTCTTTCACCATATCCCAATTAATTGGGGTCGGCACAATATGTCTTTTCCTTCCACACTCTTCTATTCTATCATACATCTTCAGTCACACCACAAATTATCATATCATCCTTCACGCAGTCCATCCAGCTTTTTTTGGTCCACCTTTACATCTGTACCCATCCATATTGTAGTTTAACATTCTTTTTGTCACGTGACTTTCATCCCTCCTCAATATATGCCCCTACCAACTTAGTCGTTATGTACTCATTTCTCACCTTATCCATTCTCGTAACACCACACATCCATCTCAACATTCTCATCTCAGCTGAGTGGAGACGTTTGTGGTTTATCACTTTAGTGGCCCAACATTCGGACCCGTAAAGCATGACTGGTCGTATGACAGATTTATATATATTTGACCTTTTAGTTTGAGTGGCATTAGTTTGTCGCACGTCACACCGGTTACCTGTCTCCACTTTGGCCATGCTACATTTATTCTTCTCCTTACATCCCTCTCTATATCACAATTACTCTGCAATAGTGATAATTCTTACTGGGGATTGCATATTTGAGCCGCTTCAATGATTTGACTGACTCCACGCCCGAATCGGCAGATCTAACCGCATTTGAATTAAATTAATAAAAAATAGAACAAATTAAACACAGTGAAGTGCGTAACAGTCTGTGTACAATGACATTTTTGAAATTGTTGTTTGGATACAGTAATTTCAAAATAATCAAGCACTTGGATTGCCATGTGTTTCACTACCACCAAAAACTGTTGGGTTCAATGTTAAATAGGATATTCTTAGTAATGTTCTTAAACATTACTTAATATAAAATAGGTATTAATTGTCACTTACTCCCCATTGCGTGTTCGGTGTGAACAAAAGGTACCTCCTCTGTCTTTTGCCAGCGAATATTTGTTCAGACGTCAGTTTGAGCAGAAATATTAATCTGAAAATCGTTTAAATCATATTAATTCACATCTAACATATAAAATTCTCGTGTCGCGGTGTTTTAGTTAAACTCTTCCGAAACGGCTTGACCGATTTTCATGAAATTTTGTGTGCATATTGGGTAGGTCTGAGAATCGGACAACATCTATTTTTCATCCCCCTAAATGTTAGGTAGTCCACCCTTAATAAAACTACGTTTTAACGGTTTTAAGCGCGGTAATTTATTTGATTTAGGTTTATCCGACGTTTCGGCCGCTTTTCAGTGGCCGTGGTCACGGAAGACAAAGATGACATTTGTCAAACGTGTATTGTCAAAGTTTTTATTCAGCCTACCGCCAACTTGTTCATTTTAATTATTTCCAGTCCACCCTTAAATTTTTTTTTTTAATTTTTAGATATATTTTTATTTTTTTATGATACAGCATTGAAAATACATACAACCCTAAATTTTAAACCCTCTACGATCATCCCCTATTTTTTCGGGCAGGACGACGTCTGCTGAGACAACTAGTATTAATATAATATACTAGTGGTCGCCCGTGCTCGAAATTTGACCATCATAATTAATGTCAAAGACTATACTTCTATAATCACAGATTTCGCCAAGACTACGCTGTTAATTTGACTTTAACAATAAACAAAAGTGTATATATGCGTGTGTGTGTCAAATACATGGCACTACCATGTAATGTTTTTTTTATTGATTTAATGGATTTTTTGCATAGTTTAAAAAATATATTAGCATCCTTCATTCCTTCTCTATATAAACTACTAGCTGTCCCGGCAGACGTTGTCCTGCCCTGAAGAAATAAAATTTAGAACCCGATTGCAGCGCCATCTACAAGGTCTATTAAGATGTAAGCTATCTTTTCTTTCAAGTTGGATCAAACTGTACACCGTGTGAAAATTTGATTAAAATCGGTTAAGTAGTTTAGGAATCCAATGTTTTTTTTTAAAATTTAATATATTTCAAATGCATAGTTAAAAAAAATTATTAGCATTCTGCACTCCTCTATATAAACTATAAGTGTGCGAAATTTCATACTCCTCCGTCCGCACAATTTTCGTGAAAAGGGGTACAAAATTGTTGCTGTGTTTTTGCTTCACGTATTAATATGTCGATACTACACATCTGTGTAAGTAGATCTCTCTTAATGTATATTACAAATAAATGTGAATGTCCTTTTTTACTTTACTATTTCGTGTGTTTTCTTTTACTTAAAACCCAACTAAGAATTTTCCTAATATTTCCCATACATTTTTAATGTTTTTATGCGTGCAGGAACGGAGAAAGAATACAATTTCTTGCGGCCGGGCGGCCTGTCGTAAGAGATGACAAAACAACCCACAGCTAGGTGGTAGGGCATTTGCCCGACGGGATGGCTACCACCCCTGGTCTAGAGTATGCCGCCATAACAACCTTGAGTTGTGTTCCGGAATTAGTGACCGGGCTCCAGTCTCCCTTAAGAGAGCACCGGCGCATTTGTAGCACCTTTAGTGTTGCAAATGTCCATAGGCTATGGTAATCGCTTTCTATCAAGTGGGCCGTCTGCCTGTCTGCTGAACTCCTGGAATAAAAAATGAAAAAAATGTATAGGTTCGCATATTATGGATATTGCGTCTGATGTCAAGTGAAAATGGAAAACCAAGGTGGATCACGAGTGCTTGGGAGATACTCACACGCATTGGAAAAGTAGAAGCAAAACGCTTCGCTTGGTTGGTTGGTATTTCCACTGCACATCGGTGGTGTGAGTTATTTACTATGGTCTAGGTGTATGGGATCGGTTCCAGAGTTGTCCGTTGTATATTATACATAACAATGACTTGCTTATCTAAGAGATATACAATGTGTGTGTTTGTCTTCCGATTAACAATTTAATATATGATTAAAAATACTTACAAAAACAGATAATAATGTATCCACATTTTGTATAAATTCAACAAAGAACACATAAAGAAAACCAACTTATACCGACAAATAAATGTGTGACACTCGTTTTAAAAATAACGTTGGTGGACTTCGCTGCACTCCTGACACGTTATAAACTGACGTACTCAGTATTTTCAATATTGACCAAAGAAATTTGTTAAGCCGTCCACTTCACGATTTAAGAACGCATTTACATGTTGTGATGTATTTAAGTATGAAATAGATGGTTGTTGACTTGTTTGCTATTTTAAAAACATATTTGAATTGCTGCTAGGTCGTTATGATATTTAGTCATTTTTGCTTTTTTGAAGTGAAACTTCTATATAGAGAGGGTCTTATCGATTTTTCGCTCACAAAAAGGTGTCACAGTCACGTGGTCACCGTCACTAATTCTTACATTTTTAAACTCGTGATATCTTTCGAATGGAATGTACAAATTGTATAATTCAAAAAGTTATAAATAGGTATTGAAGCAGTCTTGAATATGAAGTAATTTATTTTGATAAGGATTAATACCAAGATACAAATAAAGAGCATTTTCTAGCGGCGGCATTTTAATTCAAATTTTAAAATAAAAGAACACTTATTGTGGCATAATTGTAATAGTTAGATATATAGTGTCGCGACACTTTTTGTAAATAATGATGTGTTCTGCAAAGTCGTAGTACATTATTTTATTCTATCATCAATAGTTTTCGCAGCGCACGCGATTTTAGATTTTTTTTACACCTTGCGTTACATTATTGGAGTTTTAGTAAGGACCCCTAATTTATTTGTAAAGGTAATATACTCTAATGTCACCCGGGAATAGTGTAGCTTGCCAACAGTGAAATAATTTCTCAAATCGGTTCAGTAGTTTCGGAGCCTCTTCATCAAAACATGAGCAAACGAAATTTTATTGAGTTATTTTTTTGGAAATATTTTTCTGTTAACATAATTTGATGTCCGAATGAAGTTCATAAAATCAAGCACGCACGGCCGATATTTACTTTGATGGAACAGCGCCAAATAAAACTTCGAGCGTGGCGAAATATTGCAATTGATCATACCGACGCGCACCGCGGCCATGCCCACTTATTCAATTTATTTCATTCTAAGGCGAGACAAATTGTCCTAAAGTTTAAAATTCCTATTGAAATTTTGACCTTACTCCCTAAGCGTCTTTAGCACAACGGCTTACCATGCTCAATAGGAGCTAGGAGGTACAGGGTTCGAATCCTCCTCAGGCTGTACTTTTTTTTTCCAACAACTTTTTAGATAGGAAAATTTTATTAAAATTATTTCATTGTATTATGGAACAACAATGAATTCATATTATTCCTTCCCTGTTATTCCTATTAATATTATAAATGCGAAAGTAACTGTCTGTCTGTCTGTTTGTTCCATTTTCACGGAAAAACTACTAGACCGATTTGGCCATTACAGTCATTTCAGACATTTCGGCCCCGTGGGCCATTTCAGCCATTTTAGCCGTTTCGGCCATTTGGGCCATTCCAGTCATTTCGGCCATTTGGGCCATTTCGGTCATTACAGCCATTTCAGTCATTACGGTCATTACGGTCATTTCGGCCATTTCAGTCATTACGGTCATTTCGGCCATTTCAGTCATTTCGACCATTTGGGCCATTTCAGTCATTTTGGCCATTTGGGCCATTTGAGCCATTTGAGTCATTCCAGTCATTTCAGCCATTTGGGCAATTTCAGTCATTCCAGTCATTTCGGCCATTTCAGTTATTACAGTCATTTCAGACATTTCGGCCATTTGGGCCATTTCAGCCATTTCGGCCATTTGGGCCATTTAGGCCATTTCAGCCATTTGGGCCATTTAGGCCATTTCAGTCATTACGGTCATTTCGGCCATTTCAGTCATTACGGTCATTTTGGCCATTTCAGTCATTTCGACCATTTCGGTCATTTGGGCCATTTCAGCCATTTCAGTCATTTCTGCCATTTCAGTCATTTCAGTCATTTGGGCCATTTCAGTCATTCCAGTCATTTCGGCCATTTGGGCCATTTCAGCCATTTCAGCCATTTCGGTCATTTTGGCCATTCGTGTCATATCAGCCATTTCAGTCACTTCAGACATTTCGGCCCCGTGGACCATTTCAGCCATTTTAGTCATTTCAGCCATTTCGGCCATTTGGGCCATATCAGCCATTTCAGCCATTTCGGCCATTTCAGCCATTTCAGTCATTTCGGCCATTTCAATAATTTCAGACATTTCGGCCCCGTGGGCCATTTCAGCCATTTCGGTCATTTCGGCCATTTGGGCCATTCAGCCGTTTGATCATTTAGACCCGTTTGGCCAAATATATTTTCATCTCGGAAACTATCTCATTTTTCGGGATGAAAAGTAGTTCTTGGCCACCCTCGGTATTAAAATAACATATGTACCCAGTTTCAGACAAATCGGTGCAATAGTCTTTCCATAAAAGGATAACAAACAGTGAGACAAATATACTTTTGGAATTTTTTTCGCGGAACCCTAAAAACGTATCCTAAGTTACTTCTTATAACATCAGCTACCTGCCAATGAAAACGTCAAAATCGATCCAGCTGTGTCAGAGATTAGCCGGACATCCAGACAGACAGACAGACAAAAATTCTATTATAAATAGCATTTTCGGAATCTCCTGGTCCGATTTTTTTAGAGTTTATTTTAAGATTTCAAACAGGCACTTCACTTTTATTTATCTGTATAGATAAGAACTATAAAATAAAATAATAATAGATAAAACATATTAGGGCTAAATAAAAAAAAACAGCCTTTTCTGTTTTTTTTATGATGGAGCGAGCACTCAACTTGAACAATGAATCTTCATATTTCTAACTATCCATGTGTCTACATCATTTCTATTGAGAAACATTGATGGCGCTTTCGAATTTTAATGTTACCGGTAAGATTGATTAAAATACATTTTATTGTCAAATAGGTAGTATAAAAGTCCAGATGAAATGAAATATAAAAATTTAGAAAAGTATTTTTATTGCATTTTATAAAATTATTTAGGAAGAGACAAAGACCATTTTATCAACTTTCATATAAAAATAAAAAATTCTTCTAGATCAAGTGAAACTAGTAGGGTTTGAACCCACACAGCCTGTGATTAAGACCAGACCTCTACCGTATACGTCATATAAGTATAGCGCGACCGTTTCAAAATTTTTGTAATGATTGCTCTTTCATTAATTTAAAATTATTTTTTTAGTAGCGGAGCTACAAAAACCGACATGACCGTTAAATGCGAAGCCGTCCGGCAGAATGATAAATTCCATACATTGGGAGTAATTGGGATTTGTTATAATATGTTACTGTTTGATATGTTACTGTTATTTATTTTAGCGACGTACGATTAACAGTAATAACAATAACCAAGATTGAATAACACGTTTAGAAGTTACTTTGCAATAATTTTCAATCGAGAATTTTTTTCGTAAATGCGTTTTGAGTTCAGGGGTTACGTCAGAAATATGATCAAGATTGACATATATTTTTTTCACCGCAATAAAGTGTGTATAATTACTCTTACAACGGCTGAGCAATCGATCTAAAAACTCTTTTTGTCTCTTATAACGCTGTTAATGTTCCGATGTATATGTATAATTTTAGAGTAGACTATGAATGTTTTTTTGGTTCCGGATCGAATTCAGTTTTTTGTTTGATAAAATAATGTTTAAATTAAAAGTGCATTCAATAAAATGTACCTAACCTAACCAAATCATAATTTGCAGTAAACCTGCGAAAAATCGAAATGTGTGCTGGGACACATAATATTAGAAGTGAAACTTCAACGGACAAGTTGAAAAACGAATCGCAACGGACAAGTGGAAAAACGAATGGCAACGGACAAGTGGAAAAACGAATGGTAACAGATAAGCGGAAAAATGAATCGCAACGGACACAAGTGGAAAAACGAATCGCAACGTACAAGTGGAAAAACTTCAACTGACAAGTGACAAAATGAATCGCAACAAAATTTTAACTTGAAGTTGTTTTGTTCTTGAAACTAAACTTTTACAATATTATTATAAAAAACACTTTTAATTATTATTCCAACAATAACTCTTGGACGCACGAATTGTGAGGAGGTTTTTGTCTCTGGAGCCCTAACCACCGATAGTTTGGACCCCAGGCCCCGCTGGCGGTGACCTGCAAGATTTTTTATTTTTTACTGAACATGTATTTTATTTTTGAACATGTATTTTTATAAAAGAATAATGACATATATTTTTTTATAAAAACATATCTGTATATATTAAAAAAAGTAAAATTTTCGAAAATAAATACATAATAATTATAATCAATGACTCTTGCCACATTTTACGGAAGACAAAGATGTCAAGTGTCAATGAGTATGTTTAAAGTTTTATCTAGTCTGCCGCCAAATTGTCCATTTTAATTGTTTAGTTTCCATTTTGTTTATGGTTGTTATTTACTGTATAAATTAAATTAGATTGGCACCCAGGAAATAATAAACATAAACAAAATTAAAAGTAAATAATTTAAATGAACAGATTTCCCGTAGGCTAAATAACAATTTAACAATACTCATTGCCACTTGACATATTTGTCTTTCGTGATCACTGCTACTGCTAAGTGGCCGCAACGTCGAAATAATAAAAATCCATTAAATTATCGCGTTTAAAACCGTTAAAACGTTACGTAACATTTCAATTAAAAAGTTGATTACCATCTTTCTGTATGTTAACAATTTTAATTAAGACTAAACATGTGTAGAGCACTGCGTTTGCCGGAGTATTGAAACCGCAGACTCCCACTGCAATCTTTCGTTTCAATTTTATTGCATATCGGACGGATATAGAGAGCGCGCTTTGATGCGGTTCCGTGCTTCATTGATGCAAATATTTGTATAGTGGATGTGAAATATTTTGCTTGTTTTTTTATTAGAGGAGTTCAGTAGACAGCAGACGGCCTACCTGATGGAAGGCTACCATAGTTACCATCGCTTATAGATAGTTTTTTATTGTGTATGTCTGTATACTTAATATAATAACTTGTTTTTTAAAAAGGTTTTTAAATACAAGCTTTTGAAATCCTGGATATCATGTAGCAGCAGAGTGCTAGCCAAGACATGTAAAACGAGCCCAAACACGACGGGTCTATCTTGTTTAGTACAGGCGTTCCGACTCCATTGTTACGCGATATACATATGCGTGCAAAATTTCAGCTTAATCGGAAACCGGCAAGTTGGTCAAATTAAACTTGCAAGATTCCACTCCAACATAACATGTATATGTTGTACATCCATTGCAAGTTAAATAAAATCTTGTAAAATACAAATTAGTATGTAACTATTTTATACTTAAACAAATCTAGACTATTTGATGATGACAAAAGGGCCAAATATAATGCATTTAGTTTATACCTATATTTCTAGTTGAACTTTAAGCATTACAAATGAACATTCGGTATCAGGCGGCAGCGCTAATTGGATACAATATCGTTAGTTGAACAAGCAGACAGCACCTGGGATGGCCGCCAAGTGCAAAACTAATACAAATTGTTTAAGCCCAACCAACATGAATATGCATTCGTGTCCTGTCTCTAAGGGCGAACGTTTCTGGATAATATTGTTTTAGCATTGAGAATTATCATTATGAATATGGATGTGGGATTCTAATTATAAACTTGTAAATTACAGTTTATTTATAGTTATATATCTTAGCATAGATTTATCCCTATTAATATTATAAATGCGGAAGTAACTCTGTCTGTCTGTTCCGTTTTCACAGAAAAACTGCTGGACCGATTTGACTGAAACTCAGTATATATTATATATTTTCGACGCCGAGAATGAACATAGACTATTTTTTATCCCAAAAAATGGGGTAGTTTCCGGGATAAAAATATATTTGTTATGCTATTATGGAAAAACTAATTGACCGTTTCAGCTGAAATTCGGTATATATGTAATTTTAATACCGAGGGCGGCCATGGGTTGCTCATCATCCCTGATAATGGGATAAGTTTGGGCATTAACTTATGTAAAGATTATTCCGGAAAGTAGGATGGCTCCCATAGAGTAAATAGTAACCATAAACAAAATTAAAAATAATAATTAAAATGAACAAGTTGGCGGTAGGCTAAATAAAACATTAACAATACTCGTTGGACAATTGTCATCTTTGTCGTCCGTGACCACGGCCACTGAAAAGCGGCTGAAACGTCGGAATAACCAAAATCAAATAAATTATCCCGCTTAAAGCCGTTAAAACGTAATTTTATTAAATAATTGTATAATTTTAAATACTGAATCCAGTGTTGCCTTCTATATAATTTTAAGATCACGGCACCTGTTGACCCATGCCCACTTCGCTGGGTGGCATTAAAAATACACATGTACCCACGCATCTACGCACGCACGCACGCATATCAAGGTTTAATTAAGCTTTGTAACCTTTAATCTATATACATATAATAAAACGGTAGAGATCGAATTTCTGTACAATGTAAAAAAATGATAAAAACCGAGTCAGGGGGATGTAAGAAGTGAAATAGAAATAATTTAGAAATTTTTAGAATTTTTTGTTTCTCTGTTTGTCTGTTTGTCTGTCTGTTTGTATCGGCTAATCTCAGAAACGACTGGACCGATTTACATGAAATTTTGTATGGTGATAGCTTATATCCCTGGTCAACATATAGGGTACTTTTGATCCCGAAAAATTAAATATTTCCCGTGGGATAGTTAAAAAGCTTTAATTACTTAATCAGCTTATAACAGACTGAATGTAACTTCTCTGCAACGTAACATAATAGAAGCGGAGATTTTGACAGGGTGTGGTGTCGCTGAGCGAGTTTTATCTTATATATATAATATATAAATCTGATAAGTTTGTTTTTTTGTTTGCTTGCTTGAACGCGCTAATCTCAGGAACTACTGGTCTGATTTGAAAACGAAAATCAGTGTTAGATAGCCCATTTATTGAGGAAGGTTATAGGCTATATACCATCACGCTAAGTGCTCTTAGCTTATTGCTATAGGAGCGGAGCACCAATAAAGAATGTTTCAAAATCGCAGGGATTTTTTAACTTACTTTTTTAAAAACTATTCCAAACGAACGAAGTTGCGGGCAGAAGCTAGTTAATTTATAAACGCAGAAAGCATTCGCAGTGCCTCGTACGAGGATGTGCGCAAGTATTGTGTGGAACGTTATTGCTGTAACATTTTTGACAGGCGTTCCCGTGCCCACTTCGCTGGGCGTAAAACATTTTTGCTTTTTCTATTTATTAATCACAATCAAATATTATAGCTTCTGACACTAGGGAATAATGGATTTTTCTACTGGTGAAAGGACCAGTAGTTCCGGAGATTATCTCGAACATCCAACTCATCTACTTTACCTCTTTATAATGTTAGTATAATTCCTTCATAAATAAATCAGATATAAGTAAACAAGGATTAAAAGTAACACGACACGATTTTCAAAACCAAATTTTTGTTTGTTCCTCACGGTGACCTCACCCCAAAACCCTCGGAAGGTCTATATAACAAGATTTCGCACTTAATTAATCAACACAAGTCCTTCCTTAGGGCGGAGTACTAACAAGTTTTATGTTACAACCCGTTTAACCAATTAACACTGGATCGGATAATAGGATCTTTTATGCTTTTAAAATCTAAATAAATACCTGTCACATAAATGTGTTACTTTTATTTAGATAAAAAATAAATAATAGGATAGTTAGTAGTAGAATATAATATAACTTACATACTTACTTTTTTTTTTAATAATAGTATTCAATTTATTTTTCCCTTTACAATACAATATAAAAATAAATTACAAATTATTGTTAGCTATATAAAAAACTAGAACTTTATAAAAAAGAGTAAGTAAGAGAGTTGTAATATCTACCACATTATAAAATTATATACATGCCCTTTCTGTACATTAAACCTATTTAAAAAAACTGGAATAAACTATATAAACGATTGAGAACACGATACAATTTTTTTAGATTTCTTGTCTGTTTGTTCGGGATTCACGTACAAATTACTGGGCCGATTTGAATGTGGGTTTGACTAATCGATAACTAATTCCTAGTTAAAATCTACGCTACATTTATCTTGAAAATCCCGCGGAAAATTTTCTGAGAATGATGATTTTTTCACTGATCGATAGCAAATTTTATGCAATAACATGTTACTTATTTTTTATCCCGGGAATCTCGCGAGAATTTTACCGGGAGTGGTTTGTAATTGTTCGGGACCATCAAAATTAGCTTATTCTGACACAGTTTTCACTAAAACTGTTGACGTTTTTCATTTAAATGCGGTACTTTATATCCCGGGAATCCCGCGGTAATTTGAAGTCAAGTGCGCACGAAGTCGCGGGAATGTCATAGTTATAGATAAAATATTGGTCTCAAACCACTGTCATTTATTAGGCAGGTCATATATGTAGGGACACGTCAAAGGACTAAAATAGCGTATTATTTTATATACTAATATTATAAACGCGAAAGTTTGTAAAAATGATGGATTTGTATTTCACGCAAAATCTCATCATCATCATCATCATCGGCATACAAACATACATTGTATATCCTCAAGCTAAGCAAATTAACGCTTGTGTTATGGGTAATACACAACGGACTACTTTGGGGCTGTCCCAGACATCCAGACCATAGTAAATAACAGAAAAATCGCGTCCAAAATTGACCACACCAGGAATCGAATCCGGAGCCTCTGCGTTCCAACAGCGAGTTCGGCCGGCTATGACTTAGCTCGCTCAACCTCAGAGACCACAAACTTTCAATGATTTTGATGAAACTTTATAATAATACAGCTTACACATCAGACGTTAACACAGGCTATAATTTATATAGTGTGAATTATCCAAAACATCACGATTTTCCACGCGGCTGAAACCGCGGGTCGCAGCTAGTGTAAATGCCATCTTATAGTCAGATCAAATAGCGTGGAGCTCATGTCAAATATTAGCCGATAATAAATCAAGTTTGGTAAGACATAGGACGGGCCTTCAAAGAAGAGTAATAACGCGTCACTCACACAATGTTGGTTCTAATCAATCGAATCTAAAAGCACAGCGGAATATCCGAAAACGCCCTCCAAGATAACCGGGTTACGCGACTTTCGCTGTAACGTTTCCGCCGCTTCATACCTCGCCAGTTCGAGGAGGCCAAATCACTGTGAAAATATAACGGTTCATTACACACCGTAGGCTGTCCAAACATTCTCCTTGTATTTACACTCAGACGATACTGTAACACGGACTGGTGGAATGCTGGCGTTAATTTTGATCAGTTTACTCGCTACTTGTGAAGGGCATAGGGAGAGGAGGTATCTCGTTTATCCTGATGGTGGACCGGCGAGAGCTCAGGTATGTATTAGTCTATACAACTAGTAACATTTAAGTTTTTGTTTTTGAAAAATTATATTCATAAATATAATCATCATCACCCGAGCGTTAGATCCCAGTCGCATTCGAGACGCTCGCTTCAAAGCCTGGAGTCAGTTCGTGCGATCTTCAGCATGCCTTGTTATAAGACCATTGGTTTGCATGCCGTCCTTAAGAATGTAAGTCAACCTTTCTGGGGCTTACTGCTTCTACTGGACCTAGTGGAGGTGGCTTGACTAGACACTGTTCCTCACATAATTAGCCGGTTTCCAGTACCACCAATATATTTAATTAATATTAAATCATTACGGGGCATGGCCTGCTTGTATTTTGTTTATATAGCGGGAAAGTAAAATAAACTAACAATTTATAATGTTTATGTTACAGTAAGATATCATACGAGTATGAAAAATTTATAGGTTATACCGAAGAGAATTGTTGCCTCATGTCAGTGACTTGGCAATAATAGACAATCGTTCTATCTGATCATATTCGATTAGTTGAATCGATACACGTTGTTATGCGCAATATACTTACAAACTCGCATGTTACAATATAGACAAGCAAGAGTTATACGAGTATTTTTTATTTTAATCACAAACTAACAAAATATTTATGCTGTATATTCTATGTAGATATATATTAAGGAAGGTTTGCACTGAAAATCAGCGTTGTGTCGGAAATGTTGTCGGCACAGCAAAAGTGCAAACCTTGTTTGCTGAAAATGTGGCGTACAAATTCTCAAAATATGTTCTTATTTTGACGGAATGACTCTAATTCCCTGGCAGCGTGGCAAGCCTTTGGTGTGGGATGCGACTTGCGTAGACACGTTGACCGCATCCCATTTACCAAACACTTCTAGATCGGCCGGTTCGGCGGCGGAAACAGCGGAATCGCTCAAGCGGCGGAAATATGCAACCCTCAGTGAGAGTTATATGTTTGTGCCGTTTGCTGTCGAGACGCTTGGACCGTGGGGTCCTGAGGCCATGAGCCGCTACCAAAATTTATCAAAACGACTCATCGACTCTTCAGGTGATCAGAGGGCTGGCGCCTACCTCGGCCAACGGATCAGTATGGCGATCCAGCGAGGAAACGTAGCCAGCCTTCTGGGCACCTTACCCATAGAAGACGGTGATCTGGGCTCAGTATTCTACTTATAGTCTTGAGGGACTATGGGTAGAATACAATACAAATAAGTTAAGTTTTCTTACATTGTATTCAATAGTATGTAATTTATATTATAGTTTTTAAGATACATATCAGCACAGCAATGTAATTATGTCGGTATTTCTTTAAATATTTTTTCTTTCTTTTTAAAACTTAAATGACTGTTCCTTGGGAGTGTTTCCAAAACGCTGGCTGCATTAAGAATTTATTAGATAGCGACGGTTATGCATGAATTAAAGTGAAAATTGCTCTTTAAATCTAGTCACAAATGACTGGAAAGTCACGTCATATCATGGGCATAATTTTCTTATGTTTCCACCATATTATTATGTTTCTCTATATTAAATATTGACTAATCGTTTTAGTTCAAATTTTAAATAGTATAAAATACTCTCTCTATAAATGTTTAACTAGTATAATATTAGAAACACTATCCTTAGTCCTGCTCTACCTAGACCCGTGAAATAAATCGCTATTTAAGTCAAGTTAAGAAATGAGTTGACATACGAAACTGTCGAGTTAAGCCCATATCTCCTTAACATAATATTGTCTAAGTTTTCGCGACTAGTATAAAAACTGATGGCTAATCAAAATTGGCCGAACCGTCGGAATAATAGAAATCAAATTAATTACTGAGCTGCACAGTTTTATTATATCTATAGATAGATAACACTTTATTGCACAACATTACAGAAAACTTACGAACTTGTATTATTTTAATTTTGTACAAAGAGCGGTCTTATCGCTAAAAAGCGATATCTTCCAGACAATCCGTGGCAAGAATATTGGTAATTAGGAGTGGCGATAGTGGTATATATAATTATTGTACGATTACTTACAGATTAATAATAAATATATATATCTATACTATATATACATATACAAGATGTGGTGATAAAATGCAACTATTTAAACATAATAAATATATAACTATATGCAATATAATATAATACTATACTAATATTAATATTTAACACTTAAAATAATGTCACTTACTAGGTTTTAAAATTGTACAACTGAGTTTCTTCAAATCACTACATTTAACAGGGAGAGTAAAAATTAACATATCAAACGCACCCAACGTACCATAGATTGAGCGAAAAAAACAGCTAAGAAAAATAAAAGATACAAAAAAATCTCATAGCACGCTTCAAAAGGCAGACAGTGGCGTAATTGCATTTAAATTTTGCACGAACAAAAAAGCATGAAGCTTCGTTAAGCCCTATCCGTTGTTCAAAGGAAAACATCATTTACTTGAGTTAAATCAGCGTTAGGTAAATTTGCATTTGTCCCAATAAAATGAGTGCTTGCTGAAGTACCTTCGGGTAAGGACACGTCTTCTCCTCCTGTTAAGAATTGAAAGAAAAGAAATGAAAGAAAATGAATTGAAAGAAATTGTTTTCTTATTTCAATTATAAATTAATTCAACACTTTTTTTTTTATATTGTCATGAGTCAAATCTGGATATGTACTGCGTTATGATTATCTTTGAATCACGTTTTGTTTCTTTTTTGTTTTCACTTAATTTGGTTTATGTGATAAATGAAGATTATTAAGAAATTAAGCTTAACTTAGCTACAATTGTATTTCTTTAATCCATAATATTTTATAAAAGTTAAAACCTTATTTTAAACTCAGAATAGATTACAATTATGAATAACAACATCTTAAAAGGAATTTATCTGAAACATAGTTTTTTTAAACAAAGTATTAAATATGTCGGAGAAGGCCTCGTTCTCGTGATATGTTGTTTATAGATTGCATGTTTAGTGGGCGTCATCAGGGTAAAATGCGAGCATAAAACACAATGGCCACGGTTTATACACTTTTAATTTAGATTTGATCAACATTATGACATAGTTTAGACCGAGCAGCGGGTTCAGGGCACCGCTCATACTGCCAACATCAATACTTTCTTTAAAATTCTCAAAGGTCCAACTCGACCTGTTGCCACCAACCAAATGGGCTACCAAAAACTCCTCCGTCTACCGAAGTATATACTACTAAAGAATAGAGGGCGTCTGACTTGCTCCGAGCCATATGCTCTGCTCTGATTGGTCGTTTATTAAATTACAATATTCATAACTTTTATTAGGTTAGAACGATCTTTAAGTTATAGAAACATTTAACAAATCAAATTAAATTAAATTAAGAATTTTAGAAGTAATTAAAATGTTAACAAATGATATTATGCGTTATACATCCAAATAACAATCCATCCAATTATAGCTTCCCTCCGACAAATATATAAGATTTATTTTTTTAACCAAATTATATGACAATTTAACAATAATGCAGATTTTATTTGAGAAAATAGTTGACATTTTAAAATTATCCTCCGTTTTTATGCTAATCGAGTATCAAATGTTCCAATAAGTTGCATTTACATATTCGTGCTGCTCACTTCTCTCGCCACCTTCCTGATTACTGCCGTAGAAATGGGCTTGAAATAAACGAAGCATAGCACTTTAATAATGTCCGCTTACAAACTAATCCGTTATCCGTGCAGGAACGGAGAAAGAATACAATTTCCTGCGGCCTGGCGGCCTATCGTAAGAGGCGACAAAGCAAACCACAGCCAGGTGGTACAGGGCAGCCACAACTACCACCCCTGGTCTAGAGTGTGCCGCCATAACAGCCTTGAGTTGTGTTTTGGCATAAGTGGCTAGGCTCCAATCCCCCTTTAAATAGCAGCAGCGCGTTTGTAACGCCTTTAGAGTTGCAAATGTCCACAGGCGATGGTAACCGCTTTCCATCCGATGAGCTGTCTGCCTGTCTCCTGAAATCATGCAATAAAAAAATTGTTTTATGTATTCCAGTTTATCATTGGTCTTGGTGTACCAGTCGATCTTAAAGAAGCTTCAGTAACAGTTGGAACTGTTATTAAATTTCAATATGATCTACCCACAAACAGTTCTGAATATACAAGCAGAATTTATGGATTTGTTAATACTGTGTCCAGAGATATGAATGGAGAAGAACCTGATGACGAGGATAATAAAATAGATGTTGATGACAACGGAGACTCTAGAACGATCGATGAAGTTGATAACCTGAATAGTACTTCTACAGACAATGATACTTTAGTAGATATAACTTTTGATAATCGAAAGAAAAGGTCACTTATATACTCAGAAGGTGGTGTTTTAAATACTGATTTGCAAATAAATACGGAATTGCCTTTAGAAGAAGCCATAAGAAGACAGGAGATGATTGATGCAAATAATTTAGACGAAGAACCACAGCGGATGAATCGATGGGATTTCTATAAGATTATAGAGCATATGGCTGAGAGGTAAATATAGATAAAAAAAGTCTACTACAAATGACAAATGCTTGGTAAAAAATTAAATCAGAAAAAATCCTAATTCATAATTATTATAGTATGAGATGGTAGGTACCAAAGATCTGTTAAAACTTTTTCATATTTTCTTTATTGTTTCATATTGTTTACATTAATGACAGAGTAATTTTTATAATATTTTCATGATGTATTGTTACGATCACACACTGCACCTAATAGATATTAATTGGATTTATCACTTAAAGCAATCTCTTTTGGGTTATTTATAATGACAACAAAAAATTTCTAGCGAAAACTTTATTATTATTCATATTGTGCACGGTCCCTGCAAGCTTATCCATCATAATTTCAAAAGCGAAATCGCTTTTAAAATACTTTATTCATTTGGGTGCATTGAATTTTCCAGGTACGGGTATTCAGGGAGGCCCTGCCTTTTGCGAACAATCTGCGAAGCGGCCGAAGTTCCTTTCACACACGAGAACGGTTTGCTGGGAGAAATTGGACATATACTATTCACGTGAGTAAAAAGCACAAAGGTATTATTATCGTGGTATGAACCTGAGGGTAATATTATGAACAATATGGATGCATTGTTGTCGAATAATGTGATTCCATTGAAGTAGTAGTTCTATAAAGTAGATTCAAAAATTTAATTTGACGTTTTTGGGTCAGAAAGACTTCTCTTACAAATGAAGATAAATACGAGTGTATTTAGTAGTACATACAAATTGAAAGTAGTTTAAGGGTCATAAATTATATTAGAGCCACAGTGCACCCGACAAGAACAGCCATCCATGATTGGAAATCGCGTGATCCACGAATTGCCGAGTAGCCTGTCAGCGATTAGGTCTATACGTGAATTGCTCTGAGCAGCTGGTCCCACTTCTGGGACCAGGCCTTCATATTTGTAAGGGCACAGACAAAACACCTGCTCTGTATATCCAAGGCAGATTGGTACATTTCACACATCAGAAAACAGCCTAATACATTAACAGGCTTCCCGGCCAGGACAAAATATTTCTCAAGCCTTTTTCTGAAAATATATATCTAAATAGTATAAAACACTGTCGCTTCCCGCGTCTTTCTATATATCTGTTAACTCCTCCTAAACCATGCAACGGATTTTTAAGTGGTTTTCACCATTAATTAGCTAATTTTTCACTGAAGTTTTATAATATCAAAAACTAATTAAGTTTTTATGTAAGTAGGAATAAAAATAATATTTTGTAACCGAGTCGCCGAAGCACGCCTGAAAATTTTATGTAGGTAATATCTTTCTTTCTTTCACACAAACTTTTTGTGTGAAAGTTTGCTGGCTAAATAAGGTTTACATGCTAGGGTATTAAAAAGTCTAGATGGATAATACATATGAAAGATATTAAGAACTTGGATATTTTAAGCATCTTTAAAAAATACGACCTATGCTGTGTTATTAATCTAATTTTACCAAAGTTGAGGGGTGGTTCGAGTTTGCATAACAACGTTCATTTAAGAATTGCATTATTTGAGAAATGTTGTTCATTTAAGAAGAACATCATTGAAAGTTTGAAGTAGACATGTCTTCTAGAAGTGGGCAGAATGAAGCACGAACAAAATACTTATCGCACTGATCATTTTTTTAAAGTAAAAATTATTATTTCTCCAGGCCATCAACAACGCAAGATACGCTTTCCCACCACACTGACAACGAGTACCACGCTGCAGAGAGAATGGGCAGAGAAGTCGGAGTAGACTGCGAGTCTTTGTTCCCGGAATGCGAAGGATCTGTGTTAGATACCTTCACGCATATCGGAGAAGAGACGTTGCATAAGTTTGGCTTCTTTTAACATATAGTTAGTGTATTCGTGTGGAGTTCCCGGCAGCGCGTCGGAGGAACACAGTGCTTTCATATAATGGATACATATGACCAGGCTTTTTTTGTCACTTCGTTTTTGGGGGCACGCTAATTTTCGAAAATTCTAAGTTGTATTTTTTGTCTGTAGCTTCACTCCAAATAACCTATTTAAAAACCTTTTTTGTGATGGTTACCAAAATTGTTTTTTGTTTTTCATTTTTCAGTTTTTATGGGAATTTTTCGATATTTTCGACTTCTTTTAAGGGCACTGCGTGCCCCCGCATGATCCCACGAAAAAAAACCCTGCATATGACGAATGTGTTTGCTGACATCCAAACACTTTGATAGTTAATACTATCTGTTTTATTTTAGTTCTAAATACAAATACTTACTCTGAATTCAAAAAACGTGATTAATTACAACATGTGAACGAGAATGATGTAATGGCATCGCTGTCAGATTATCGACCTTTCACGCTGTTTATGATCGTTAAAAAGATGTTGGAGACTAACGTTAGCTAAGAGTTAGATGATGCTTTAACAATTAGATCTGGTGTCCTGCGCTTTTGGATCATTTATGCTCAACTGTGACAAGCACGAGTAGTCGATCATGTACATCGCTATGTGGAACCCGGGCACTGATCACTCCTCCACGGTCTACCTTAAATCACCCTTAACCAATGGATGCTGGTTTCTGTACATTACTATCTGTTTAGGATTCTTATTTCACTTCTCATCGGGGAACTAACAATCGTTCCGGAAGGCAACCCAGTCCGTATTTTGCGAGCATCATGCGCATAATATTAGTGCACCACTAATAACGTACTTTTACTTAACCCGCACCGCTTCTTTATATTATGTTGTTCGTTTTTGGATATATGTGCAGTGGAAGTCATCAGACGTTTGTTCTGAAGGTGGCCTTTCCGAGTCCAAGGTGAGATGACTGGAGAAATGTTACTTTACTCTTGGCTAGCTGTGGATTTTTCCGTCTTCGACTACCTCATTTATCCTTGCCACTTCCACCACTGCACATTTATTTACCTAACTACTAGCTGTCACAGCAAACGTCCTCTTATCCGGAATAGCTTCAATCGATATGACGAAAGCAGCGCCACCTACGGGGTCCAATTGTGAACCAACTCAAAAACCTTCTTTGGCTCATGCTTAACGACTTTGCTAAAGATCATCACATGGTCACACGTATAATTTATGATTCTATAAAGGACATGCAGATTCATTTTTATATATCAAGATTAGTCTAGTCTAATTTTAATCAGTAGTAGGGCAAATGAATGTATACTAAGATATAGAAGCCTGACACAAGTTAAAATCGACTCTCCGAGGCTTGTTACTTTTGTTAATACCAAGAAAAAAAAATTACATGACCAGTAATATTTATTGTCACATTGTATTCTCAAGACATGTGCGATTTAATTGAGTATTCATATATTTCAAAAACAATGAAAACAATTCAAAATTTTTAAAGAAATGTAGTTTATTTGGGATGGTTTCAAGAGTCGACCTCGAGAACGCTTGACTCTTAAAACATCAGGGTAAAATCATGAATAATAAATACATTGTAAATAATAATGGTGACTTTTATTTCCAATTGCCTTTTGATAAATAATACCTACCCTTAAACTGCAAGTCATGGTAGCCTAATGATTTGTAAAACCTCGTCTCATACTAATGACGCCAGTTCGAATCTTGGGTGAGAAGTAAGTTATGTAAGGAGAGTAGTCAACCTTCTGGGAGCGTGTCATGATCGCTAAGGAGGAGGCTGAGCAGGAACGTGAGAGTTCCAGCTCGGTCCGCTCCCGCCAAAGGAGGACGCGTCAGCACCGGACAGCATCATGTGACCTCCGGCTGCCGTGAACTTTCCTGGGGAAGAGTTCCCATCCGTTGTTATTGCTGTCGAGATGCGCGCGCGCTACCCTCTTCGTATGTCGCGTTACAAACCGACCCATGCTACAGAAGAGAACACAGTACAACAGTAGAAGAGGCTTCTGGGCTGCCACCTGACAGGCCTTACGAAATGGCTAAGCCAAATACTTGTTGCCCTGACATTAGAGCGAAGGACGAAACAACGAGGGGTTTTAGCGGGTATCCCTGATTGCGGCGTGGCAACAGCACTTCTTGCTAGCGGTGCTAATGCCACCCCAACATGGGGAAATCTACACTTAACATCGCGTTTCCCCATCGCTAGATAGTCCTCAAATGGATATCCCCGTATTAAAATAGGGGAGTGGTACAAAACGCTTGTTGTCTGTTCTAGCTCTAGCCCTCACACATATCTGGCAGTCCTATTCGGCTGGCTAAGTCATATAAAAGAGGAGGCATCAAAATATCTTATTATTTTCAAGAAATAATTAAAGAACTAATTTAATCATAATGGAAAATGTATTATTAAGCTATTTATTTTACGTTTTTGAAATTGCGAAGTTATAAGGCAGTATTTTCTTAAAAAATCAAGTAATCTCAATCAAGTAGTCAAATACCCAATTGGTCTCTCGTATGCTCCAAATATGATTAACTTGTTCAGACTAGCCGTAGAAGTATGGAATGTAAAAACTAAGAACTGTAAGTAAATTATAACTATGTAGTAATCCAAAAATTGTAAAATAAATTAATAAAACAAAATAAATAAATAAGAAGTTCAATTAAAAATGTCATGTAATTTAGTAAAAGTGTCTATAAGCGATAATGAGCATTGATTAAACATTTTAATGCAATCCTTGTCCTTCTGTCCTGCCGAATATGCCTCAATGTACGGTAGACTTTCTTGAATGTGACTTGGATGGCTGGCAGCATCGTTGTTTGGACTGAAATGCAAAGAAGGTAAAGAAATAAATTTCTTAAAGACTCACGTAGTTTTGAATCCTGTAGAGGTTTCTGAACAAGTTCTATCAACTCACACAGCTCACTTATGAATGAGGCATACTACAACACTATGCTCCAAGCTTGCAACTTTGTCTGCCATTTTAGTCTAGGTAATTAAAAATCAGAGTATAGTTAAGGCGTGAAAATATCGCAAAGAAATAATAATTTATTTATTTCAGACACAAATATCAATAATAACAGTTTGAACAATTAAATTAAAATTAATAAATGTCAATCATTCAGTCAATAAGTCGGTTCTTAATTTAAGCATTTAATTTACATATATTTTACATTAATTAATTATTCTATGCTGCAATCAGCCATAAACTCGTATTCACATTTATAATATTGGTTATGATTGGTTGGATTTATACTTACTTTAAGACGAAAGTCGCCAACTCATGTAGTAAGTCTTCGTCATCCTCAGAATGAAGGGGTTCAGCACCGAGTTGGCAGAGGGTTTTTAATACACAGACTTTCCCGTTGTAGCCGAACCTTCAAAGATAAAAGGGTAGTTCAAATCAAATGAGTTACTTTCTATCATCTTAGTTTTGGCCTAGTAAATTTTCTACGAGCTACTTCTACGATTGTCTATCTAATATAACTTACACCGGTAAAATGCAATAGTGTAAAATTTTATTTTTAAATGTTAATCACATTTTTTTTAATTCCATGAGTTCAGCAGACTGGCAGACGGCCCACCTGATGGAAAGTGGTTACCATCGCCTTTGGATATTTGTAACAAGGGTGCTACCAATTTGCTGCCGCTCCTAGCCTAACTCATGCAATAATAAAAAAATTGAAATTCTACCTATAATCCCTTAAGACTATAAGTAGAATACCTATTCGACTTAGGTCATGGAGGTCAGTCATTCTTTAAAATAAATATAAGCTCCAAGTTCAGCGCGAACGAAGTGGCGGGTACAGCTAGTAAATAAATAACATATTTATCACGTCTCGGTTGGCTACACAAAAACAAATTAATGTTCGACATTTGGAAAATTGGAATTGACGAAAGCAATCTGCGTGCAAAATGTTTCCGTGAAATGTGTACCAGCTGTCAGAGTGCCATAAATCAAATAATATCACTGTTTACTTAATTTCAAAGTAAGTGGAGTAGAATTAAATGAAAATAAAAAGAAATTTTTATTTGAAGTTTAAAGGAAAATGTCGTAGTAGCTACTTGACTCAGATATTCAATTTTTTGGCGTGATATGTCCTCCATTGGAGATGTATTCCGCATGAGGACCCTAGAGAGGCTAGCTAACGGCCGTCCTCGGTCGCGATCTTTGCCTACGCGGCGTAATAAGCAAAATACTGCACAACGAGAGAGGATGACAAGCGGTAGCTTTCTTCTGAGAGGATGTTATATAGCGGAAGGAGGCGGCCGAAAGACAGAGAGAGGATGATGGTTGAGCGGACTCCTATCGCTGACGGTGAACAGGTGCTTAGAGGTGCCGCTCCTTTTATCTTCATTAATATGTAGTAGAGCCGCGGGTGGTAGGGGACCGTTCCAACAAGCCACGCCAATGGCCGCGAGGTGCTCTAGTCCCAGGGGCACCTTATCATGATATCGGGGTGCTTAGAGGCGTCTCGGTGAAATACCTATGATAGGCCCTGTTGCATCTCGCCAAGGTGTGGAAGATTGAGTGGGTAGTCTGCGGTTGACTTCTTATACCTCCTTCTATAGTGAAGGTGTGTGCAGAGTTAGCCCCTAGTAGTTCCACATATTAATTTTTGACGCCCAAGGGATGCATGTGTATTCTCTCACCATTACCAAAAGAAACCTATTCCACGTCTCATTTTCAATAGATTCCAATCCTTGTTATTCTACTTAGGTAAAACTTTATTATTAGTAAGTACGAATAATTTTACGCTTTTTGTGTTAACTTTCAGATCACGATGTATATTTCTCACCATATCATAATTACACAGAACATTAATTTGTCAACCACGCTTTAGTTATTGTATTCAGTCGAGATATGCTAAAAACTTAACTTACATTGTAAAGTAGTTCTAACGAATGAGGAGTATAAGTTTACACTTGGTCAAAGAATGCGTAGGTACATGTGAGTTTTATAAATGTGAGTGAGTTGAGTTTGATTTGTGAAAAAGGAGGTGGGCACTGATAATCAGTTCTGTGTTGGACTATGTTTCGGCACAGTCAACTACTGAGTGCCAGCCTCATTTCGGAAATTGCGGCACACATATTCATTATTATTGTATGTCTTTGAAGATCACGGGCCATAAAAATGGCCCGGACTTTTGGAGGGCATACATGGGGCCAACACGTTATTATTATTAATTATTGTCAAGTATCGCATTTTTAGAAATAAACATTCTTTCTTTTTTTTGGCTATCCGTGCAGTACCGATGAAAACATTCCTGAGGACAGGAGGTCTGTTGTAACAGGCGACAAAACAACCCCTAGCCCGGTGTTAGGGCATTTGCCCGTCTCAACGCTCACCAACCCTGTAGGATTATTCATAAACGTTGGGAAAGTTTCTGGTATCGGACCACGAAGCTCCAGAACGAATAAATTTGTTATCTGACGAAACGTGAAACGCTATTCACAAATTCTGTCAAAAGCACATTCTCGAATGCGATAACAGGCTTCCGTTGGATTGCAAATTGCTCGGGAGCTCCCTGTACTGGAAACTTGCCCGAAGTTTGTGAATAACCCTACTGGTCTAGAGAGAGTGCCACCACAATAACCTTGAGTTGAATTCCAGTCCTCCCTTTGAAGCACCAGCACGTTGATAGTATCCACTTATAGGTTCAACTACTTTTCGTCCGGTGGATCGTCAGTCAGTCTATTGTGCTCCAGCAAAATAAATGTTTTCTATAGGAACTAGAACAGTCATGTTTTGCTGCATAGATTTATTTTCAGCCATACTCATTTTTTGAGAAAAGTAGACAATGCATTCGTAAACGTAGTCTAGGAGCCTATCCGGCTCGGTGGACCAGTAACTTTCTCAAGGTTACCGGTAATGGAATAAGGTAATACAGGACCAAGAAATATATAACGTAAACTCGTGGGATCATACATCCAACAGTGGACTGTACAATATTTTCTTGACAAATGTCAAAATAATCTCACCCATTTAAAGCGTCCTCCACGTACTGATAGAAATGATATAATCGTGCATCGTTCTCATAACCTTCTTTAACTTCTCTTTTCTTTCTAGAATCCCCTTCATAACCTGAATTTGCTACTAGAACATCAACTGGAATCTGTGTCCTGTTCCATGGTAATTGAAAATTAGCTTGAAATGCAAAATTCATATTGACATCCTTAGCCGGTGTTGGAAAACCAATACCAGCATTAAACTGAAAATATAAAATTTTAAAAATAAAACTCTTTTATTCGATCCCTTTCAAACAAATATATTAAATTCAAATAAATACATTTAAAAAAGAAACGCTAATCTTAAAAATACATTTAAATATAATCTATTCTCTTAATTTTCATTTTCTGAGTAATAAGTCAAATCTTATTTAAAAAATAGCCGCAGTACTTGTAGTACTGGCCAGTCTTTTGGTCGCGTGATATTAGACTTTAGAAGATTTCAGAACGTCAGATTGATATGAGCATGACTCTAAAATAAGCGACACAAATTTATAAATGTAATAAATAGGCACATGTTGTTACGTGCGAGCGTGCGGGGCTACGCACTTAGGATTGGAAGTAAACACCAGTTTTTTAATAAATCACTTTTATTAACTAACATAGCCGTACTAGATTCTTCTCCGCAGAGTTGCCCCAACACGCACACGTAACGATGCACTGTCCTTACGATAAGATGTTTCACTCATAATACCGTCGCCGATATTGCGTAGACCACCTCCTGCTACTGTAGTGCTTACCTCCGAATTTACCACGTGTAGTTCGCTTCTGGATCTTCTCTTAAACTACGCTACACTCCTCCTTCACTGAACTGCCCACTAAACTCTACACTAACTTCACCACTAAACTCGTCACTTTCTTCTATTAAACTTCTGTTCCAACTCTTTCGTATCGCACTTATCGCTTAGCTGTCTAGAACTAAACTCCCGGTAAGCGCCTTATGCTGCTTATATATACACGGAAGAATCTTCTGGAATCCATAATTTCAATCTCTCTTATTTCCTTCCTGAGCCTGCTATTCTAGAATTTCGATCTCTACCAATTCCTTTCAAAAATGTATCTTTCCTTGTCTTTTCCTTCCAGAATCGTCTACATTTTTCTAAAAGTCTTGAGACCGGCTTATGCTGCCAGAAAGTTCTACCTTCTGTCGCCACAATATTATTATACTACTAAACTATTTAAGTATTAATATAGACCTAGTAGTTTCTGCTTGTTTTTTTTATTGCATGAGTTCAGCAGACAGGTAGACGGCCTACCTGATGGAGAGCGGTTACCATCGCCTTTGGACATTTGCAACACCAAAGGCGTTACAAATTCGCTGCTACTTTCTAAAGGGAGACTGGAGGCTGGGCACTAATGTCGGAACACAACTCAAGGATTTTATGGCGCCATACTCTAGATCAGGGACGGGCAAATGCCAAACCTCCTGGCTGAGGGATGTTATGTCGCCTCTTACGACAGGCCACCCGGTCGCAAGAAATTGTATTTTTTCTCGGTTCCTGAACGGATAAAAGTTGTTTTGATATGACAATTCAATAAAATCTTATTATTATACATAAAATGGGTCATTGTGAGAATAATCTGTTTATAGCTTATTTGTAATAACAAAGGCGTCTTTGACTAATTCCACCAGAAACCTATTAAGACGACTATTTCTGGGGCTAATTTAACGAGATCAAAGTCACCAGTAAACCTAAGTTTCTATACAATCAATTAATTGAACATCTTTGCGAAACGTCCATACTTGAACAATGAAGTTATTAAATACAACGTCAACCAATTAACTTCATTTCAACAATAAATGTGTAGTTGAAACAATAGGTTTCATCCAATAATCCAAAAGAATATCAAGTATATTGTCTTATTCGAAGCACAACGGCCTCTGTGGTTGAGCGGACTAAGCCTTTGCCGGCCTACCTCATTTCAACACAGAGGCTCCGGGCTCGATTCCTGGTATAGTAAATTTCGGAAACGTATTTTCTCCGTTATTTACTATGGTCTGGGAGTCTGGGATTAATTTGGGGATGTACAATTGTGTGTTTGTCTGCCGATTATTATTATTATTAATTTTATTTTCAAAATTCTTCATTTCAATTTTTGAAATTTTCCACTTTATACGTACTCAGTTCATAAGTAAAAGGGGACTAAAATACTTTTTATGATTTTTGAACTATTCCCCCAATTATTAACGTAAATAAAAAAGTTTCCAAAAGCATCGATATGATTATTTCAGGCCAATTTGAATACAAATCAGATTGAATATTTTTGGTTCTACTTCAGACAGGAAGAGAAAAGTAAACTAAACCAAAAAGCTACACACTACAAATAGGAAAAGGTTTATTTTCATAGAAAATATTTGAAATTTACCTGAAGCAAAGTACTGTTTGGGAATAGTAACTGCCTCTTGCTCCTATGTATTGATTCGCTGTATATTTCTGCCTCGCTCACACATAACGTATGAGAAAATATGAATAGAACGAGAATCACAACTGCCCAAAGGTACTGATTTGAAAACATGATGTTTTGTCTGCTACTATGTTGTGGGTTAACTGGAGCGTTGCAGATTTCAATAATGTACAAAAGCCGTCGTCTCTTTAAGTAGCTCGTGGATTTCATGTTTAAATAGCGGATTGAGGACACAATACAAATCTATGCCATACTTGATTGATGTTAATCTTACAAGTAAAACATAACTTACTGTTACGTGCGAACGGGGTACGCACTTACGATTGGAAGGAAACACCAGTTTTTAACTAAACGCTTTTATTAACTTATACATCCGTACGTGATTCTTCTCCGCAGGGTTGCCCTTAGACGCAAAATTAACGAAACACTGTCCCGACGATAAAATATCTCACTCACAATATCGTCGCCGATATTTCGTAGACCACCTCCTGCTGCTGCGGTATTCACCTCCAAGTTTACCACCCGTAGCTTACTTCTGGATCTTCTCTTAAACAACACTAAGCTCGTCCTACGCTGAACTGCCCATTATAGTTTTCTCTAAATTCACCACTAAACTCACTGTCACGTCACTGTCCCTACTAAACTCTTCTTCCACCTCTCTCGTATCGCACTTGTCGCATTGCTGTCTTCAACTGAACTGCACCGTAGACGCGCCTTACGCTGCTTATATACCGGGAAGAATCTTTTGGAACCCATAACTTCGATCTTCTTTTCGCTATTCTTTTATTTACAGTCTATCCCTTTCTAAACATCTGTCTATCTCTGTCTTTCCTTCGTGAACCTTATATTCTACAATTTCGATTTTGATCTATCCCTTTCTAAAATGTATCCGTCCTTATCTTTTCGTTCCAGAATCTTCTACTCTCGATCGCCACAATCTACAAATACTACTACAAACGCAAAAACGTCTCAAAGCTAATTTACCTGTACTTACTTGATAACAAAACGAGCCAACCTATGTAATAAGTCATTGCCGACGTCGCTATACGAGGGCTCAGCTCCAAGTTGACACAATGTTTTCAAAAAACACACTTTGCCGTTATGTCCGGACCTAAAACTACACGTAATACTAAGTAAATAAAATAATTACATATTCTCTCTATCTCGTCCCCCTATCACGCCCCCTCTATATCATACTAAAAGCTGGGATCGCGTTGGCTTCGCTCCTTGGGCTCAATTCTGCTATTGGTATCTCGTAAAATGGCCGTACCCTATCGTCACAATCGTGGGTTTCTGTGATTACGCTATTCTGTTAATTCTCACAGCGTGGCCTATCTTTATGAATATTTATAAGCGAAGACTCGTAAAATAAACGTGTAAAATTTTAGTAGCTTTTCAAAAGATATTCATTTCGGTTAGCGTTAGATATAATACGGCACTGTTGGATAAGAGCGTGTACGAAATGGCACCTGCAATATTTAATAAACTACCAAAACCGTTGAAAACATTACCAATTAATATTTTTAAAACAAGACTGAAGAAATTATTACTAGATAAATCCTATTATTCCACAAATGAATTCCTAAACGACAAATTTTAAACAAATATCTATACGTAATAAATAATAATATTTTAATTAATGACATTAAATAACTGACAAAGAGATAGGAATAATAAATTTAAAAAAAACAGACATCTATGTAATTAATACAGGTAATAAATATTATTAATTAATAAATAAATGTAATAAATACGACTCAATGGGATAAAAGTAAAGATTTAATAAAATAAATAATAAACCAATTAAACAATGACGATTAAGATAGTGCCTACTTGCACACCAGTGAAACTGGTAAAATGTACTGAACCATGTATTTCTAAGAATGACATGTATACAACTACATTTATGCAAGAATAAATATTTCATTTCATTTCAGCGCTATTTCTGGTAATGCTATATAATATTTTTGACACAATCATATATTATAATGTTCGGTCTCTATCCGGAATCATGTCATAGTTATTGACTGTGGCCAAATGCGTGTTTTTATATAATTAAAAATAGTCTTTTTATATAATTAAAAATAACGCCGATAACGAATAAGCAATTTCAACATGGTGGTTGTAATTTCTTCTATTCTTACAGACGGTTTAGAATCGCTTAGCCTTCGAAGAGACTGCGTCCTTCTCCGTATTTTACTTCCGAGGAACTTTTTAATCTGGTGCCAACGCCTCACTTTTGCAACCGCACCGCTCCCTGGCGACGGGATGTTCACCCCCATTTCCTTGAGCTCAACGCTCAACTTCGCAACGGTTCTCTAGAACAATTATTCCGCGTACAAGAATGATCTGGAGGGAACTTCCCGGCGTGGTTTTCCTTTGCACTATGACATGGGGTTTAAGACGTTGGCGACACCCCTGATGTTGAAAACGTACATAGGCTTACGGTAACCACTTTTCATCAGGTAGGTCGTCTGCCTGTTTGTTTGCTTTAGGTAATTAAAAAAAACAATGAACTCTGTGCTGTAGTTCTATTTTTTGCTATTTCACAGATAAGTTGGCCGAGCTATAAAATAAGGATGAACAATGTTAACGGCACTCAATTTATGTTCAAAATCAATGTAAATATTTTTGCTGAAAATCAAATCTTTAGTACTTGTTATATGAGTAAAGAAGCAAAAAGAATTTTAATTATGACATATGGAAAATTGGAAATGATGAAATCAATCTGCATGCAGAGTATTTCCAGCAAACGAGTACCAACTGCCAGAATGCCATAAATCAAATTATGTCGATGTTGTTGTTGTATGTTTACAGAAATAAAATTTTACAATAGGCGGTCGGTCCTATCTCTATTAGCGATTTCTCAACTTTTCCATGGATAAGAAGTTTGATAAGAACAGAGATATGATGCATTATCCTCACTACAGAATCAGTATCTTATAAATATATACATACATGTGAAACAGGAACAAACTCCAGTCACGTAAAGAGATGCACTTAACAGGGTGCGTGACTTTTGTTTACTTAATATGAAATCGTGGCACATCACCCGGTTTTATTAACCGACTTCGAAAAAAGGAGGAGGTTCTCAATTCGTCGGGATCTTTTTTTTTTTTGCTTTTTTTATGTATGTTCGCCGATTACTCCGTGGTTTATGATCCGATTTAGGCGATTTTGTTCGACGCGGAATAGCTTCCAATTGGTCCCCTAAAAATTTGACATAGTTTGGCCCAGTAGTTTTCATTTTACGATCATTTTTTTGTTCCCGGTTCTTGGGACCTATATTTTTTAAGAAGCGCGGCGCCATTCGTGGGTACACCCATACATAGTTAGACACTAAAAAGTAACAAATAAAAAATAAAAACTTCGTTTAAAAAAACCGACATCAAAAACTAAAAAACTAAAATATATAAAATAAAATAAAAAAATTCTAAAGCTATTATTATTAATATATATTATCTAAAACATCTTGAAGTCAGTGCAAAGTAAAACATAAAAATTACCATATTTTGAAAATTACTAAGCACCGACTTTAAGATGTTTTAGATAATATATATTAATAATAATAGCTTTAGAAATAAGTTATTTTATACATTTTAGTTTTTCCGTCATACATTCTCAGTCATATTTAGAATCTTATATTAATTGGGATCAAATGTAACAGGAAAATCACGTCCTTTAAAGTTCCCAATCCGCTTGTCACAGGCTCATGGCGGGTGCAACAAATCGGTTATTTCGATGTGTAGGTTTGATCACGATGTTTTTCTTCACTGTTAGCACGTCGTAATTGTAACAATATGTAAATTATGTGAGACAACTTCTTAAGTGGAGCATCTCTTGGCCAGGATTCGTAACCACGTGTTTTTTGAAACGTGAGAAACTTAGCTACCATAGCTTCTTCATTACGTTCTCCATAATTCTACACTAACAGACCAAAGAACCTTTATCCTTACTCGAGGATTGATGGATACAACTTTAAAGGTAGACCAAGAATGGGATGAATTGTGTGAAGGATGAAATGTTGCTTGTGGTGTAACAGAGGACGTATGCCAGAATAGAGAACTATGTAAGAAAAATACATATGTTCTTGACACCAAGTAGTTGGGAGAAGGAGATAGAAAAGAAAGACATCAGACAATCTTACCCATTCAAAACATCCTCTACGTATTGATAGAAATGACGCAATCTGGCATCGCTCTCATACTTTAATTCTCTTGTTCTTCTTGAATCCCCTTCATAGCCTGAGTTTGCGTTTAGAATATCAGTTGGGATCTGAGTTCTGTTCCATGGAAGTTGGAAGTTGGCTTGAAACGCAAAATTATAGTTGATGTTAGAGTCTGCAGTCGGAGTGCCTATACCGGCATTAAACTAAAAAAAATACAAAATGATATTTTAAAAACCAAAATATTTACAAATTACCGCGCTTAAAACCGTTAAAACGCAGTTTTATAAATTGTTTTAACTTTTTAACTATGTGTATATATATAGCGAGGAAAGTCGCAGGCAAAATATAGTATATATATATATATATATGTATATATATGTACATATATGTAAAACTTTATTGAAATAATAGCTAACTGATGGTAAACTGCATAAAAATTCGTTACGTAAAATGTCTACTAGTGCCTAAAAATACGTTTCAAAGTTTGGCCTTTAGCTGGGATAATGTTACAGTTTTAGGCCGTTTCACTTAGAATGTGGCGATAGGTGTAATGCATTATTTATGATGTCATATTGTTTATAATTGTGAATGACTTTAAATAATAACAGATAACGTACGTATTTTTAACTCTATAAATATGTCGTATTTGGCCACAATTAATCACTTTAACATTATCGCAAGTGTAGCACCGGCGTAAAATAAAAAATATTTAAAAATCACCTGTAGAACAGTACTGTTTGGAAACAATAGCTGCCTCTTGCTCCTATGTATTGATTCGCTGCATATTTCTGTCCCGCTCACACACGATATATTGGAAAATGTAAAATGTATGAAAACCAAAACCGCCCACAGGTGTGGTTTTGAAAACATGATGTTATGTCTATATGTAACTTCAGAGTGAAACTACAGATTTTTCAGTTTATTTCTAATACGTGTTTTATTAGCGATTAAACCGCTGCCTTTCCATTGTTTTTGCACGTCCGAATTCCGTGTTTATATAGCAATTGATAAAAAAAATATAGTCGATATAGATTTATTTTATTATTCATTAATACTAACATTAAATAATGTTTATTATTATGTTACAGTCGTAAGCATTCTTAAATATATTAAACTAGCGGCCCCGGCAGACGTTGTCCTGCTCTGAAAAAATAAATTCTAGGACCCGATCCCAGCGCCACCTACCGGTTCCAATTATGAATTTAAACTTTCCGGGAACCCACTCAAAGACACAAAAACAAAATCACCAGAATCGCTCTAGGTGATTAGGAGGATTCTAGAACCCGATATCAGCGCCACCTACCGGTTCTTATTGTGGATCTAAGCCATCCAGGAACCCACTTAAACACACAAAAACAAAATCACCAAAATCGCTCCAGGTGATTACGAGGATTCTAGAACCCGATATCAGCGCCACCTACCGGTTCTTATTGTGAATCTAAACCATCCGGGAACCCACTCAAACACACAAAAACAAAATCACCAAAATCGCTCCAGGTGATCAGGAGCATTCTAGAACCCGATCTCAGCGCCACCCACCGGTTCCAATGGGATAAAAAGTATCCTATGTCCGTCTCCTGGTTCTAAGCTACCTCCTCACCAATTTTCAGCCAAATCGGTACAGCCGTTCTTGAGTTATAAATAGTGTAAATAACACTTTCTTTTGTATATATATATATATATATATATATATATACACACACATATATATACACACACACATATATATATATATATATATATATATATATATGTCGGAGGGAAGCTATGACTATGACGATATGACGATGTATTGTTGACTGGATGTATAACGCACAATATCATTTGTTTACATTATAATCACTTCTAAAATTCTTAATGTAATTTAATTAGATTTGTTAATGTTTCTATAACTTCAAGATCGTTCTAACCTAATAAAAGTTATGAATATTGTAATTTAATAAACGACCAATCAGAGCAGAGCATATGGCGGAGCGGGGTCGGCGCCCTTTATACTTTGAGTAATATCTACTTGGGTAGACTGAGGAGTTTTTGTGGCACATTGAATTGATGGCAGCAGGTCGAGTTGGACCTTAGAGTATTTTAAAGAAAGTGTTTTAAGTTAGAAGTATGAGCGGGTGCCCTGAACCCGCTGCTCGGTCTAAACTATGTCATAATGTTGATCAAATCTAAATTAAAAGTGTATAAACCGTGGCTATTGTGTTTTATGCTCGCATTTCATCCTGATGACGCCCACTAAACCTGAAATAACTAAAGATGTCGTGAGAACGAGGCCGTTCTGCGACATATATATGTATATATATATATATATATATATATATATACTAGAGTTTACCCCGCGGCTGCGCCGCGGGTTAACCTCTAGTCCGTGTCTCTTCTTTATAGAGCAAGTACTACAGGTTATATTATATTACATTTTTATGTATTTGCCCGCGGAAGATTCACTTCATTTTATATCGCTAATTATATATACCATCCCCCGTCTATCTGTCAACAAAATAAATTACAAAACTTGACCAAAAAGGCCAAAATGGTCTAAATGACCAAAAGACCACAGTGACCGACATGGTTAAAATGACGGAATAGGCAAACACGACCAAAAAGGCCAAAATAATCAAAATGGTAAAAATGACCAAAGAGGCCAAAATGACCAAAAAGGCCAAAATGACCAAATAGGCCAAAATGACCAAATAGGCCAAAATGACCAAAAAGGCCAAAATTACCAAAAAGGACAAAATGATCAAAAAGGCCAAAATGATCAAATAGGCCAAAATGACCAAATAGGCCAAAATGACCAAAAAGGCCAAAATGACCAAAAAGGCTAAAATGACCAAAAAGGAAAAAATACCAAATAGGCCAAAATGACCAAAAAGGCCAAAATGACCAAAAAGGCCAAAATGATCAAATAGGCCAAAATTACCAAAAAGGCCAAAATGAAAATTATCCCTTGTCCATCCTCAGTATTTAATTTACATACGTACCGAATTTCATCCAAATCGGTCCAGTAGTTTTTTCCGTAAAAGCATAACAAACAAACAGACAAATATCATTTTATCCCGGAAACTATCCCATTTTTCGGGATAAAAAGTATCCTATGTTCATCCTCGGTATCGAAAATATATATATACTGAGTTTCAGCCAAATCGGTCCAGTAGTTTTTACGTGAAATTATTATAATAATATTAATAGGGATAAGTTTTTATACATTATTCATATTATATACAATTTTATTGTTTTTGATTATATTTTTAAGGTAATGTTCTAAGATGTGGCGGCAGGCGACAGTTGCAATTCAGCGAAAATTGTAATGTTATCCGTGCAGGAACGGAGAAAGAATACAATTTCCTGCGGCCGGGCGGCCTTTCGTAAGAGGCGACAAAACAACCCACAGCTAGGTGGTAGGGTATTTGCTCGACTGGATGGCGACCACCCCTGGTCTAGAGTATGCCCCCATAACAACCTTGTGTTGTGTTCCGGCATAAGGGATCAGGTTCCAGTATCCGTCAAGAGAGCAGCAGCGCATTTGTAGCACCTTTGATGTTGCAAATGTCTATAGGCGATGGTAACCGCTTTCCATCAAGTGGGCCGTCTGCCTGTCTGCTGATCTCCTGCCATAAAAAAAATTTTTTTCGAATATTGAAGCACTGTCGCCCAGTCGCCCCCCGCCAGCCCTCGAGTGTGTTACGCTTTGCTTTGTGTTTGTATGGATATTCTTTAGAGTAAAAGACAATTGGCGTATGGACTTTCATTTTATTTCCCACTGTTCGACACGCACAATTACAGGCAGGAGAGAGGTGCTGATTGTAGGCATTACCAATTACAACACTGGTGACCTGTACGACTGAACAGTAGTAGTATATTGAAATAGGGTTTCTATTAAAATAGAGTAGTTTCTAGTAGGAAATAGATTTCACTTTTTTATGTATATAAATTTCAAAAAACGTTATTCAGCAGAACGTCTGATAAATAAAACAAAAAAAAATGAATTTCATAATACAAATACGTATATTGAAAGCGAATTTATTGTATTACTGGTAAACACTTTTGAAGACAAACACACTACATTTAAACCGTTACAGCCTTAAAATGTATTAAACTTCCAAAACGTTGTGATTGATACACAATAGAGACTGTTATAGGAAGTCCATACACGTAATTAGTCAGTTAAGTAGTGTAACACGTTAATTTCTGAGTAAACACATTGCTGATTTGACCCTGATGTAGTCATGTGACATGAAATGTAGAACATTAGCACGTGTTCACAGTGGTTTCTTTTCTAGTTAAAATTTCATCCGGATTATTAAATTATATGTGTGTGCTAGTGGGGACAGAAAACATTAGTAAATGTATTTTAGTAGAGTAAAAACAAATTATGACTTTTTTTTGTAAAATTATAGCCTTTGTTTATCTAATAAATAGTTTGGCATTTAAAAAGTAAACTTTATTATTAGGTATTATTTTTAAAATTGTCAGACATATTGTATAGACCGTTTCCCGGTACAGCTATGTTTTGTAAACATTTGAACTTTTTTTTCCAAACGTTTGCTTGCACTCTAGATAGCCTATTTTTTTCATGTGTGACTGTTCGCACACTACGAACTAGTCCAAAATCTACTACAATAATCACAAATTATAGCAATAGGAGAGCAGACACGTTTTTATTGCATCTCTTATACTCGCGTCTCTTAAATAGAATTTTTCAAGTTTGACGTTTTAACTTCTTATGGGAGAGGTAACAGCTTCGTTACGAAATTCGTTACGGCGCAAGTCTGTCTGGCTTCTCTTTCTCTCACGCATACGGCAGCGGTAGGCAGGCTCCTCCTCTCTCAGTCTAACCCACGCACTATGTAAATATAATTTAAGTAATAACCTAAGCTTTTCTCAAGTTAAACAATTTCAATATGAAAATTTAGTAGTTCAACCTAGAATAGTTTAAGTTATCACTACTGTTGGGCGTCCTGAGGCGCACACTTTTCTTTCTTTTATTTTACTAGGTACCTCCAGTCTAACATGTCCGTGGAAGCTATTTTTTTGTACGTCAATGTCGCAGTTTTGATGTGCTATTACTACCTTTATATGCATTATATATTATTATAACCTAATACATATAAGAAAACTTAACCTAAACAAAATTAATTGATTAACATCTTATTGTAATTATTTTACCCATATAGCTTATAGCTATAAGTAAAAACTTATTAATGAAATATGTAATGCCTTTCATCCGGATATCTGTTTGACAAACCAGTGTGGATGTTACTTTATAATCCATGATGTTTACGAGTCAATGCACTGTTAGTACTTAGTACTCTACATCTAATATTTGAACCAACTTGTCAGCACCATGCCATGAGAATGTGACAATTTTGAACAGATCAGAAAATAAAGTTATTACATTCGATCTGGTAAAAGGATTTTAGAAACAACCGCAAAGATGAGGTCAGTTTATTATTAAATTTAAAAAAGTATACAATTAGCTTATTATGTTTAAAAAGCAACTGTAATAATTTATATTTGAATGTTACTTTAATAAATAATCTTTCGAGCATTTGTGAAAATCAATCTTTAGAAATATTGGACACAAATACATATTTCGTTATATGCTACATTGCGACCAGTATGTGGAACTTTAGACATATTATACGATAATTATTTTAAACTAGTATTTGCCTGCAACTTTGTTCACATTAGACAGGTAACAAAGATTAAAGTTTTTTTTGCTAAATGTAAAGGATATTTTCAGCAGAGTAACGGACTCTTTATGAAAATACATGAAACTCGGAAATATGTGTAAAATATCGGGATAAGTTATATTACTAAAGACATAGATAACTGAAATTGTTTTACTAAAGAACTATTAGATCAGTGAAACTCAATTTTGTTTCGAAATAAAGCCTCTCCGAAGAAAATTCCCGTAAGAATTTTAAGACCGAAAATTTGCCATCGATCAGCGAAAACCGCTCTTAAATCGATCTAGTAGTTTTGACGTGAATCCCGAACAGACAAACACAAAAAATATGCGACATAAATTACAGTTTTACAATTGTATAATATTATGGATTTTTTCAAAGTTCTTATAGGATATGTACGTATGTAGTTTGTGAATGTGACTCGAACAATTTTCTAACTTAGAAGCTTTAGGTATAAATTAACGTTCACGGCTTTCTTCATAATGCCTTATTTAAATTAACTTTTATAGCAGCAAACAGGAAACTTTTTTCATAAGGGTAGGCTGAAACGACGGACCGGTAGTTGCTACAATTCAGATGAATTTTGATCTATTGCTTCATCTACTTCCATTTATTATATATCTATCTCTTCTTATCTTCTTCAGCCAATTTCAGTCCACTGCTGGACGTAGGCCTCCCCAAGTACGCGACACATATCCCGGACTCACATTTATTATGGGTGCTTCTTATTTGACGATTCTTTAAAATACCTGCGGTTTGATCGTTGTAAATACACCCTGGTGTATCGGTAAACTTTATCTTAGCAAAGTGAGTTACCATCTGAAAGAAGATCAAAAAAGCGACAACAATATTTAAAAGTATAATTAAATATATTATACAAATATTTATTTGTTATGGTAAAAATAAATCACAAATTTCAGGTGTAATTACTTTCTGGACATATTCTTGGCCTTGGTCATAGCAAATGCTTGCAATTCATCTGAAGAAGAATTTTTAAAACAACAAGATTTGAGATTTAAGAGGCAAATCAACAGTTTACCATTGGTCTATCCATATGGTGGTACTTATAAGGTGAGTTTTTATTACATTTAACTGACTTCCAAAAGAAGGACATTTACGATTCGTCAATTTTTTGTATGTCCAACCGATTTTCAAATTTTATTCCTTATTCGAAAGAGTATACGCCTGAGATGCTTTCATTGTAATCAAGTTACGATCTGAGGAGTGGATCTCCGGCACATTGGAAGCAAGCCTCGTTGAAGAGCGCCGAGCGTCTGTACTCTTCTAAAGGCAAAACTTGAACGCACATTGTATTCTACAATTTCTACAGTTGCCTAAAATATTGTAAAAATAAATATTTTCTACAACATCCCAAAGTTGGTGTTAAGTAATACATAACAAACAACAAAATTACAAAATGATGAATTCGAATAAGAAACGAGTATTCAATAACTTAGATTTTTATGATTAACTAGCTACGCTCGAGGTTTCACGTGGTGATGGAAAATCGTTATATTTTGGATAATTCACTCTATATCTTTATAAATTATAGCCTATGTGTTATTCTGATGTGCAAGCTATATTACTGTAAAGTTTGTTAAAATCCATTCACTAGTTTTTGCGTGAAAGAGTAACAAACATACATCCATTCTTACAAACTTTCGCGTTTATAATATTTATAGAGATGGGTTTACGTTTGATCTAACATCTTGTGTACATACATTTTGGCAATAAATCATTCATTCATTCATTCATTCAATCTATTGATGATCATAGTATTAAACAATGATGCGGTCGAAAATAGAGCACGCTTGTCTAGGCCACCTATTCACGTGTGACTTGAATACGTCTGAATTGTACTCTTTGGGAAACATGGACTCTTGCTGCATTCCATAGCTCTGCCGTACGCAGAAGGAACGTGGAGGCAAAACGTTTCGTTTGCACTGATGGTGTTCGATGACATATACCAGAGCGGGTTGTGCTAGTGACAAATAATGAAACAATAAATTTGTCACTTTTCAGTTCATCATAGGCCTCTCGGCTCCTATTAAAAACAGAGAACAAGTGAATTTGGCATTTGCTGCGAACTTCCAATATCAATATGTAGAGTTTCAAAACATTTCGCAATTATCACAGTACTATTTCATAAAAGAGGTTTCGAGGAAAGAAAGAGAGATTGATATTCTAGCGAGAAGAGATGAGAGGCTCGTGTTTTATAAATCTTTGAGTGACATGCTTACAACGTAAGTAATTTCGTAAAGCTCTTACACGGGGAATTTTTGAGCAATAATAGCAATAATTAATCGTTCTCACCGGCACGTTTTGCCGCTTTCGCTAAGTTCTTTTTGAAGTAAATAATAATATAATCCATTAAATGAGTCACTGCTGAGCTCGGGCCTCCCACTTTTATAGGTATGCAGTTTCATCACGATGGTTTTCTTCTCTAGCACATAGTAATTGTAATCTTATATACTTGATGGCCTCTGTGGTTGAGCGGGCTAAGCCTTTGCCGGCCTACCTCACTGCAACGCAGAGGCTCCGGGTTCGATTCCTGGTATAGTCAATTTCGGAAACGTATTTCCCCCGTTATTTACTATGGTCTGGGTGTCTGGGATCGACCTCAGTGTAGTGCGTTGTACATTACCCATAACACAAGCGTAACTTGCTTAATTTGGGGATATACAATATGTCTGTTTGTCTGCCGGTTATTATTATTATTATTATATTGTGTATACAGTAAGTCATAAATTTTATTTATTACTTACAAGCTAGTATAAAATGTTATTTTAGAACCACCCTAACATAATTATAAGGTATAGCGGTCCACCCAGGCTTCGCACGGGTATCTAAAAAACTAAAAAAATATATCTCCTTGTGGTACTCGGGGACTGCCGCGGTAAAGCTATTGCATAGCATTTTTTATCAACTTATGCAATTATAATTATTTATTTGTTTTTTATTTATGCAGTATTTTTAAGCTATCATTCATTTTCTTTCACTATTTTTTCATCACTTTCTTCATTAATAAATGCACTTTGCTTATTCACATTTAAAACACTTTATACACAAATTTTACGCGTACAGCTTTTCATCAGCTTTCATATTCATTGTTGTACATAGGTACACCTATGTATACATATACACCTACATGTATACTTACGGGCGCACATGCGGTGAGTGTGGCATTATAAAGATATGATAGATACCTATACACCTATATACTTTCTCACAAGCAGCTGCTTACGTATTCGTCCGATTTCGGAGCAGCTCGTCTCGATCCGTGCGAAGTGGGTGGGTGGTGTTAGGTTTTACTTTCGTTACGGAATTTCTTGATTAGGTCGCCGCGCTCAAAGCCCGCAATAAAAGCTATGCAATAACTTAAAAATATAATATAGCCCGGGGATAGTGTAGCTTGCCAACAGTAAAAGAATTTTTCAAATCGGTTCCGTACTTTCGGAGCCTATTCAATGCAAGCAAACAAATCTTTCCTCTTTATGATATTAGTATAGATTAACCCTAATATTAGGGTGGTCCGGAAATAACTTACTAGCGTCATGTATGTGTTGTGTTGTAACATATCCTGCTAGGATTTTAGCTCGCGTCCTTTGATTTTGGGATACGAGTAGCTTACTGCAGTTACACACTCAGTCTTCTTTAACTCCCTTACTCTAACAAATACTTGCTTAAAAGTTTGGAATTCTTATATTATTGTACTGTTGTGATTTCAGCAAGGGCATGAATGGCGCTGAATGCGTGTTGCGCGCCATCTGCGAGGCTGCTCAATATCCGGTAGAAGAGGAGGGCATGGTTGGCGAGATTCTTCACATTTTACTCACGTTCGTTTATATTTACTGACATATACTCGCTGTTGTTGATAACTGTTACTACATTATACATACTTAAAAGTAATATTGAAAGGTTAAAGGTCCCGGCAGACATTGTCCTGACCTGAGTAAATAAATATGTAGAACCCGATTCTAGCTCCACCTACCGGGTCTAATTGTGTGTTTAAACCATCCCGGGACCCACTTAAACACATACAAAAATGTCCATCAAAATTGGTCCAGGGGCTTAGGAGGAATTCAGTGAGTTGTAATTTTTTAAAATTTAAGTGTATAGTTAATTTATTTTTAATTAAAAATCCACACTTAAAAAGTACATCTTGAGGGAATACAAAATCAATTTTTAAGAGTTATCTAGAGCTACAGTCGACTCTTGATAATTTGACACTCTTTAATTTGATTTTCTTCCTGGTCTCTTGAAAAGTAGGCACTCGGTAAATTGAATAAAATTAATTTTAATTAGTCCTGTCGGTAATTAGAAATTGAAGGAACAGTATCTTGCTCGCCAACAGGCAATATCTGAAGTCCAAGCTTTTTTCCTTATTTTCTATTGCACGAGTTCATTGTATTCTTTCTCTATTCCTGCAAGGATAAAACAAAGGGGCTTCTCTACTTTCTATAATTTGAAGCGCTACCCCACGTTTTTACGCCTTCAGAACCAACACAAGTGACGATTTCTTCTCAGCTCTCACCACCATCAATAATTCATTGTATAATGATAAAGTGAAGTCGTTCAATCAACATAAAATTACGGTCTTCTTTTCAAAATGAACGTTTGTTTAAATATTTAAAATAATCAATCACGAATTTTGATCAAACCCTTGTTTACTTGATTTTTTCCTATCTTCCTCTTGGTTATAAACTGCTGTTACTTTGAATTTTTGGTAATTTTTAAATTTTCCTTGAGTGTCAAAATATCGAGAGTCGATTGTATTTTAAACGCATTAAAAAAAAACCATAACTAAAATGAAAGATATAAAATTACATCTATCAGTGTTTAACATTAATAGATACTGAGTACGGTAATATATTTTTCTTTAATTTTCAGACCAGACTACGGTAAGACACCTTTTGACGACGAAGATCCTGAATGGGCGGATGTGATGTCTCCGTACGTCGATGCAGCAACGGCTGGACGTCAAATGTTTGACTGCGCAGCGATTTATTATGGCTGCCCAGAAGGGCAGGGTATACTAGAATTCATCACCACTCTCAGAGACGAATAAATAAAGCTTGTAAAATGTTCACATTTGTTTGTATCATACGGAATCTATATAAATAATAACCAGCCCTTAACTGTCCCACTGCTAGGCTCGGGCCTCCCACTATAGGGGAACGGACAGTATACCCGCGACGCTTGTCCAAGGCGGCTGGGCAGGGTTGACACATCGGTTATCTCAATGTGCAGGTTGCATAACGATGTTTTCCCTCACCGTTGTTAGCCCGTGGTGATTGAAACAATAAGCACATTAGGTCAGAAAACTGCCTAAGCGGTGGATGGATTCCGGCCAGGATTTGAACCCGTGCTCTTTGAGTTGGGTACTTGCGCTTTAGCCATTACGCTACCGCGACGGAAGCTCGTTGGGTGTTGTTACTAACGTAAATTATAAAGTCCGTTCAATTTGGAATTTGAATGAAATATCTACTTTTTTGCTGGTAAATAAATTAGATTTAAATAACTTAAGAAAGCTGTATAAGGGTAATAAATTACGATCAATATAATAAAGGAACTAATTCGGATTTTACCAGTGCAGGAGCGGAGAATGAATAAAATTTCCTGTGGCCGGAGATAAGTAGGGTGGCGCGACGAAGTCTTAAAAAAACAATTTTCTAAGACAAGTTTATTCAATGAGAGTTCTTACAAGACTAAATGAAATTACAATTAAATTATATTAAGTCTAAAAACTTAAATTAGCACTAATTATTATAAGCGATGACTTGGCGTTGCGTGGTCAGCAGGTTTGTAGGCAAGCGCGTGTCCAGCGGTTGCCTAACTCCGGGCGGCCTTTATTTCTTTTCTTTTTTTAAGGCGGGGGAAATGCTGTTTACGCACAATACTGGGTCCTTTGCAAGGGATTAGACCGGTGTCGCATATGGAGGAATCACCCTCGGGTGATCCGTCCATACTTGACCAGCATGTGTGGTGACTCAGAGAAGCTGGACGGCCAGCAACCAATACCCACTAAAACCACCCTCCTCCCATGTGCCCCGCGGTTTTGAGTAGGAAAGGCTGAGACTTAGAACGTAGTTAACGCCAAGTTCGATCCTAGCGCAAAAAGTTCCTGAATATGCCCCGGGAATCAGAACATATCCACTTCGACGACAGGGGTGACGAATCCTCTGCTCCCTTGATAGCTAGAGGCCCCTTGAAGTGGTGTGGCTGGGCGGCCTGTCTCAAGAGGCGACAACACAACCCACAGCCAGGTGGTAAGGTATATGCCCGACAAGATGGCTACCACCCCACGGTCTGGTATGCCGCTATAACAACCTTGAGTTGTGTTCCGGGATTAGTCGTCAAGTTCTAATCACTCTTTACTGAGAGCTCATTGGTACTTCTTCTTTTGATGTACGTGTAATAAATGTTCATAGGCGCTGATAACCGCTTCCCATCAATCAGATGGGCTGTCCGCCTGTCTGCTGAGGACAAATAAAAAATTTGAAAAAAATAGTAGATTCCAAAAACATATATTTACAATTCTTGATGTATCTCTGTTTGGGCATCACGAGAAAACAGAACACCTTTAAATATTTTTTTTTAAATGTTGTATTTAAAAAATACCACATTAATATTACAATCTAATCTAAAAAGACAAATAAGTAATTTAAATATAACCTAAATTGACTAAAAGTATTTAACTAAGAAAGTGTCCATTAGCACTTTTCTTATTGTCTCTATTAAGGGGAAGACACTTTGTTGATGTGTTCTTTAATAAGTTAACACAGTACTCCACACTTTAGTTTTGCTTAAAGCACTATTTCAAACGGTTTTGCCCTTTTGATTATATCCGTGTTGCCGAGGAGTTGCTTAAATAAAATATGATAGAAAAATGGTGAGACACCCGGTCCCAGCAGTGAAACTTTTATGGGCTGTTATGATCATAAATTAAAATTTTATTACTAACTTATATTAAAAACAAATGTGGTAGAATTTCATTCTAAGAAGCTGAATGGCCTGGCCTTTAATTCCGAAAGCAAAGATTCTAACATTGGTGCATGTATTTTGATGACATGGATTAATTATTCCTGACGGAAACAGCACTTGTATAGATGTGACAAATAAACCCTACTAAACTTAAGTTAAGCTGTGTACAAATTAAGTGAGAGTCATGAATGATCCCAGTCACGAAGCACATATATCGTCCTTTCGAATATTTGCATTTGCGAGAGCCTACTTTACGTTCTCGTCTATCTTTCTTTCTGTGTGAAAGTGTGTGTGATTCTACACACACACACTTGGTATCAGAAAAGCACCGCTTTTTAATGGTGGAAGCCGCATTGTTAACCAGTGAACCTCGCAAGCTTGAGAAATTAACGTTGCATAGTGTATGAATTGCCGTGTAATTTGTCAGCGATTGATAAATATAGATTATAAACCTATTATATTGTTCCGAATACCGTGTTATCATTCGATACTGGTCGGATGTCGGTTGGCTCTAATGAGCTACCTTAAATCTCTTCAAGTGTGAGTGCTCCTTCGTCTTCTTATATTCAATATACTCTTTGGTCTTCTTCTTCAGCCAATTAAGGTCCAGTGATGGACATAGGACTACTTATCTCTGTATATACTACACACTTACAGCCTCATTCGACTTGTCGAGATACAGACAAAACATCTTGCATGGCTCTTTTGAGCATTTATTTCCTAATTCCTAAACAAATATAGATATAATTGATGTTTCAAATTTACTGCATCTGTTGATTGTTCCACGGCTTCGAATGTAATAAGATTTAGCCGTCTAGCTTTTTTAGGGATAAAAGAAACATGACAAATAACACCCACAAAATATCCTGAGATTTCCTTGAATTTTGTATTTTTAACTTATATTGACGCGTCTTGCTTAGACCGTTAGCTGATGTTCCTCCCTCATTGATACTATTGCCTAGGAACCATTTCGTATACAACGATATTAGATGATAAAGTTTATTGAAATATACAGCACAAAGTTAGTTTTCGTTTCTCTTAAGTTCTCTAGGAATTTAGAAGGAACTTTCTGCCTAGGTGTTCTCATGGCTCTCCAATATAGATTTATTTGAGAAGATGTCATAAAATTACTTAAAGGCCGGCAGCACATTGCCAGCAAGCACCTCTGGTATTGCAACTGTCCATGAGAGACGATAACTACTGTCCACTAGGTGGGCAGTCAACCTGTCTATAATATTATGAAATTCTAAAAATGCCGTGTCTATGTGTATTAAAAAAACAACTAGAATACACAATATATAAACGATAGAGAACACGGTGCATTTTTTTATATTTATTATCTAAAGAAAAGAAAGAAAAGATTTATTGTCGTAAATGTATGTACAGACAGAAAACAGAATACGTGTTGTAAGACGTTGTACATTGAAATAAAACATATACAATTGTACTTTACAAAACACACAAAAATACACAAAAGAAACGCAAGTAAATAACATTCACGCCAATGAGGCTGGAACTCAGCATTATGCTGCGACAAGGTCTGACGCAGCGCTGATTTTCAGTTCTAGCCTTTTTTTATCTGTTTTCACGTAAAAACTGCTAGGCCGATTTCGATGCGTTTTTCGCTGATCGATAGCAAATTGTTAGACTTCAAATCTGCGCTACTTTTTATTTTTATTCTAGGAATATCTTACTTAATATAGCTAAAATTAAAAAAAAATGAATTTCAATCTGATTTTTCATTGATAGATAGCAAATTTTATGTAATAAATTGTGTGATGTTTTTTATCCCAGGGATCCAGTGAGAATTTTCTCGGTGGTAATTTGTAATTGCTGGATGCATAAAAAATAGCTTATTCCGACATAGTTTTCAGTAAAATGATAGCTGCGGTACTATGTTCCGGGAACGGATTCCCGGAACATAAAGTATTATGTTCCGGGTATTCGTGGGTATTTCGAGTCAAGCATATCCTAATTAGTAATACAATTTTATATTAATTGTTCATTCGTCATAAACGAAGTCGCAGGTAACTATTAGTTGTACAATACCAGTTCTTGTGTAGAAACCACTTCGGCATTTTGTCATTTGACAAACTATTTCGGAGACTTGCTATTAAATTACTTGCTTTGCGTAGTTTCTAAAGATACTTCGTGTGCGTATTTCGATGGTAATTTATACCAATATAAACTTTAGTCTATTTGTAATTTCAATATATTGTTCAAAATCTAATTAGAAAACTACTATTTATACTGCTGTGTGTTGGTCTGAATGTGTGTCTCAAATAGGCTCTGAAACGGCTCAATGGATTTCAATAAAAAATATAAGAATTATAATATAATTTTTCTTTTAAGTTTTTGAGCATGTATTGAAGAACCCCATATTGTAGTGCTCTAAGAAAACTGAAGAAGGCAATTAAATTCACAGCGTACAAATGTATAAAATCAAGGATTTTTTTCATGGAACAAAAGCAATCACAGTTTGTCAAACGAATTCGTATTTCCAATTAAAAATTTTAAATTACAAAACCGACACACATCACCTATTATGTCAGATCATACAAGTTTCATGGGCAAAGCAAAATAATTCCCTAAAGTGAATATCGAAATTCGAATTTCCTCATTTTTAAAGTCGTCCACGAAACCTTTGTAATCCCGAAACGATTTTCAGCTAATCGTTTCCCGCCTGAAATTGGTTCGAGATTTTAATTGCCTCGATCGAGAACCACTGGTACTTCCGCACTGGACCCAGCGGACAATAAGTACATAGACTTATACTTATAGAGAATTTATTGCACACTGGTTCTTTCACGTGACTTTTCTTTGTTCTTTTTTATTGTAAGAGTAGCTGCGCCCGCGGTTTCACACGCGTGGTGATGTAAAATTGTTATATTTTGGATAATTCACACTACATGTTTGTGGTATGGTCGGCTGGCAAGTAAAACAACACTTTACGAGCTTCTGTTAAAGCGATGCGCGTGCGTTTATTTTTATATAATTCCAATATCACATACAAATAAAATTAAATTAATCAGAGTGTCTTGTGTCGTGCGTACGTCGTCTTTTCGAATCTTCTACTCTTCCTTTCACTCGTCATCTCTTTCACACTATGGCTTCGTTCAGTAATATCATCTTACATTAATCATATCATGCGTTCAAGATACATCATTCCCACATGTTTATAAATTATAGTGCATGTGTGTTATTCTGATGTGTAAGCTATATTACTATAAAGTTTCATCAAAATCCATTCAGGCCGCCCGGCCACAGGAAATTATGTTATTTCTCCATTCCTGCACTGATAGAGAAAGGATAGGATAGATTTACCACTTCAATTTTTTTTTGTGAAGCTGTCAAATAGACAGACGGCCAAGAAAACTGGTTACTGTCCCCTATAGACATTTGCAACAACAAGAGCGAAGCCAACGTTAAGCGTTAGCCAACAAGCCTTTAGGATAAGATAGAATAGATGAGATGAAAATAGTATGCGATCAAAATTCTCACTCTTTCTTGAAACACGATCATCAAGATCAACCGTTTTACTTTTCTGTGAGAGAGTGGTATCACACCGATCGAGCGGGCATTAAGCGCAAGTAAAATATTACAATTTTGCCATTTATTATGAAATCGAAGACAAATATTCTATAAATATAGCCGTATCTTTAGTGTAATAGTTCAAGCGATAGGCACCTGATTCACTAGATGGGAACAGGCCTCGAAAGCGAATTTTTAAGGAGATAATTTGGCTATAACTTCTGTTATTTATTCTGACCTGAGTGTTATTGGGACTTGCCCCTTATTACCTGTTATTTATTTATTAGGTTCGTTTACAGATACTACACCGTAACATTGTAGGAGACTATTTGAAAGTACAATACTAAGATTAGTGTGTTTATTTATTCTATTACAAACAAACACGGCTTAGGTTGAGAGTAAAATATTTTTTATAGAAAATATATGGATAAACAAATTTTGACATACATTTATATAAATACATAACCATAAGCACACATTAATGGCCTTACTTATAATCGTTTGTTAAATTTTAAGAAACTGCTCAGCAACTGATTAACGAAAATCTTACCCATAAACTCCTCTTAAGGATAAGAGGTGGTGGCAAAGTAACTCATAAATAACTGTCAAAAATAACCAACATCGAGGGATAGTATAAGTGAATGCTAAGAGGCAAGATGGCAAGTTTTATTTGAAACAACCATTGATTAGGGGCTTAAGGGTCTCTTATTTAAGAGATGGCTAATCCTTTCTTAACGAGATTATTATAAGTAAGGCCCTTATAGTTTAAATGAGGGTTATTAACAAAAAATTGTTACGATATTATAAAGTATTAGAATCAGATGGAAGCATATTGTGCAATATTCGGCGAAACTTAGGTAGTGAGTTGGCAAATATATCTAAAGTTATATATTGTTATTTTCTGTATTCATTGTATTTTAATTTAATAATTACACATATTAGCATTTTACTTTTATTTAATTATTCTCATAATATATACAGTTGTTACATACACTATGTCTAGTGTTGGGACACAACACCCGTAAACATATATTATCCATAATACAACATGACTATTTGTGTATAATATTTTTGTGTTAGATAATAATTATAAAGCCACAATCCACAGGAAGGAGGTAATACGAGTAAATTAACATAAACGTCAGTCATGAATAGTTATTAACAAATTCTTGTATTATAAAAATCACACCATTCATGTAGTTTATATATAATTAAAGCTCAAAGTTCAATTTAAATCAACGTACAACTGACATCTCTCAATTTTACGCTACTAGTAGAGATCTAATGTTAACTAACTGGATTTATTTGTGCTTACCACGCGCTGAGATTGCAGTAGAACGAGATAGATTTACAGATATTGCTAATGAAAGACAAGAACAAACGACAAGGGCGAATCAAGACTAGCTTAGGTGTTTAAATTATAGGCGCGTATTTGGTTTATTTCCGAAGTAGTATGGGTAAGATTTATGTATGGTCCGTAGTGTAAAGTACAGCGTATATAAAATAGGACATGTGTAGAATTAGTTTTACCCGTACGGGCGATATATAAGTTAGTGTAACACGGAGGTTTCGTTCTTCAGTGCCAACATCTACCAAAGTTCACGAATATATTGCAACGAGTTTAGCGGGACTCGGATTAAAATGCTGTTAGAATTACTATAGAGTTTATTAAAACTATATAAACACGTATAACACAGGTACAAATATTATCGAACACAACAAATCCAAACGCAATGACGAAGGTCGTAATTCAATAAAACGTGCAAAGTCCGTGATTAATAGATTACCGAATGTACACACGTCTCGCCTTGATCGTGGTTCTCGCTCAAATGCCCCCTCTCTCCATCAGGCTGTCGTTTTATACCTCACAAATGTGCCCGTATCGTAGTCAACGTAATCCGTAGCACCTGGCTAATGATTCAGCCGCAAGCGGCAATAAACGAGTACAACAAAACAATGGGCTGTTCTCTAGAAACGTATGCCAATAAATAAGTAAACAAAAGAAGACGATCTTAAAACGATTATATTTAGTTCAAATGCCGACACGTAATAAAATGTGCTTCTATAGATCTACACGTGGAATTTTGCTATACAACGTGGCAACACCACCACCCTTTTGGGAACGTTCCCGGCAAGTGACAGTGGTTTGGGACCAATATTTTTTCTTTAACAATATTTCCCTCTTCTATTCAGTTTTATTTTATTTTGTTTTGAATGTAGTATTAGTCTAGTCGAGAAGTTTATTTTCTGCGAATAATAGTTACCAGTCATTTAAAAATTAATAATTAATGAAATAAACATATTTCTAAAATTTTTCTCACGCAATCTTGTCGAGTAAGTTGATAAGAAGGGCTCCACGAGAGGAAAAATTTATTGAAAAATTCTGTCAACTTTTATATTGCCTTTTTAATAACAACAGAGTCCCACGACAAAATGGTTAATTAACAATTCAATTCATTCAATAAATTTATAAATAATGATGATAAAATTTTACTCTCGCGGGATCATTTTCTTTGAAGTTTTAAGATAATATCTGAATTTTTTCAAATTTTTAAATTAATATTTAATTGCAAATATTTTTTTATTTAAAACTTGCGTTCATTAAAGTAGCGGCGCGCGCATGTCGAAACAGCCGCGAAACCCGATTTTCAACGTTAGATAAAAATTATAAATATTGGTGCTACGATTTCGGGAGTCGAGAAGTTTTTCACTAAAATTTCCTGCTCTTTCAGAAACTTTTATAATATTTTAGATATCTCTCATAATTTTTAAGATTTTCCCAAAAAGCTGAACGGATATTTTTTTTCACTTTTTTGTTAAAAACAATTCTAATATTTATTGGGAGAAAAAATCCAAAAAACTACTTTTTCTAGATGCTATTCTGGAACGAATGAGCCATCAACCATATTTTAAGAGACTGGTAACTATTATTCGCAGAAAATAAACTTCTCGACTAGACCAGTATAGTTTATAATTTATTTTAAGTTTATATTGTATTTTTAATTGTCATTATGAATTGTGATATATAAGAGAATTTGTATAAGTTTTGTATAAGCGTATATAATGTCAACTCGTAAAACTCCGTTCTACTGGTATCCTCTAGTCTCCCTCTTATTAAGTGAACAATGCTTGTCCAACTTGTATTGATGACTTTCACGCATCAATAATTTCGATGTAAAGGTTCCCTCGCAATTTTTTCCTTTATCCTCAGTAAGTGGTATATATGTTATGGTCAAAGTAGTAAACAAGTTTTTTTTTAAATTTATTATCCAATATGCTTATATTTCATATACATTACAAATCACATTTGAACTGTGGCACAGAAACCTCATGGGTTTATTCGTGTCGCAGGGAGTCGTGTACACAATATTGTATAAGAGCAGAGACGAGTAATGGGTATCATCATTCTAGGATATGGTTCTCATTTGAGTTCCAGGTCTGCACATGCTTTGGGAATCAGTATAGAATCTTTTCAGATTATACTTGATTAATTTGTGGTTATTTTTGTACTTGTACATGCAGGTGTGAATTTGTCTTTTGTCGGCGCTCAGGTCGTAACAGTATGATAAATACATGAAATCAAATTGACATAATTCATGCAATAAAAAAAATCACACTGATCCAGTCGGCTGTAAAAGCTGTAATTAAGAAAATTATTCCAGCATGGCTCTTCCACGTTGGTTTCGAGGTCAGTATTGAAGTAAGAATAAAACAGTTTAAATAACATCGGTATATCTCGAAACTTCCAAAAATGAGAAAGGACAAGACAATATAGATATCTGACAGTCTTCCTTGGTTGCATTGTGCCATTTATTTGTTGCTGATGATTGTTGTCTGAAAACAAAAAAACATTTTTTTAATCATTGATAACCAACAGCGATCCAAAACAATCGAATATTGTAGAGGTAATTAATCGTTCTCTAGGGTTGCTTTTATGATGATTTTTTATTGAAGAACAGCAGATATACCGACAGCCAAATTTATGGAAAGTGCTTTCAGTTGCCTATGGACATTTGTAACACTTTGCTTGCTGGCGTTGAAGATAGGGATTGAATGTCGATTACTGAAAAAAAAACACTTAAAATTTCGCGGCTAGTATAGACAATTAAAAGTACGTTTTGAGCGCGGTGTTTTATTTATTTGAATTTTATTTTGACGTTTTGGCCACTTTTCGGAAGCTGTGATCAGGGCTACTGAAAAGTGAATCAAATATTAAAATGTAGTGAAACTCCCAAATTTTTTACCTGAAGACCATATTTAATATTTTGTGGTATAATTCATCCGGTTCGGTCAAAGAAGCAATCTCACAAACAGCCCTTCTAACGCAGTGGAAACCATTCAGTCCGTTTCTGAAAGTAAAGACATTGCATGATTAAATTTGATAAACAATAAACCTAATATTTTATTTGTTTACAGATGCAAAATACATATCCAAGACATAAAATTTCAATTTTACCACCGCACTGCTCGCCACCGACTCGGAGTTCATCCACCCTTCCATGAAACCTGGAAGTCGTCCACTGTACGTGGTGCTCGCTTCTTTATGTCATACATAAGTAAGCTATGGAATGAACTCCCTTCCGCGGTTTTCCGCGCTCTAATATTGGGCTTTTCAAAAAGGGCGTAAAGTCTCAATGAGGTAGGAAATTCTTCGGCTCCCTTAGTGTTGCAGACGTCCATGGGTGAAAATAGCCACTTGTTATCAAGTGGTCTCGTTTGTACTTTTGCCTATAAGCAAATGTAAAGGATATATAAAAATAATTAATAGCTAATTATAAAAAAAAAATATATCTATCAGGCAGCTTGGCACCGCTTAACCTTTTAAAGGACATTGTTTCTCTCTTATTCTGTCATCTCTATTCTGGAGTATTCTGAGGAGTTATTTGATCAGATACCAATCGATCGGTGGGAAGCTTTAGGTCATTAAAATCAGCCGGCACTCGATCAGCACCGCCGTCCACGGACGGACGGCGCATCGTCAACTAGTGATCCTCGCGTGAACGAGTAAACGTCAGGAGATTTTTGAACTGCCGAGTAGTATGTCAGCCATTGGTAATAGGTTTATACAAGAATCACTCCGAGCAGTGGGTTGTCACCAAGTGACCAAAAGAGTTATAAAATGTAGGTATTCGAGTCCGGCTAAGCATTAGTGACGCCTATAGTGTTGCAAACGTACATAAGTGATGGTAACTACTTTAATTAAGTTGAACAACGGTTTCAGACAACAACAAAAAAAACTATTTAATTATTTTTATTTATGGTAAAAAAATATTATTGTATAAGTTCAGCAGACGGCCTACCTGATGAAAAGCGGTTACCGTCACCTATGTACATTTGTAACACCAAAGTGCTGTCGCTCTCTAAAGGGAGGGAAACTGGAAGCTGATCACTAATGCCGGAACATAACTCTAGGTTGTTATGGTGGCATACTCCAGACCAGGGGTGTTAGCGAACCAGTCGGGCAAATAACTAACCACTTGGCTGTGGGTTGTTTTTTTTTTGCCTGTTATGACAAAATTTTGAAAACTTTTAAGTTTATCGCACTTTGTATTCTTTACGTTCAAAACTTATTGCACTATTGATAATTGAACCGAATGAAATGAGACACAAAAATGTTACCTGTTCAATAGTATTTCTATATTGTTATACACAGTTCTTCTGTATAGTCTGTGGTAAGGATGAAAGGAGTCCGGCGGATCGTCCCAGTTGATGCGGAACCCTAGCGCCTGTGCGAATATGCGGTTCCAATGAATCACGTTCGCTTTAAAATTGAACCTGATCTGCAGAAGAGATAGTGTCGAAGAAGATTAACTAAGAATGGTTCAGTCTTCTAGTACAAAACGTAATTCTGAAGGGCTTCTAAATTGTTAGTATTAGCCCCGGCGCGATTCTTGAGCGGTCCCCATGATATGTGTGTATATGAAGTGGATCTTTTTCAAAGTTTTAAAAAAATGATTTTTATTGCAGGAGTACAGCATACAGGCAGACGGCCGATTTGATGGAAAGCAGTTACCATCGCCTATGGACGGACAAGTGGAAAAACGGATCGCAACAAAATTTTAACTTGAAGTTTTACGGGCAGGTTTTCAAAATGGACAAGTACATTAACAATCTGCCCGAAGTTCAAATTTTGTAGCGATTCGTTTTTCTACTTGTCCGTTGTGATTCATTTTTCCACTTATCCGTTGCCATTCGTTTTTCCACTTGTTCGTTGCGATTCCTTTTTCCACTTGTCCCTTGAAGTTTCACTTCTAATATGTGTCCCAGCACACATTTTTTATTTATAGATTTATGTTATTTTGTAAGTATAGCTTTATTTATAGTATAATTTGGTGTATTTATTTTTAAAATTAACTTTTAGTTTTATTATAAGCACTGTTATTAATCTTCAATATTTGTTGCAACATATATTTGTATGATCGTATGTAAGAAAAAAATTAAATCATCATTCATACTTCGCGCGTTCATTCATACCATGGTACATTAGATCAAGCGACCTCCATCGGGACCTGAAAGTAGGGTTTGTTTCTAGCATTATCTGAAAGTTCGCGGAAGCTCATGGGCATCGGCTTCACCATCATGTGAATGTCGAGGCGATCCGGCACCTCGACAACACGGATATAACGAGAAGGCTCAAAAGGCCAAAACCGTTTGAACTAGTGCTATAAACAAAACTAAAGTGTAGTGTACTGTGCTAACTCATTAAAGAACACATGAACAAAGTGTCCTCCCCTTAATAGGGACAATAAGGAAAATGCTAATGGACACTTTCTTAGTAAAATACTTTTAGTCAATTTAGGTTATATTTAAATTACTTATTAGTCTTTTTAGATTACATTGTAATATTAATGTGGTATTTTTAGAAAAAAAAGTATTCATACTTACAAAAAAAAGAGTAGAGTTTCTGAAACTTATAAATCTTTTCTGTCTATTCGTCTCCACGTTTTCAATTGTTTCACATAATTCGATTAGGACGAACACAAATAAACAAACATTAAAAAATATAAAAAGTTGATATAATCTATTCATTTTATTTCTTATTTTTAATTTCTATTTTTTATTAAATAAGTTAAAAACATGTCAAGTTCGAATATTTTAAATATAATATTTTTATAAGAATTACATTAAAATTTCTTTAATTTTTTTTATAATTTTATAGGTATATTGTTTATGCTATTTATAAATATATGTCGCACGGATATTTCACTATGCAATCTTTTTAATTTACTCATATGTAACAATAATAATTGCTTATCATCACTGACTGACGCATTGATTGATTACCTGACCTACCAACGCAAAGCCCAAAGTACTAGGGTCAGGACCATGAAGATTTGCATGCGGGTTTCTTATATACAGGTACAAATATTACCAAACACAATAAATGACAACGTATTGAAGAAGGTCGTAATTTAATAAAACGCGCAAAGTCCGTTACTATTAGATTCTCGTTATGTACACACGTGACGCCCGTAACGTAATCGTCGCTTGATTGCCCCCCTCCCTCAATTAGACCGTCTTTTTATACTGCACAAATACAATATATATCTACGTACAAAGAAAGGATTTTTGAAAATTCAACCCCTAAGGGGGTGAAAAAGGGGACAAAAGTTTATATGAAAATCGGTTATTTTCTAAGCAAGAAAGTTTATTTATCTGCTTCTGGTTAGAAATAAATGTATACATGTACCAGCGTTTTTGGAAATTCAACCCCTAAGGGGATGAGAAAGGGGTTATCTTTTATTTTGTTTGACTACTCCAACTTGGTCTATATTTAATCTACGTGAGCGAAATCACCGGCAATAGGTCTTTGATCATAATTATAAATCAGATAATAATGATTAATTATGTAATTCAGTAACACTTTCAAAATCTCGTTTTTTGTCTATCTCTGCACTTGTATCGATAGATCTTCCAGTTTAACTTTTTTATGTCGTCACTCATCCTTCCTCATTACAAGCCCATAACCCCATAATCTTCTTAACTTTTCGGACTTGGGAGCAACTTTCAAAAATCCCTATGTGGGACTATGAGCTATGAACTTTTATTAACAAGTCTATTACTTCTATTAGATTGATACGATCAGCATAAATTCAAAATACAAGAGTGCATAGTAAAATAATCCTCTTACAATACACAATAGACCAAGGATAATCACTAACACACGTCTGCATGAACTCAAACACAATACATTTGTAATGGTCGTAGTGTTTTCGGAAAAATGAAGGTTACAACTGAGTGGATATGTAATTATTGAAAGTAGGTTTTATTTACGATATGCCTATCCGTTACATTGTGTGTATGGCCTGAATTACTACTTGGTCCAGTGGAAATCACTAATCCTATATTAGTACCGAATTGAACGAATGAAAAGAGTCTTTGAATATCCGGGGGAAGTGAAGGGGAAGTGGACACACCGGACTGGTGGCGAGAAAAGTTATTTCACATCTTCTCGCCTCTGATAATACATTCAATGATAATGATTTCGAAAAAATATCTTTCTAGTTTTTGTGATATAGTGTACATTTCTGGCCCCATCGCCATATTATAATTCAAATAAGGGAGGTTTCCTACCTCTACGGATTTTTACGTACACAGACTGCCAAGCGCTTACTTAATTTTGTACTTTATAATAACATTTTATAAATATACACAAAAAAATAAAATTGAAGTGTCTGTATGATATGTCAAAATAACAGCTTTGTACTAATTCCATATGAGAGTATATATGTGGGTGCGGTATAGATATACGCCACATTTATTTATTACTAGAGATATAAAATTAATTTTGGGTGGTTATATAAAAAAATTACCACGAAGGCTTAGCCCTTTAACCTGTATCTATACCCCACCGATAATTTTATAATCTTAACCGATACCTACTTGTTTTATTACATTATCCAAGGCTTCGAAGATATTATATAAAATTGCTAGTTAATGTGATTAATGGGGATTGTTCACGAAAAATTACCCTCTGATTTTATATTTTTATTACGTAAAATAGGGTATTTTAAGATACTAATTTGAATATTTTTGTATTTTAAGCGTTAGTTTTTTTATAATTCGATTTTAAAGTTATTTCTCCGATGACGTCATAAGGCAGAAGTTTATATTGATTTCTTTGCCTAGAAAACAAAAATAATCAAAGCAAGTTTTATCTATATCTAATCATAGTAATCTGTGCTACTTATTTAACTCACTGTCATTACTCATTACGTATCGTAATCATTCTAGTGTATTTTGTCGCTAGGCTTATAATTTTTCGTGTTCAACCATTATTATTTTCTATAGTTATCGTTAAATTTTTTAAAGTGGTCTTTAGGGAAAATCCATGTTACATAACTTAAATCAAATAATGTACAGCTAGATTTTTTTTTACACCTGAAGCAGGCAAACAGGCAGGCGGCCCACCTGATTGGATTTAGTAAGGTCAAATAAAGGTCAAACGCATTTCTTACAAAATACAAGAAGATCGTACGTTTTTTGGAATTTTAACTAGACAGAAATGATTAGGGACACTATTCCTCGAAATGGTTTTTCAAATAGCCAGATTGATAAAAAGTGAACAATCTCAATTCTGTGTCACTTATCACTTTATCTAAATTGAGTAGACATTATAAATAATGGCTAGATAATATATATAATATCCGGATTAATTACTTTGGCTGTAACATAAAAAACAAATTTTTTGTGTGTCTGTCTGTCTGTTTGTTCCAACTAAACTCTGAAACGGCTGAACACATTTTGACGCGACTTTTTCTAGCAGATAGTTGTTGTTATAAGAAGTAACTTAGGCTACTTTTAGAAAAAAATATTTGAAACCGCCACGAGCACGCTGCCGCCGTCGGCGAAACGGAAGTCAAATTCAATTAAATTGCTCGCGGACGAATTTGCGGGTAACAGATAGTGTTGAATAAGGACTGTACAGAGGTTGTAGTTGAGAAGTGTAAGCCAAGACCTCGCATTAAGCCCCATACAACCTAATGACGCGACGGCATAATACCGTCGACACTAACAAGCTCCCCGGATGTTCTACCCGCAGAATTGCAGCAATTTTAATTAAATTATGTCGCACAGATGGTGATATTATGATTTGCATTACTCATACCACTAGTCAAAGTAGGTATATGGTTGCTCTTTATTATACATATATTTTTTTCCTTAACTGACACGGGCAAACAGAGGGCCGGATGAAAAGTGGTTATTGTGCTATCGATTTTGGTTGTTTGCAAACTTGCGTTTGGGCAATGCTACCTTATTGTCTATTGTCTCATGTGTCCTAAGATAGGATAGAGGGGGATGAGATAGATGTAATGTAAAAGGAGGATGAGATGGAAGTGATGGGACAGGGAGCCACGTATCCCATCGCTTCTGCCGTCCTACTCCATCTCTCTAAACTGTATCTAATTATAAAATGCAGGCAGCGAAACTTTCACTCATCGTACGAACCATAATACTACTCAGCCAATTACAGTCCACTGCTTGACGTAGGCCTCCCCAAGTCAGCGCTGTTCTTCCCGATCCTCCGCCTTCCTCATCCAGCGCCTACCGACGACCTTGTGCAGGTCGTTAGTCTATCAGGCTAGAGTGTGTCCGACACTACGGTTGCTAGGTTGGTTGGTAAACACCAAGATGCGGTCTCCACTCTTAGAGTCCCAATTCTGCTATTACTATCTCGTCAAAACTTGTCTTCGTCTCAATTTTAGGTTTGCCTGATTTCTTTATCCTTTTTAATCGCGTGGCATCTTTTGCCATTTTTTTAGGGGATAGTACCTGCGGTTACCATACCCTAACTACATACACGAGGGATAGAATAAACAAATTTATTACATATTATATATAAGTTCCGTGCGTTTGTTTCTTTTATTCCTCATGTATGTAGTTAAGGTACCGTAACCATTTGGACAAAAAAAGAGGCCATTATATCCTCGTCATGTTTTCCGTCCGTCTGTCTTTGTACATCACAGATATTTTAACTAACACTAACAAACTACATACAAAATATGTAATAAGTGTGTTTATTCTGTCTCTCATGTATGTAGTTAGGGTACTGTAACCACTTGGTTGAAAAAGAGGTCATTATCCTCGTCATATTGTCCGTCCTCTGTCTTTGTATATCACAAATATTTTAACTAATACTTCGTTCTAACTAAACGTTTCGCCTCCACGTTCCTTCTACGTATGCCAGAGTTGTGGAATGCACTACCAGAGTCCATGTTTCCCGAAACGTACAATCCAGGTATCTTCGAGTCTCGTGTGAATAGGTACTATCTAGGTAAGCGTGCTCCATCTTCGACCGCTTCGTCCTGCAGCAATGGACGTCCTCGTGGGGAAACCCAAATATATTTAATTTAAAAAAAAACACTAATAAACTACATATATAGAATGTAAGAATATATATAATATGTAGTTTTAACCAACCATCTGTGGATGGTTTTTTGCATTTATCTTTTTTAGGGTTAATTAAAAAACTTGACCTAAATAAACAATTTATATTTGCACATGATGTGATGAAAAAGTAATTTTTTCTTAATGCGAATGTTTTTTTGCCAGTTTTTATTATAAATCAAAAAATATCCGTATATCTTGATACTTCTAGAAGAGAGAATGGACATGATGCTATTGATGTTCGACAATCTTCTTTAGTTGTGTTATGCCACTTATTTGTAACAGAGGAATGTTGTCTGTAAAATAAAAATTAAGCACTTTAATCTAAACTATCACTAAAATAAATTATTTCTGAACTCATAAATTACGTGACAGATCCCTGACAGTGGCGACACCTGTTAACTTATTCAAGATATGGAGAAACTTTAAGGGTGGTCTTTTGGCGTAAAAGCTCGAAAGTGAGGTTAGAAACGAAAAATATTTTCGTTGGTATTTATTGATCAATATTTACTTTTTTTTAAATCCTCATTTACTCGTAAACTATAAATGTTCTTGTGTATTTCTATAATTTCATGTCTAAATTTGTTTATCCTTATATTTTGTGATTTTTTTATATTTTTTATTTACTCTCAACCAAAGCTGTGTTTGTTTGTAATAGGTTACACACTTATCTTAGTATTGAACATTTAAATTGTCTCCTACAATGTTATGGTGTAGTAACTGTAAACGAACCAAATAAATAAATAAAATAAAAATAATTTAGCAAAAATATTACAATAAAACTTCACGATATGAGACGTAATTTAGTTTTATTATAGTTTTTCTATATTTATTTTAAGTTATGAAAAAAAATAATCAGATCACCTCCAAGATATTTAAAAGAAACCGTTTTATTCCTTCAATTTTTATCAAAACAGGATAGAAAATATCTACTTCTTTGTAAAAGAGAAACAAATAATTTGTTTTCATTATGTTTTTAAATATAACTTCATAAATATTTTTAAATTTATAAATAAACTTATTAAACTAAACTATACTATAAATAAAGCAATACTTACAAAATAGCATTATTAAACTAAATTTTATTCACAACTAGCTGACCCGGCGAACTTCGTACCGCCATATTTTCTGAATTCCTAAAAGACTTTCTTCATGACACAAAAATAAAATCACTATAATCGGTCCAGGTAATTAGTAGGATTCTAGAACCCGATCTCAGCGCCACCTACCGGTTCTAATTGCGAATTTAAACCATCCGCGAACCCACTCAAACACACAAAAACAAAATCACCAAAATCGCTCCCGGTGATTAGGAGGATTCTAGAACCCGATATCAGCGCCACCTACTGTCTCTAATTGTGGAAATAATCCATCCTGGGACCCACTCAAACACACACGCAAAATTTCATCAAAATCGGTAAAGTCGTTCTCAAGTTATGCGCTTACCAACACATTTTGGAATTCATTTTTATATATAAGATAAAATAATAATGCATCTAAAAACGACCATGTCTGTGGAGCCCCCGCTATCGCCTGAAGAAATAGTACTAAAAACCCTCATGGAAGCTGGCGTTGAAACAAGCTTAATTATATTGTTATTTTGTAGGTCTGTATTATCATTATAATATATTAAGGTTTCTTAGTGCTTTTAATAAATTAATAGGTTGCTAATCATGGTATTTTTTTATTGCAGGAGTTCAGCAGACAGGCAGACGGCCCACTTAATTGAAAGCGGTTACCATCGCCTATGGACATTTGCAACACTAAATGTCCTACGAATGCGCTGCTGCTCTCTTAAGGGAGACTGGAACCTCGTCACTAATATTGGAACACAACCCAAGGTTGTTATGGCGACATATTTTAGACCAGGGATGGCTTTGGGTTGTTTTGTCGCCTCTTACGACAGGCCGCTAGTCTGCGGGAAATTGTATTCTTTCTCCGACCCTGCACGGCTACAACATGGGTGCCAATAATATTATAATTATCCTACAATCGTTAAAGTTGTAATACTATATAAACAAAAGTGCATTATCAGGCATAATCAAGGATCTACAATTCACTAAGACTGGAATAGTCTTCTTTATAATTTATATTGCTATAATCTTTACAAATTTAAAAGTTCTCGTTACTCTAGTTTAGTGCATACCTAAAAACCACCTTCAAAATTTGATGGTATATCCCATTAGGTTCCGTCAAAGCCGCCATCTCGCAAACAGCTCTCCTGACGCAGTGGAAACCATTCAGACCGTTTCTGAAAGCAAAAATTGAGTATAATTATAATACTATAAAGCAGTATATTTAGGTAAATAGAAAAACTGCAGATTTGAGAAGTTTTTGTTGTATCGATTTTTTTTGTATTTCTGGAACTATTCGTTAAATCATAATGTAATATTTTAGGAAAGTCCATTAACTGAGGATAAATACAAAATATATAATTAATAAATAATACCACGCTTTTTCAAGGCGGACTGGTGAGCATATTCTACATTGATAATCGCAATGTGCAGGTTGATTAGCAATGTTATCTTGATAGAAGGTACCGATTTTAAAAATGCACAATAAATCAAAAAGGTTAAAAATTACGTTATTGACAAATATTCCGATAATTAATTAATCCAAAGTTAACTCGAGCAAAGTCACGTGGAAAGCTTTAATAATAACCCTGCCTGATGTTATTGATGGAAGGGTATGGAATAATGCTAAATAATCTATCTAGATTATAATAAATGTAGTTTGTACAAAGAATTAAAAACAAAAACTAATGTGGCTTCTTTTGGGACACCTAGTTGGAACAAAGTTTTCAATTCCATCGAAGACCATCGCAGGCCATCGAAAGCTATCGAAGGTCATCGACGACCATCGTAGGTCATTGACGAAATTGTATGGTATGTCTTACCATTTTCTTCTTTCGCTAATGCTTTTTTTCGTCTAGGCCCCCTCCGCTGAGTAACGTGCAATAAGGAAATTCGTTCGAAAAAGGTATCCAAAAGAGGAAATTAAACACAATATCTTACCTGTCCAGAAGTATTTCTAGATTATTATAAACAGTTCTTCTTTGTAGTCTGTGAAACGGATGAAAGGAGTCCGGCGGATCATCCCAATTGATACGGAACCCGATTGCTTGCGCGAATATTTGGTTCCACTGAACCATGTTTGCTTTAAAGTTGATTTTCAGCTGTGGATAGGAAATATAATTAAAGTTTTTGATACTCGAATCGAAATTGACGAAGATACGTCTTTTTTATATGGCTGACGTTAATTTTTGCAGACCTTTATATCTTAAGTCACTTTCTAATTTGTCGTTTCTGCAGCGGTGTATGCGGTTTCTATGAGTCCTGATTCACTCGGAATGGGCGCAGATGCGGCATATACAGAACGAGGCTCGAGAAAATGTAGGCGGTCGGTAAGCTTTCGGGACTGCGTGCATTGAGCATACCGATTCCGCACCGCTGCTGCACCGATATTTCAGAAAGCGGTTTTACATTAGACTGATATTAGAGAGTTCGTTTCTATCTTGTAATCTATTATCAAGCAAAGCTGTCCATATAAACATAATAATAATAAGATTTTATTGACACCAAAATTAAATTTACATTTGTCTTAAAATTGAGACTGTTTGGGTACTAACACCTAAACTAGACCAAGCCTGTTTCTTAGATGTTATCCCTTTCAGCGACTTAATAACTATGACATGAGTATGTAACAATTTAAGTACAATTATTCAAAAAAAAGTCACAAAAAGGAATAATTTAAAAGGTAGATTCAATTTTTTTTAAGCAAGTGAGAAGTACATATGTCTATAATTGTCAATGGACACAAACATAAACCTACACACACGCACAACTAAATCACTTCAGTTCAGTGCTTTTCCATCAAAATGATTCATTTTCATCGATCCGTCTAATATCAGCATAATGGTAGTTCAGCCAAGAACAAGTCTCTTGTCAGAACTCTCCTATCTTTTTAACTACGTAAATAAATAATTATATAAACACTAATACTTACATAAAAGCGACTGATATTCAAAAAACTTAAAAATCTTTTAGGCCTATGTAGCACTGCACTACTATCCGCTTCACCATAGTCAAATAAAATAAACACAACAAAACACACATAACACACTATGAGGATCTGATAAAATGTCTTCATATTTTTTAAATATAAATTAAATTATATCCAGGGAGGAAAAGTAGGTAGCTTTTAGGGCGCTTTACCCAGAGAAGATGGCGATCTAGGCTCAGTATTCTTCTTAAAGTTAAAGGAGGGACTATGGGTAGAATACTAATTTTAATACCTATAAAGTTGATAACTGATTTTTGTTTAACTATAAACAATATTTTTTACACAAGGCTACTAGTATATTTAACATTTAAATTAATAACAACAACAAATTAATATAGTTTCAAGTTTCAATTGTCAACAATCAAAAATTTGTACAGTCAAATGATCCACTTAACCCCAAGAAAACACTAACAGAAAATTATCACAACACACTGAACGCAAAGATAACATACCTATATTTGCCGCGTGATGTTCTTATGAATAAAACGAAAGTTGAACCGCGAAATAACAATAATCATTGAAAAAAAAAGATTTTATTGACACCTTTCTTATTGACCGTTATACTGTGTGCATGACCTAAACTAGATTTTCGGTAATATAGGTGAATATATTCACAGAGTGTTCTTAGAAAACGTAGTGTATATATTGTTCTATTTACGTTGAAACTATTTTTTCCAATCAGAGCTTTTGTCTTTAAGAATAAAAACATTACAGTTTTTAACGGTAATAGTTTGCTGTGCAGACTTATTGAAAAAATCATGTTTTTGGGTTAAAGTGAACAGCAATTGTAGAATATTATTTTTGAGCAAGGGTTATGTATTTGTCTTGGAGATCTCAATGGCTTACTGACAAGTGTACAAGTTCAAGCTGTAAATACTTCTTCCTTTGGCATTAGTCAAAGACTTACGATTTTTGTTACGTTTTGAGTTACAATAACTTAGTAAGTTTCTAAAAGGCTTCTATTTAAAATTTATTTTATCACCTTCAAAGTATGCTCCTTCAGAATCGATACACTTACGCCAGCGAATGATCCATCCAGAAACATTTTTAAACGATTTTCCGGAATTGAGTTTAGTACTTGTCGCAAATTCTCCTTTATGTCTTCTATCTAATAAAAACGGGTACCACCAAGTGGTAATTTGAGTTTTTTTCGGTTTCGATTCAGTTGGAAGGTGTCACTCCGAAGATTGTTTACTAGTTTGCATGTCAAACTCGTAAAACAACGTCTCGTCACCAGTAACAATGCGTTTCATGAATGTTGGGTCGGAATTGACTCTTTCTAGCATGTCTTCAGCGACTCTTTCAACTTGATTGAGTTTTTAAAGAAAATTTAGGTCTTTTGGTACTAGCTGAGGGGCAACATGTTTAATACTCAAGTAATTATTTAAAATTATACGAATTGACTAATGACACAGAAAGTTCAGTGGCTATTTCTCTTAAATTTTACTGAGTATTTTTCAGTCACTATTGCCTTTACTTTTGAGATGTAACTGCAGTTGAAGACGTAGATGGCTTCCCAAGGGCGAGGCAAATCTTCCAGCATATCTCGACCGCTTTGTACCATTCATAAGCACGTATTATTGATAAAGTCGATTCACCGTAAACCTTCTGTAGTATTTTGAGTGTCTCCGAAGACGAAATTACATTGCGAAGCAAAATTTAAGACAAACTCATTGTTCGATGTTTTTGTCCTTTATGAAATTCGCAATACACACTAGATAATCTAACTAAAAACAGTACTATACTTGATCTAAATCACCAATGTAACTCAAACTTAAAAACAAAATTAAAAACAGTTGTAGCAATCAAACAAAAAAATCTGAATTTGAAACTAAAAACAAATCATCCATACCCAATACATTTTTTCAGAATGTGTTTCACTTTTTAACAGCCTGTATATTTAGTGTTAACGGTTTCGAAGATTTATTTGTTGTTCGTGATTAACGGTGAATGCTCCATACTAAGTAATCTGGTAAGTTGCATTATCCTTTCACATCTAATACAGTTCAATCCTTATCTTAAACATTAATCCAAAATCACTGAAGACTTATTTATCTTAGAAGAATTACACCTACCCTCAAATAATCAATAAACTGGAACAATTCTTTTAATTACTCAAATTTAAGTGTAGCATAATTTAATGGAGTCAAAATAGTAACAATGTACTTCAAATTAATATTTGTTTATCTGTGCTTGTCAGATATTTTTGCGCAAGCACAAGATGTTGATGTTAACAACACTGGTATAAATATAGACAGCAAAAATGTGATTTTATCCAGAAGAAAAAGGTTTATTGTGTTTCCAGAAGGAAGTTCTTTTCAGTTGAGTAAGTTTTTCATTATCTTCTGTGTATATGTATTGCCTCAAACAGAGAAACAGACAGAATGTCTCCCTGATAGAAACTAAATACTGACGCTTTTGGACGTTTGCATTATTATGTTTGTACTATATGATGTAGCTTTTATATTATCTGTATATTCCATAAAATATTATGTTATCTATAATATTATATAATTCTAAATATGCCGTGTCTGCACATTGAAGCTATTAACTTATTATTAAAACAAACAACTGGATTAGCTAAAAAAGATTAGATAAACGATGGAACACGATGGTGTGCACTGCGTAAACGTATCGCTTGCACGTCGTGTATTTCCTCGTCCAGAATAGGAGGCCTCCGAATAGGCGCCACTGTCCGTGGTGTCCGTAAACACCTCGCGTTGGAGGCGGTCGCTCGTACTCCACGCCGTTCATTGCGTTCTCTTCTTATGACATCTATTCCCGACGACTCATCTTGGTCCCCTTTCTCTGCCTTGATCGCTTCAATCTGCCTCTTTTCTTCACTGGCAATTTCAGTGGCTTGAAATGTTTATTTTTTTTTAATGAATCGAGATCATCAGCTTTCAGCAATCTGTCGCGCAGTCTATTATCCAAAACTCCACATACGAATCGATCGCATGTTGATCCTTCCTCAAGATGTAACAAAATCACATTGCTGGGCAAGTAGTTTAGCAATGTGACTTATTCGTCGATCGATTACCCAATTTTTTGGTTTCGTATGAAGAATTTAAAACGGATGAGCAGCAGTATATTACTTTGTCTCAAAATGTTCATTAAAGTTCATCAGTAAAGCGAAGTCTTTTTATTTTCGTCTTTTGCGTACTTAACTGTCGTGTACACATGGTAGCCTTCTGTCCCAATCCGATTAATTAACAAACTCGCTTTCACATCTGATGTTTCTTGGTGCAATCCGGAAGCCTTGAGAAACCTATAAAAGTGTTTGAACCATTACCGTCACGCGTCGACATGGCCCGCGGGTCCACCTTGTTAACATTTCGAACGGAGGACGTGCTTGCTCCATATTTACAACATATATTTACACTGCAACGTCCTTGAATCACTTTTATTAGAAACTACCTTCATTTTTATACATTAATATAACACACTTTGAACATCTTCTCTTCGCAACGATAAAATATCGAAATAGCAGAATTAGGTCCCTGTCCATAAAACATTAAAAAATGTACTTCTTTTCAGTATTTTGTACCACGTATCCATTAATATCCCCTATTGGTGATATATTCTTATGGGGCAACACAGCGGCTTTAGCGTGGGAGCTACCACAAGATCCTTATTCCCCATTCAACCACAGAGCTGACCCTCTTCATAGACGTATGGACTCCAAGGTCATTTATTACCTTGATGAAGACGGCCGGATTATAAATAAAAGACCTTACCAGAGGTAAGTGTACTGGTAATTTTTTACAGCTTCTAAAGAATGATTTATTTACATTTGTAATTTTGGACAGACATCTAATTAGACAGTTATGAATAGATATTTAACTGATGGTTAAAATTAATAATCGCTAAAATTATTTCGGTAAACAGCGATTTTTTTAATTTATTTAATCGTCAGTTAAAAGTCTATGCACACCAGCCTTAATCAACAACTTAATAACTAATTATTCGATTCATTCAGTACGTTAACCAGCAATTTGTGACGTAAAGTTAACTTATATAGCTGGTGACGCCGGTCTCATGCACTAGGTTGAAAACAAAACTCTAGAAACAGGGCCTGCGTGGCTCCCTCGGTATAAATCACTGATGGGCGCTTTAAGTAAGGAAATTGATAACGAGTTAAAAAAATAGATAATACTTTATTGTACAACAAAGCATGTAAACAACAAACTCTTTGTAACATACAAACAGAGGTAGAAAAAGATAAGGGATAGTACAACGGACTGCCATATCGCTAAGAACCGATCTCTGCAAGACAACCCTTGGCAGATACTGATAGATTTTTAATAATGACGGTGGTTCAGTTAAAAAATAATGATACATGATAAATAAACGTATAAGTACAAAAATAATATAAATACCTGTGTATATACACATACATATATAAATATAGCAATACAAACATACATATATTTATATAATAGCTTTAGGAATTATTATACACAATACAAAAGTACACACACACACAATACTTCTCAACCAGATTTTTAGAGCATAGTATGGATTTGACTTATCTTATAGCAATAGGTAACTCGTTCCAGAGACGCCTCGACTGGACGGTGAGAAATTTATTACAAAAACAGGACGTGTATGGTGTATTCATTTAAATTTAAAAAAAAAAAATGTACCAGCCGGTCTCCCAGACATGCACGTCGCCAGTGGCGGTTTCGATTCTATTAATATGAAAGTTAAGCTTTATTTAACGATCTACATGTATTTAGGAGAAAAATTTGCTTCATACCATACACTGTAGCGGTACAGCGATCAAATAACCACAAACTGACTTTCAGAAAATTCATAGTGAATCCAGCGTTCGCGAAACGCAGCGTGGACTCATCTGAGCAAATCGAAAAAGCCAGCGGAATTTTCGAGATAGACAGGAAACAGATGCACCGTTCACAAAACAACGTAGAGCATTCAAAACGCAACAACTGGGAGCGTCGGAGCATACAATTCCATAGGAGCAGCCGCGCTTCACTGTTCCAGAAAATAGCGACGATGCTCCGAGGGTACGTTTAGGACTTTATTGTGTTATTTATATTCAGTAAATGTATTCCAGGGATCACAAGACGTGCATTTACAGGTGTGCCTCTGGAATAAAATGTTGTGTTTTGATCGTTGTTGAGGTGTAGTTTCATATATCGCGGATATTTAGATCATCGCATTGAAATTGAAATGTCTTAGAAATCAGAAATATTTTATTCATAACAAGTTACACGCAAGTTTCTATTATTAACATTATGTCATAAACTCTTCACAGCTATAAAATAAAGTGCTCAACTAATCACTTCCTGAGCCGTTTAAATGAACCGACGGATGGTGTATCCGTTATTGCTTTAGATAGTTTATTTCGTATCAACGGTCCCATGACATGCTTCAATGTGCCTGATTTCCCTAGATTGTTTTGTAGATATTTCATGTCATCCTCATACCGAGTGATCGCAGATTGCGATATAATTGAAAAAAATTCGTAAAGTAATATCTGATATGAGAGGTCGGTAGGAACATAATAGGTAATATGAAGGTATTTAATATATGGAAGCTGTGTATTTACCGTGCTAAAAACTTGTCAACCTTAAATTGAGGGTATTTATGTTTTTGTTAAAATACCTGCACTTGACCTCTGCTAAAAGGTAAACACTGTGTTGTTAGTTCGATAATATAAAAGGAGATGAAATCACCTAGACACACACATTCTACGTTTATCGGTTGAACAGAGCGAAAGCTCTGTTGGACAAGAGGCGCATAGTATATTGTGGTCGATAATTACAGTTCGATAATCGCAGTATTCTTTAAGGGCAAATTGCTGCTCGACACCTGACAAGCGTGGAGACAACTCTTGGAGTTGTCTTAATATTTCTGTGTATTATTGTGCTGTATTTAATATTGTAATTGTAATAATTCTAGTGTAATAAATTTTGATTATAACATTTCAGATTATTATTATTTTGCTATAAAGTGTATATTATGCACGTCATTATCCTCTTATCAGGGAGGTTAAGCAAGGAGAAGTATCAAAATAAGGCGGAACTTTATCATATGTCTTAAAATCAGTATATCATTCATCATCTAGAACACTAATCAATTCACTAAACGACCGTTAAAAAACAGTTGCTTTAAGCCATCTATTAGTACTTTTAAATTGTTCATTAATATGCATATCAACATGTTAGAATAAATCTTCGAGAGTTATTGGAAAACCAAGACGTATGTACACTGTACAGGTGTATCATAGTTTTTCGTTGAAAGTGTAACAGACCTATAAAGTTACTTTCAGCCAGTTTTAGTGTGGATTTCAAAGGTGTCATTAAATCGCCTGTATGCCTGTTGGTCGCGGATCGTCTATAACAGGAACAGTGGAGGTTTTACCAGCTTGCAATCGGACTGATACGACTTGTATGACATTATTTAAGAAAACCAAACATCGTAAGGCCTTACGAAATCCCTAACTCACTCTAATTTAGAAAGCGTATACATGAGATTAGTGGTTGGAATAAGAGCAGATGATGTAGCAATGAGTTTGTAAAAAGAGAACAAAACTACCATTCAGATTTGTCTGAGATTACTTTACATTGTATAGACTGTAGAAAATACTATACAAGTTCTACATATTTCTAGAAGTTATGAAAAGAAAACCTAAATTTAATTACAAGACAATCTACATACTCAAGGCTATGAAAAAATGAAGAAACATAAAAGCATCGAAACAAAATGACTTTCATATTCAAATGCTATTAAGATTTAACCCGAGAAACGCTATTGGAGAACTTAAGAAATTGTTAATTCACTTTAAGATTTAAAGACATGAATTCCTATAAGAATTATTCGATTTGGCACTGCGCCCGCTCGAAGTGTTAAGACTTAACTTCTCCTATTTTAGATTGTGATATATTTTAAAAATTCAGCTTTATTGATGTTACAGACTCGGTGGGGACGGAAAGCAGTGTATTTTGAAAACTCTATGCATTGTTGGGAAGTCCAAACATCTTCCTCAGGGGCAGACATTCTTGGAGCAAATATTGAGAGCCGTTTTTACGTGAGTGTTTATCTTTACTTTTATTGTCTTAACACATTTACAGACGCATTGATTTATTTGTGCTTTCCATTCCTGCGGTACGGGACATCTTAGACCTCGTTCTAAAACTATCATTATGGCGATACGAGGCCTATTTAGTCCCGTAACGTTTTATAATCTTATTTAGACATATATAAAATACTTGATAGATTTTTGTTATGTGTTGTGCGTTACGAGGTCAAGGTAACCCCGTATTGGGTAACAGTGGATTCACCCCTCAGCCCGATGCGGTACATCCTGCTTCCCGGGGTGTAAGCAGCACGAAGACATCACGGTGCAGTAATTATGTTCTAAATTCCTTGACGTTCAGCTAAAGTCCATGTGTGGGGTGCAAGTTGGGTTTAGTATATAGTTTGGTCCGAATCCGTGGGGGTGGGACGCACGCACGGACGTGGACGAAAGCATTTATAAAAAGGTCAAAAGTGACCCAACTGATAAAGTAACCAAATAAACAATCACGATTATGAAAAAACATTCCGAAAAGTTAAGCTTAGATGTATCCGATCTCACACCATCTTACACCAAAGCGCTTAAATTGTTTTGGGCTACCTAAAATTCATAAAAACAAGTTCCTCTTGCGCAATGGAGTAATTAATATATTGCAAGTGTACAACAACTCGTCGTCTTATTTTATAATCCCCTCTCAGGCGATTGAGCCATAGGCTCTCGCCTAGTGGTGCTTCACCATTATACAACAGGGGTCTTCCACCACCAAAGCACCACACTTAAAGAGATCCTCACAGCACTCACCATATGAAACACAATAGCTTAAGGCTGACCATTGTATGCGGTCTATATTCTGTGAGAACATGATCTCACATCCGTCGAGCCTACCTAGAATTTTTTTATCAAGATTCCAGCATGGATCTACTACGTGTAATGTATGTTAAAACATAGAAGTAGACTACTAATTATGACAATGCTAATACTTGGTAGTATCGATTCTGCATTATATTATATAAGTAACATCTGTAGAAACATATTGGTCTCGTATTCTGTGTAATGGAAGAGTAATGAAACTTAAAAATATTACAGGTTTTACCTAATTTAAATGTCGAAGCCATTTTGTTCTAAGTACTAAAGTTCCAAATGTATTTATGTTTGCGTTACTTTTGGCTGTATTAAATATAAATTTAATAAAACTGTCATTACTGTTTATAGGTTTCCAGAAGGCACAGGATCTCTTGCTGAAGACGACATGCTAAAGGAATATGACAAAGCTTACAATACGGCGGAATCGTGTGATGAATTGTATCCAGAATGTGAAGATCCCCTTTCAGATGGAAGTTCTCCTATCACCAATTATTAATTTTTTTTTAACAAAATAAAAAATTTCAAAACAATAAAGTATCCTATAGAAACCGTACTGAAATTGCTACAAAAGTCATCCGAACTCTTTTACAGCATTATAACGCATGGGAAAGAGATGCGTATACAATTGTATATTCGTTAGTTAAATTTTTTGCTAAACGACTGTAATTCATAGTATACTGCCTCCTTTTTTTGATCAAAAGAAATCCACTTATTGACGTCTCACTATGTGGGGATCACGATGAAGGCATGTGGAGACTCGTCGGCCTAGACCTGTCCTTATGAAGGTTGGGTACCACTGCTGCAATACCCACTAAAATTCCCCGTGTTTCTTATATTCAGATATAGCCAGCCGCGGGAAACGTCAATCGCTTGCTCTGGCAGGTATCAGCCGCGATGGCCTTGTCAATTGTCATCGCAGGGCGAAAAGCACTCCTCTCCTTCCTTCAGCCTTGAGTGCGGATCGATTCTCCTCTGGGTTTCGCCCACAGCCGTTTGATCACGGCGCTGGAGGTCAATCAGGCCAACCTAGCACCGGAGTCTTCGTTTGCTGGAGGTGGAACTATGGCTCGACGCCTCCTCTCTGTATAGTATCTTCCCTGTAACGTGTTAAACAGAGACACTACCTCCCAAAAACTATAAACCCCTGAAGCTAAAGTCAAAAATCTATTAAATTGACACAACTACTTGAACATTCCCCTAAAAATATAATTTTTCTTCCACATAAAACAAAACTTCGTGATGATTGTAGTGCTAAATGTACTTTGGAATATAATTATTTTTAATTATGGATAAAGAACTCTTGAATGTGCCTTTACATAGGATCTTAAGACTTCTTTTTCTTCTAAACTGTTGTATGGCGTAAAAGATGCTATAATGTCATTCCTAAAAATAATTGTAATAGCTTTTGCTATTAAAAAAATTGACGAAAATTCACAGTTGTCGCAATAAGATGATAAAGGAGTTGTACATTTTTTTTTTATAATGACGTGAAATGTATGTTTAGGTGTTCGTACTAAAATATAATTAATATTATTTAAGACTAGCCTCTACCCGCGACTTCGTCCGCATGGTGCGGTTTTTTAACTATCCCACGGGAACTCTTTAATTTTACGGGATCAAAAGTATCCTATATGTTGACCAAGGATATAAGCTACCACCATACAAAATTTCGGGTAAATCGGTCTGAGATTAGCCGGTACAAACAGATAGACAAACAGAGAAACAAAACATTTGAAAAAAATCTAAATTAGTTCTATTTCACTTCTTACCCTGACTTGGTTTTTATCATTTTTATTCATTGTACAGAAATTCGACCTCTACAGTTTTATTATATGTATAGATAGATTAATTGTTAATTACGGAACTCTGAGTATGACTACTTATAATAAATTGAGCTTTTTATTGCATGAGGTCAGCAGATAGGTAGATCTGATGAAAAGTGGTTACCATAACCTATGGACATTTGTAACACCAAAGGTGTAACCAATGTCCTGCCGCTCTCTAAGGGAGTCTGGAACCTGGCCACTAATGCCGGAATACAACTCAAGCTTGTTATGGCGGCATACTCTAGACCAGAGGTGGTAGCCAGCAAGATGGATAGATACCCTACCACCTGGCTATGGGTTGTTTAATCGCCTCTTACAACAGGCCGCCCGACCCCAGGAAATTGTATTTTTTTCCGTTCCTACCTGGAGAGAATTTAGGAAGACTCTCCAGATACATCAATGCTTCACAAAACCAGAATTTTGTTGAATATTTATTACTGTTATTAATATTAGTAAGAAAATAAAAGAATAATGTGTTCTATGCCTTTATTATTATTCCATTGTATTAAAATGACTGTATGTATTATACATATAAACGTGTTCTACTCCACGTATAGACGTATCTAATGAATTTCTTGAAACACGCGTATCACGTACGATGGTTCTAATGGTGGTACAATTTTCCCCATTTCCTTTTTTGTTTTCCGAATGGCGCACATGGCGCTTTGGGAGCACGAACATAACAGTAAAAAGATTGACACTGTGCTATGTTAATTGGTGTTTCATTTATACACTTTACATGCTGGCTGGTTAAACGAATGGACAGTGCGTTTTAGATTTCACGCTGGTCAACTTTAAGTGTGATATTTGTCAAATAAACTAAACTAAATTGAGTCTTTGTGCATAACAAAGTCAACTATAGTGTTATAATTTATAAATGAAACTGATAGTCAACTTGTTCTTATTTTGAATTTGAATCGGATAGCCAAAGAAAACAAACATTTGAATTTAGAATCGAACAAGGTTTGAAGTTGAAACTAGACTTCTTTTACGAGTGTTGAACTTCACTTGTGCTTGAACTTCATGACAAGATGCGTTTAACTTTTGGATTTTCATTGTTTTTGACAACAATTGTGTTGTTCGAGATGGCAATTAGTGAGAGTTTTGAAGACAATGGTAACATAACTGAGAATGAATTCTCGTTCGAAAATGAACGATCAAGAGTGTTGTCGCGACAAAAAAGATTCTTAACTTTCCCTGACGGCAGTTCGTTGCAGCTAGGTAAATAAATGTTATTTTGTATTTAGCTACGATGGAAGATTGTTGGCGGTTTCCTATATCTTACTGCCTATTAATTTGCCTTACAATCGGTTAAAATTTGACATACGCTCCATACAAAAAAAATATTTCATTTTCGTCAAAAATCAATCGATGATAAGGCAAGTAAATGAACAGTAACATACAAGAACGGGCCATAAATAAAACAGAGTATAGTGGCTTCTAATAGCTGTTTTATATGATTTGAAATTGTTTATGTTTTATTACTTTTTTTAAAGCACCTTATATTGAAAGTACAGAATTTACAAGGTGTAATTTGCGTAAATACTATATTTCCAATAGCATTAATTTAAAGTAAAACAAAGTAAATGTATTATATTATAACATTCTAAATATGCCTTGTCTGTTGATGCTGTACATGAAAGCTATTAAAAACAAATAAACGATGGAGAACACGACGCATTTTTTTTAAATTTCTTGTTTGTTTGTCTAGTTGTCGGTTTGTTCGGGGTTCCTTAAAGACTACTGGGCCGATTTCGATGTGCTTTTCGATGATCGATAGCACGTTCTTAGACTTAAAATCTACGCTACTTGTTATCCTGGGAATCTCGCCGGATTTTTTTCTGGAAATGATTTAAAGTGGCCAAATTAAAAACATCGAATTTCGAAGTGATTTTTTCACTTACCGATAGCAAAATTTATATTATAAAATGTGTCGGGAATCCTGCGGGAGTGTTTCCGGGAGCAGTTTGTAGTTGTTCAGGTGCATAAAAAATAGCTTATTCCGGCACAGATTTCACTAAAACGATGGCATTTTTTAAATGCTGTAGTGCTTTGTGTCCCGGGAATTCCATAGAAATTTCAATTCAAGCGTGGACGAAGACCCGGGCATATCTTAATATGAAATATTTCAGTTGACACAAAGAATAATCACCACAGATTTACCTTTAGGCTAAGAGCGTATACAATAATTGCAAGAACGGCCTCGACCGTCTTATTGACCCTTTAGTTCACGTCACTAGGCATATAAATTTTGTTATGGTGATTATCTTTTCGCTAAAAAGATAATAAAACATCAAATATTGGCACGTGTAGTACTCATGGTGTAGTAATGTTAATGCTGACAACGTATTGGAATTTCAGAATTTAAAACGTGATACGCCTCTGTATGTTTGCAATATTGATATCAGACGGATTAACCAAATTGAATCACTTTGCTTGAAAGGTACATAACTGAAATAATATATTCAATGACATTGAATGATTTAATTTATGTTTATTTAGATCAGTTTGGTTGATTCATCCAAATTGTAAGACGGAGATGAACCGTCTAATATCGACTGACGATATAAAATATATGAAAGGTAACCTATACCGGGGTTAAGTAATAAAACCATACAAACATTGTAATTATATAAGATAAGTATATAATGTAAAAAACCTAAAATATAAATAGATAGTAGATAAAATAAGTAACCAATAAATAAGATAATTATAGAAATAGCTCAGGATATGTATAGAATGTAAGGACTCTTGATAAATTTTGAAAACAAAGAAATACAAATAAAAGAAAAACAAAAAAGAAAATAAAAAAGACAAAACAACCAAGAAAAAAGCAATAAGCCCGGACGAATCCAGTTCGTCCGGAGAGAGGGAATAATTAAAAAAGAAATGTGTGCTTGTACTAGTGTACACACGTAAGAAGTGAAACTTCTTTATGACCTTATTTTTCGAAAAATGATCTACTATATGCAACTTTACAGAAATTGGTTAAATAAATAAAGCCCCTGCCACGGTTGATTCGACCAAGGGCAAGAAAACAAAATGGCGTGTAACCGAAAAAAGTGACGGTAATTTTTTTTCCAACGCCGATAAAGAAGTTTCACTTCAAAAAACCTATACAGGGCTTTGATAGGTCTTCTTGTTGACCATTCCGCAATGCTATAAGACGAAAATCTTCGAGTTAGTAATCTCGGCGTAGAGCAGGACAAGCTTATAACCCTATATATAAATAAAAAAACAGACACTAAACTTTATCCAAGAGAAAACATATGTAAGCGCTACTTCCTTTGTTTGGGTTTATAAAATATATCTAATTACTTACAAAATCATATTTTCATTTACAGTATTTTGTGTTCAAACTGCGGCACTAATTCCAATTGGAGACATTTTCTTATACGGAAATACTGCTGCTTTGGCTTGGAACTTACCTTCAGATACTATGTTTCTTGACGTATTGCTACAGCAATCAAAAGCGCAAAGAAGAGGCGATGTCGTGAAGACTATCAACCACTTAGACGAAGAAGGCAGACTAATTTCAAGAGCACCATATAAAAGGTAGAGTTTTGTTTTTTTCACTTATATGTTATAAAATAAATATTAATATACAAACAAGAACAAAATAACGATATACCGGTGACTTCGACTTGTAGTATATAAAGTACCACAGTATTAGAAAAAAATATAAACTATCATTTTAATACAAACTATGTGTCCCCGGAAAATTACCGCGAGATTCCCGGGATAAAAAATATCACACATTTTATTACATAAAATTTTCTATCTATCAGTGAAATAATCACAATGGAATTCGTTTTTTTCTACTCATTCCGAGAAAAATTCTCGCGGCATTCCCAGGATAAAACATAAAGCAGATTTTAAGCTTAGAATTTGCTGTCGATTAGTAAAACCCCATCGTAATTGGCCTAGTAGTTTTTACGTGAAAACCGATCAAACAGACAAGAAATCAAAAAAATGCATCGTGTTCTCCATTCTTTATATAATCTATTCCAGTGGTTTTTTTTTTGTTAATAGCTACAATGTACAAACAAGGCATGTTTAGCATTTTATAATATTATAAATTAACGCACTACCCCATGTCCAACTTATATATACCGTTTACGTGCTCTCGACAGATTGGTAGATAATACGTCTCGAAACAAAACTAAGAATATAATAATCAACAAACAACAATCAGTTTATTCTTTATATTTTTTACAAATGTATTCTTAATCATTTAATTAAGATAATATCCAAATGGACATTAATAGGCATATTAAAACTTGGGCTCCTTTCTGGGCCTAGAGTCTAAATTGTCAATGGCTAATGTAATTAAGGAATTTTCTCGATGTTCTGCCGGATCTTCAAGCACTTTATGAATTTGACATAGCTACCTAGAGAGAGTATCCCTAAATTACAGACGAGATAATGTTAACCTGCATTTTATTTAAGGAATCCCGGCGCAGATTTCCATTTATGATCCCTTCGATATGGTTATTCTTTCCTATATTATAGCAGTGACTTGAGATTTAAAGTGAAAAAATGTCTGTAATTACATTTTGGAACATTTCAGGAAACCGATCGTTAATCCAGCATTTGCAAAACGAAGCATAGATAACGAAGTAAAAGAAATGACATTCAAAGAGAAGCTGAAAATTAAAATAGATCGCAAGAAGATGCATGATAAGCAGTTGAATAGAGATTTTTTGAAAAAGAAGCATTTGGATGAGCACAGCATAAAGTTTCACAGAAGCAGCAGATTGGAGCTCCTTGAGAAATTGGAAAAACTTATCACAGCGTAAGTAGTGTTGTAACTAATTTAACCAAATATAAACCGAAGGCTTGATTTACAACTGCATTAGTCAACTCGCGAATAAGTCCTTATCATTGTTTGAATAGGTAACTACTTAATCCATATTAATATTGTAAAGAGGTAAAGTTTTTTTTTTTTTTTTTTTATAGCTGGAGTACAGCAAACAGGCTGACGGCCCACCTGGTGGAAAGCGGTTACCGTCGCCTATGGACGTTTGCAACATCAGAGATGTCACCAACGCGCTGCCGGCCTCGAAGAAATTTTATGACACCCTTTTTGAAAAACTCCATATCGTAGCGCTGTGGGAAAACCTCGGCCGGGAGCTCATTCCAAATCCCCACGGTACGCAAGAGAAACGTTCTACAGAACCGTTGCGTACATGAGCGAAGTGACTCAAGGAAGTGGGGGTGAACTCCCAACCGATGGCGAGCGGTGCGATGGTAAAAAGAGGACGAAGGCACCATTCTAAACAGTTCTTCGGAACACTGCCCATTATACAGTCGGTAGAATACGCAGAGAGAAGCAAAGTCTCTCCTAAGGCCAAGCGTATCTAAGCCGTCTGTGAGTATGGGATCATCAACAACGCGAACGGCTCGACGTTGAATACAGTCCAGGGGATTAAGTTGGTAGGCAGGTGCTCCAGCCCAAAGGTGTGAGCAGTACTCCATATGTGGCCTCACCTGGGCTTTATAAAGCACAAGGCGTTGCCGCGGTGTGAAGTACTGCTTGGACCGGTTTAGCACTCCCAACTTCTTGGAGGCAAGTTTTGCCTTGCCTTCAAGATGGCCCCTGAACTGTACGTCGTTCGCGATGTCAACACCAAGGATCCCAATACTCTTGGAGGTGGTAAGGGGAGTTCCTTGGAACTGAAGCGCTTGCTCGAATGGAGTTTTTTTGGCAGAGAATACGCAGACCTGTGTCTTCTTGGGGTTGAAATGGACAAGGTTCTGTCTCCCCCATTCTGAGACTTTTTCCAAGGAATGCTCAACTTGAGACACAAGTCTAACCCGACTTTCCTCCACAAATGATCGTGGGACGTTTGCACGACCAGAGTACTGCGCATCGCCAGTGCTGTCATCCGCATAACAATGAATGTTGCGAATAGACAACATATCATTGATATGCAAGATGAACAACGTTGGCGATAGCACACAACCCTGGGGCACACCAGCGTTGATGGGCTTGATACTTGAGCAGCAGCCGTCGACAACGACTTGAATGCTGCGCCCATCAAGAAAGCTGGATAGCCAGGTGCAAAGTCCCTCAGGTATCCTATACGATGGCAGCTTCGATAGAAGAGCCCTGTGCCAGACCCAGTCGAAGGCCTTAGCAATATCTAGGCTAACTGCCAGTGCTTCCCCTTTGCTCGCAATGGCTTCAGCCCAACGGTGGGTTAGGTAAACCAAGAGATCCCCAGCTGAGCGACCGTGGCGGAAGCCGTATTGGCGATCATTTAGCAGCTGGAAATCTTCGAGGTAACCCAGAAGCTGCGCGTTGATAATACGCTCCATCACCTTTGAGAGCAAAGAGGTAATTGCTATAGGCCTATAATTCGACGGGTCTGTTCTATCCCCTTTTTTGGGGACAGGGTGCACTTGGGCAATTTTCCACGAAGCGGGGACACAACCCTTGCGGTAAGAAAGAGTGAAAAGTCGGGCAAGGACTGGGGACAGCTCAGCTGAACACGTCTGCAGAACAATAGCAGGAATGCCATCAGGCCCAGAAGACTTCTTGACGTCGAGGGAGCGGAGAGCACATCGGACTGCTTTTTGAGTAAAGCGCATCTCCGGCATCCTAGAGTCACACTCTGGGATTGTAGGTGGAGTTTTTCCCCCGTCGTCAAGAGTCGAATTGGCCGCAAAGATTTCACCCAGAAGATCGGCTTTATCTTTGGCGGCGTGTGCCAGACGGTCGTCCACTGTACGCAGAGTTGGAAGAGACGCCCGACAGAATTTTCCCTCGACAGCTTTGGCGAGGGCCCAAAAAGCTCTAGTCCCAGAAGGAGTTTATGACGTTGTAGGGCGTAATCTCTGGATCTACTAAACTGATTTTGAAATTTCTTTCACTAGTGGAAAGCTACATTATTCCTGAGTGACATAGGGTATATTTGACTGTAATTAATAATAAGTATTTTCGAATTTTCACTTTGCTTCACTTGTCAGTTTCTCAAGCTAAGTAATAATGCAAACGTAAATCTGGCTGTATGCAATAGTTAATATTAGTATTTTAAGCTCACATCGGGTTATAAGACACTCCTGCATGCGTGGTTATTTTAAGACTACAGAAGAAACAACCAGAACGAATGCAAGGATAATGGTCGATGATGTTATGCTGGAACAATTGAATGAGTTTGTATATCTCGTAAGTGTTTTTAGCAGGGATGGAAGGTACACCGCTGATATAGAAAGAAGAGTGAATTTGGGGAATAGTGTGAATGGAGCGTTAGATAAACTTCTAGGCGCTAAGAACCTCAGTCAGAAGGCCCAGCTTGCCATACACAACGCGGTGCTGGTACCTACGCTCACGTATGGAAGCGAGAGTTGGGTATGGAAGAGAGAGCATGAAAGTAGAGTAAACGCGGTCGAGATGCGAGCACTGCGCAAAATCTGCGGAGTGACGCTCGCGGACCGCGTTCGTAATACCGAAGTAAGAAAGAGAGTTGGTCTGAAAGAGAGTGTCGGGGTGAAGGTAAGAAAAGGAATGCTCCGGTGGTTCGGGCATGTGGAAAGAATGAATAATGGAAGAATGACTAAACAGATATACAATGCAAAAGTGGATGGATGCAGAAGTCGCGGAAGGCCACGACACACCTTCCATGATCAAATTGATCGTGTACTAGCAGAAGGTGATGTCAGGAGCCTTAAGAATAGACGAGCGTGCATGACAAGAGCTATGAATGTCAGAGAAGCAAGTGAGGTGTGTAAGAATAAGCCTAAATGGCGCTCTGTTGTTCGTGCCTACCCCGCAAGGGACCTGGCGTGAAGTTATGTATGTATGTATGTATGTAGAATTTTAACATCTAAATTGGAAGGCTTTATGCATACCATATTAACTGGGGATAAACAGTGGGGTAATGTGGGATACGTAGCAACTCACAAATATCCACTACAGTAGCTAAGTTGTTCTTTCAATCTGTGGGATCTAGCTGAATTGACGCTGAGACCCACACAGGTGTGGATGTAGCAAGGCGAAGGACTTAGTGAAAGAGTGCATAATACTGTTATTACACGGATTAATCAAATTGAATAAATTTGATAGGGACAGCACGGAATTGAAAGGACACGACAATGTTTAATTACATTAAATTATTATAGTTTATGTTTATATATATATACATTGATTGATTTATCTTAATTGAAAAACAACAGTGAATGGTCTGTTGGCTTAAGTAGCTGAGTTGAGATTATTATTATTGCATGAGTTTAGTAGATAAGCAGGCAGCCCACCTAATGCAAAGCAATTACCACCGCCTATGGACATTTGCAACACTAAATACTACCAATGTGAGCTTAAAGGAGGAAGGTGCACCTGGCTACTAATGAAAATAATACAATTTCCTGCGGCCGGGCGGCCTGTCGTAAGAGGCGACAAAATAACCCACAGCCAGGTGGTAGGGCATTTGCCCGACTGGATGGCTACCACCCGTGGTCTAAAGTATGTCGCCATAACAACCTTGAATTGTGTTTCGGCATTAGAAACCAGGTTCCAGTCTCTCTTAAGAGAGCACCAGCGCATTTGTAGCACCTTTGGTGTTGCAAATGTCCATAGGCGATGGTAACCGCTTTCCATCAAGTGGGCCCTCTGCCTGTCTATAGAACTTCTGCAATTAAAAATAAATAAAAATAACACAACTCAAGATTGTTTATGTTGGCATACTATAGACCAGAGGTGGGAGCCATCCAGATAGGCAAATACCCTGCCACCTGGCTGTTGGTTGTTTTTTTGCCTATTAAGAAAGGCCACCCGGCCGCAGGAAATTCCATCTTTTCTCCATTCCTGCACAGATAAAGCGTGTACCCAGTAACAAAAAGCAGGTCTTAGTGAAAGAGTGTAAAGTTAGTCACAAAAATGCCATGAAGAACATGAAACTTTTAAAATTTAATTATTACTAAATTTGCAAAGTTGACAGCAGTTTGAAATTTTTAATTACATTTTTCAATCGCATTCCATCGCTTTGTTTTATCGCAATGCTCTTTCCCTCCCCGTACATTTATTGATTGAAATCCGTGCAGAATGGGTCGAGACGGCCGGCAGTGCGTTCTTTACAAACTATGCGAGTCAGCGCAAAGCGCTCCGGTGCAGGGCAGCTTCCTACAGGAATTCCTTAGAGTTGTGTTCACGTAAGTATAGTGCAATACTCGGTATATTATATTATCTATAATTAATAGGTGATTGATGATTTTTTTATTTAATTCAATAGGTGGGGAGAAATACGCTGCGAAAACTGTATAAGATTTTCCCATTTATTTATGAACGGGGTTACAGTGAAACAATGAATTGGAAAACTTAAGAAGTGAAAAATAAGAGAAATTAATATTAAAAAAAAGTCAAAACCAAATTAAAAAAATTAAAAGTAATGCACTAAAAAGATCGAAACAAGACTGAGAATAGAAAACAAAATTAAAACAAACTATGAACAAAGTAAATCCGCATTAAGTTATATATTTTATTTTAGAACAAACTAAAACAATAATAAAACATCGTATCAAAAGATATACACAGAGAAAGTAAAATATATTATAAAACACAAATAGGTAGATAGTATGAATCCTAGAAATTGGTTCAAGCTCAGCATAATTGTTGTCTAATGGACCAACGTTATTCTTCCCCATGAACCTATTAAAATTACGGTTAGAGCTTATAGAATACTTTGAAAAACGATTTAATGTTAAGACAGTAAGCCTTCCGCTCTATATAGTTCCATAGAGATAACGTCTGCACGTCACACGCACTTAACCGATCGTCTCAATAATGTTATAATTAGCAAAATCACTCAGATAAGAATTTGATTAACGAAAGTAGTTACTCGAATTATTCACATTTTATTAAGATGGCAATGCTATTATACAAATGTCAATGTCATTTTACCAAAACGCTGTAGTTATTATGACAGCACCTGCCTTTTTGACTATGACATTGGCAAAATCAATGCCAAAGGCGCTGGAGCCAGCAACAACAAAGATAGTAGATAGTCGTTATTGACATTTTTGTTATTTTATAATTGTGTTTTAGCATTTACAAGCTTAAAACGTGTATTAAAAGTGAGGGACGAAAGTCATTGTTTTGCATGCTTTCCCAATTCGAGAAAAAGCAATCACAGAAAGATGAGTAAAGGTGTGTGCATATTAAAAGTTGCGATTGACGGACGCGGCTGAAAGGCGTGTTTTATAACGTATCTGGATAAGAAAAGGCCATTGAAGTGTGCACATCGCAGAGTCATCTTGAGCGTTCGGACGTCCTAAAGCAATTTGGAGAGTGTGTTTTGGTTCTGGTGTGCAGATTGTTCGATTGCGTCCGATGGACGTGTCACGTAATGTGTAGTCACCTGAACAGTAGACAATACTTCTTGTATTTTATGAATACTCTATGGTAGTTTGGAGTTGCCATGCTGACTTTTTAAATTTGCCACGCTTGTTTAGTGTCTACTTTTACATTAGTATTAGCAGACTCTATTTAATATTGTTAAGTAAAATGTATTAACATTTTTAAATTTTAAAATCTTTTTTTATAGATTACCCAAAGGCGAAGAGTTCGCAGAAGCTGAACAAAGAGAATACGATAAAGCTCACATGGAAAGAGAAAATTGTTCAGAATTGTACCCCGGTTGCGATAATTTTAACATTCCTGTTCAATTCTAGATTTATTATAGTACACATATTAAATAATTAATATGTATAATGTAATTTAGATTGTTTTTTTTTCATTAATTATTTTTGTCAGAAAACCGAGACATAGCTATTGAGATTTGAATTACAAGCCTTCTAGACCTATAAGCACCATGTGTGATTGTGGTGGATCCAAGTCAATGTTTAAAGATTGATGGAGAAATCCATATAAACGATAAACGTGAATAAGTGACTGTGTTTGGATATCTCCAAGAAACCTATAAGGAACTGCAGCTGGTCTCTGACAGGGCTTTCGGTGGAAGCCTGTAGGAGGTGCGTGCGGGATAAGCTGTTGGAAATAATACACCAGTCACTCTTACAGTTCACGTCGTTTATTTGGAATGTCACTAATTATAATTACAATTAAATTACCATTGGCTATGTTGACGTAGTAATCGTCGGTATCTAATAGAACGTGATTCTAACACGTGATAAGTCACGTATTACATACTGATTCTATCAACAAACTTAATCCACTGACTTTATAAACACTTCTTGCTGACTCCTTTTGACACGTACTGACTATTACAAACACATATTAACCCACTGATTCTATCCATACACTAACTTGACTTTCGCAGACGTCTACCTATAAGAACAAAATATACTAAAAAAAAATATTTTGCGGAAGCTTCCCACGCTTTCTCTCAACCCAACCCAATCCTTCTAGGAACATGCGACCCTTACGCATAAACTTATAAATTGTTTCCTTATTAAATTAAAACAAAGAATGCAGATAATATACAACATTATTTTCTAAAATATGTACATGGCAATGGCAGATGTCAGGATCATCATTCTTTGACTCAAATGGTCTTACAAAAGATGATATCTTAAACTATAATCGAATTCGTGAAAATATAAAACTATACTTACATGACGGGGTACGTCATAAATAATTCCATTTAGCACTGTGCGCAATTCATCGCATATGTAATATTATTATATTTTGCTCTACGCTGATGGTGTGAGGGATACCCTAGCCGTTGTTGGTATAGTAGTTAAACAGTTTCCACGTGTTAGGTCGGCGACGTGTCGCGTGCGGCGTTCCACAGGGATCGGTCCTCGGGCCTATCCTTTGGAACGTAGGCTATGACTGGATCCTTCGGGTGACGGTCCGGCCCGGAGTAGGGCTGATCTGCTTTGCGGACGACACCCTACTCACGGCACGCGCCGCGTCTTTTGCGGAATCCGTGGACGTTGCCAACGACGGGTTGGCGATCGTCGTAGATCGAATAGCTAGGCTGGGCTTGAGGGTCTCCCCCGCGAAAACGGAGGCCGTCATGTTCCATAGGAAATTCCGGAATCCTCCCCCGGACTTGTCCGTTACAGTTCAGGGGGTGGCGATCAGAGTAGGGCCCACGATGAAATATCTTGGGCTAGTTCTGGACGGGAAATGGCTGTTCAAAGCGCACTTTGAGCAGCTAGTTCCCAAACTTCTGAATTCCGCGGGCGCACTCTCCAGGCTTCTTCCTAACGTGGGGGGGCCGGGGGGTGCGACGCGGAAGCTTTATTCCGGCATCCTGAGGAGTATGGCGCTCTGCGGTGCGCCCGTCTGGTTCGATTCGCTTCACCGCCACAACCGAACCCTGCTGCACCGCGCGCAGCGGGTTCTGGCCGTGAGGACCATACGGGGGTACCGCACAGTGTCGTGGTCGGCGGCGACTCTCTTGGCAGGCGAGCTGCCCTGGCCTCTCCAGGCAGACGTCCTGTCCAGAGTTCGTCGCGCCCAGCAGGATGCCCTAGCTAGAGGACTGACCTTCTGTCAAGTCGAATTAGAGACGGTCAGGAAGCGGGAAACCGCCTCCTGCCTCGTCGCCTGGTCTCGTGACCTCGAACACCCTGTGGCCGGCGGCTATACGGTGGATGCAATCAGGCCGCAGCTGGAGAGATGGGTGACCCGCACCAGCGGAACCCTGACCTTCAGGACGACTCAGATACTGACCGGACACGGTTGTTTCGACCAGTATCTGTTTCGCATTGTGGGCTGCTTGCCTTCCCCGGACTGCCGCCAATGCGGCGCACCCGATACGGCGTTACACACGCTTGTTGAGTGCGCTGCATGGACGCCTCAGCGTTTCGAGCTCGAGACACACGTAGGAGCCGTCCGATCGCTTGGCGACTTGGTAACGGCCATGTTGCACAGCGACGACCGCTGGGAGTCTGCGGTCTCTTTCTGTGAGGCGGTAATGTCTCTAAAAGAGACCGCAGAAAGGGATAGGGAGCGAAGTCCTGCAGCGCGTGCTAATGTCTCCACCCGAGGTCGCCGGCCTTCAGCTAGCACCCGGAGAGGCAGGTACGCGCATTACTTCCCTCCCTGAGTTAGGTTCCGGTACGAGGGGCCCCTTGCTACTAGGCAACGCAAGGGATTCAGCCCCCGTTTCGAAGTGGGGTGTGTTCTCCCAGGGCACACTCCAGGCACTTTATTGCGCTGGATCGACTGTTGCGTAACTATGTTCTATATCTCAGTCTTTCCTTCACAACAAAGCGCAGGGTCGACGGGAGGAGAGGTTTTTTAGTGGGTATTGAGGTTGCTCGCCCGTGCGGCATCGCTCTGAGTCTTCCACACTCCTCAGTGTCAAGCCATCGCGGACGAAGCGCAAACAAAGCATACTATTGCTAGCGTTATCGCCCCCGATGGATGCGCGCCGTTTCCTAGTGACGGCCCTGAGAGTGCGTAAATCGGTCAGCATTTTTCCTCGCCTCAAACAAAAAAAAAAAAAAAAAAAAAAAAGTAGTTAAACAGTTTAGGTCGGCGACGCGTCGCGTGCGGCGTTCCACATGGGTCGGTCCTCGGGCCGATTCTTTGGAACGTAGGTTATGACTGGATCCTTCGGGTTCCGGTCCGGCCCGGGGTAGGGCTAATCTGCTTTGCGGATGACACCCTACTTACGGCACGCACTGCGTCATTTGCGGATTCCGTGGACGTCGCCAACGCCGGGTTGGCGATAGTCGTAGACCGAATAGCTAGGCTGGGCTTGAAGGTCTCCCCCGCGAAGACGGAGGCCATCATGTAATGTAATCGTATCCGTAATCCCCCCGCGGACTTGTCCGTTACGGTCCAGGGGGTGACGATTAGAGTAGGGCCCCAGATGAAATATCTGGGGCTAGTTCTTGATGGGAAATGGCTGTTCAAAGCGCACTTTGAGCAGTTAGTTCTCAAACTCGTGAGGTCCGCAGGCGCACTCTCTCGGCTGCTTCCCAACATGGGAGGCCCGGGGGGTGCGACTCGGAAACTCTACTCAGGTATCCTTCAGAGTATGGCACTTTACGGTGCACCCGTATGGTCCGTTGCACTTCACCGCCACAATAGGACTCTGCTGCATCGGGCGCAGCGGGTTCTGGCCGTGAGGACCATCCGGGGGTACCGTACGGTGTCATGGACGGCGGCGACCCTTCTGGCAGGCGATCCGCCCTGGCCTCTCCAGGCGGACGTCCTGACAAAGGTGCGTTGCTCCCGACAGGATGCCCTAGCTAGAGGCCTTGCCTTCTGCCAGGTCGAAATCGAGGCAATCAGGAAACCGCCGCCATGATCGCCATCTGGTCTCAAGAGCTCGAGAACCCTGTGGCCGGCGGCTACACGGTGGATGCAATCAGGCCGCAGCTGACGGAATTGGTCAACCGCACCAGCGGAACTCTGACCTTCAGGACGACTCAGATACTTACCGGACACGGGTGTTTCGATAAGTATCTGTGTCGCAATGTGGGCTGATTGCCTTCCCCGGACTGTCGCCAGTGCGGCGCGCCCGACACGGCGTTTCATACGCTAGTCGAGTGCGCCGCATGGGCGCCTCAGCGTTTCGAACTCGAGATGCACGTAGGAGCGGTCGACTCGCTCTGCAATTTGGTGAAAGCCATGTTGCATAGCAGCGACACCTGGGGGGGCTGCGGCTACTTTTTGTGAAGCTGTCATGTCTCTCAAGGAGGCCGCCGAACGAGATAGGGAGAGGAGTCCTACTGCGCGTGCAAATGCGTCTACACGAGGTCGCCGGCCTTCAGCCGGCACCCGGAGACACAGGTACGCGCATTACTTCCCTCCCTGAAATAATACCGCTGCGGGGGGCCTTTAGCTTGCTAGGGAGCAAAGGACCATTGACCCCCGTATGACGAAGTGGGTGCGCCTTTCCCGGGGCACACTCAGGCACAAAAAAAAAGTAGTTAAACAGTGTTAGTGGTGGAAACTTATACGAATAATATATCTCTTTTACATAACGAATATGTGTGCGTATTGTGGCTGCGACCAAAATGGAAGAAGAAACAAAAAGCAACGACAGTGTTGCAAGTTTAAAAATAATATTAAATTATGTTGGTGTTGCCAACACCAGCATCTGCATTGTCTTCGTGGGAAACTATCTATAAACTATTTTGGCATCGTTAACAAGACCCATATAGCGGAAAAACGCGTAAAACTGTCTTCAAATGTATGATAATGGACGGATTCTCATGATATATAGAATATGTGTACTTTCGATCATTACTTAAACTATAAATTGTAATCTAGCCAGGCTTCTGGGCACCTTACCCATTGACTTTGATGACTGAGTTGATGATGATGATTGAATATTCTCGAGTCCGCGTCTCCAAAGAATTCTCACAGACGCGGCGCTGCAATCACCGTACTTAGTCCTGCCAGAGTATTTATATGCTAATCAGTAAAACGATGTGGGTAATTAGGAATAATACATATAAAATATTCCATAATTAAAGCTGTAAATTTGTTTCCTAGCTACTTTACGAACAAAGTTTATCAAATAGCGAAGCTGCCACTTTTAGTTCATTTATTTTTCGTTGAACTTTTTTTATGGTGCGGACGCTACTTATGGTTTTATGGGAGTATAGGTAGATTGCAATGTAACTAATGGTCATTAATGTTGTTTATTCTATGTTGGTATATATTATTATTTATAATTAAATAGTTTTTAAATAATATTCATAAAATATTCGGGTTGTTTTAGTATTACGCCTAAAGGAAGGTTTGCACTGAAAATAAGCGTTGTGTCGGATCTAATTCCGGCACAGCAAAAAGCTGACTGAAAGCCTTGTTTGCTAAAAATGCGGTGTACAAATCTCAAAATATGTTTGATAATCATCACATGATTTCTTAAGTAATTTAAGTGTGATCACTTAAATTAAAATTAATCACAATGAAAATGAACAAGTTGGCGGTAGGCTAAATAAAAAATATACATGTCAGCAATGGCAAATATTTTTTTCTTTCTTTCTTTCTAAAATTTATGTATAGGTATTTCGATGTAATTGTATTTTGTGTATATTTCAGTCATAATAACATATTATGCGATTAGCCGCAGTTTGGTAAGCCGTCCGGCTGGCCGGAGCTAAGAAAAATGTATGAAAAACAAATTTCTTTACGCACTTCACGGCGACCGCTAAGGAGTCTGTGCATGGTGTTTAGCCTGTAGTTCTACAAAAGAATTTTAATTGTAGAATTATGTACAGAATAACTACGTACTAATAGTGAAACCAATACAGTTTATTTTGACACCAATTGAACTTTGAGTGCGTGTCAAGCAATTTTCGACTGTGTTACGTTCAAATTATGATACTTACCCGGTTACTGTGATATATTTTAATTTGCACATTTCCCGGAAACAAACGAATTGTTTGTAAGGAGGCTTTAATTATATGTAAACAGGTTCTAGACAAACAAACAGTACTTTTTATTGTCTGCTAAATATCTGAGCAGTTGTTTTTTAGTTGTTGTTCCGTGTTCAACTTTATACTGTGAGTTACCGAATGTGTTTTTCTAATACACCACAGTGGAATTCGTAACACAAAGCATTAGTTCTACTTGTGAAATATTAGAAACCTGATATAACCTGGTAATGGTTTTTAATATTAGCCTATTGAAAATAAATCAAATATTGTATTATATAAAATTAGAATCTAGAAAGATGTCTTGAAATACCGAAAATATTCAAGCAATCGGAAATAAATATAAACATATTTGCATAAAGTTGTATATATTTAGTTTAATTTTGATAAGGGTGGCCTGATCCTTCGTCGAGACATAGCCAAATCTAGTACATGTCTCATGCTATCAAAAGGCTATATTATATTGCGAACATGGAAGAAGAGCATATTTATTAATTGAGAATATATTAATTAATTTAATAAAGTAAAAATATTTTTCAAATGACAAGGTGTTGACTGCAAGGTCATTTCAAGTTATAGTGGAGACTTTTTTTAATGAAGAGACTGCGGGATACATCTGTAATTGCCGAGTATATTGCAATATTTTTGACATATATGTATATCTATACATATAAGTATAAAGTAATTTATTTTAATTTTATTTTTTATGGTAGTCGATGATTGTGATTATATTACTTTTATGTTAGTTTAGTACACCACCAAAAATCGTATATATAATTTATCTTCAGTAACGGTATGAGACCTATTGAGTAAGACTATCATATAAATAAACCTAAGTTAAAAATATATATACAATGGTAAAAAATAAAAACCTATATTAGAGCCCGTCCAGCCCCATCAGACCACTGTCGCTGGGCATTGTACCTAGAAGACTGGCAGCATTACCTCGCTGGATACAGAGGCTAATCCTTTGAGCGAGGTAAGCTCCAGCCTTCCGGTCTCTTGTTGTATCAACTACATGTTTTTTTTTTTTTTTTTAATAATTTATGGGCACTTGGCCCCCATGAGCCCCAAGTTTCCACCCCAAACGTTTGACGTTTTCGGCAGAAGTGGCAGTGCGACCGGCCTCAACTTTGGACTCCTGGAGATGAGAAGGCGCCAGTGTGTCGACACAGGTAACGTCCCACACTAGCGGCTTTTCCAAGCTCAACGGTATGAAAGTCACCGTCGGGTCTCTTGCCATCGTCAGGGACCAGTCCGTTCGATCGCTATGAGCGATAAAGCCGTCCATTGTTCTAATGCAAATGTAATCCATATTCATTGTCTAGATTTAGGTTTATGGTGAACAATAAAGAGTTTTCATTCATTCATTTATTTTGTCCGTAGTATTCTTGTTCCATGATAACGAGCAACTTTGCGTATCCATTCAATAAGGAAACGCTGCCAGCTTTTGAGGAATATCCCCTCGCGATAGCGGTCTGAGCGTTGCTTTCCTACTTTATTAATAACTAGCTGTGCCCGTGACGTCGTAAGCGTGGAATTGTTTATCAAACCCACCGATTTTGAAATATTCTTCATTGGTGCTCCGCTTCTATTGGTCTTAGCGTGATGATATATAGTCTATAGCCTTTTTCGATAAATGGGCTATCTAACACGATGAAAGAATTTTTCAAATCAAACCTTTTTGTAGTATTAACATTTATTTTCTTATTCTATTTATTACAACAGTTTATTCAAAAATAACTAACTAACATGTCTAAAATTTATGTTTTCTTACAGTGAAATATAATGAAGTTTAAGATTGTCACGTTTTTACTTATGAATGTACTAGGAATGATTTTGGCTTTTGAGAACGAAACGCGAATCGATTATAAAGCAGATAAAGATACATCTTCAAAAGTTTTGTCACGACGTAAACGGTTCATAATATTTCCAGATGGGAGTTCATTTCAATTAGGTAATTAAGACATAATTACAGCATAAAATCCCGGTTGCCGAACCATTCGTTTCGGAGCCTGGGATCCTATTCTGCTTTATCTCATCCACCTCACATGGTTTTTGGTATCCCTTATAGTGAGATTTGGCACTGACATAAAGGCCATCCTTTACGATGTTAAACTGTTTTGAAGTGAAACTTCTTTAGGATCGTTGTGATTTGAAACTCGATGAAACGAAAAAGCGACACTAAAAACACGTAAATCTATAGGACTCAGCCTACAAGTGAATGAGATAGAATACATTATATTTAATCATTTAAACACTATGCCCATGTATATAGATAGAGTTGGAAATGTTTTAAAGTATTTCGTTAATACTTCAATTCCGGGTTTTAAAGCTTAAATATATTATAAAGATAGATATATAAAGTGTGACGTCACAAAATTTAGAATCCCTCTCACCCCTTGTCACACTTTGTTTCACTTCCACTGCCTGTGAACACAAACACACATTTCTTTGTTTTATTATTGAAATGCAGTAAACACACTGACGGCCCAACTGATGGAAACTGGTTATCGATCTGGCTTTGGGTTGTTTTGTTGCCTCGATTATTCAGGTAACTAACTATCAACTCGGTAGGTACTTACTAGTAACCCAGGGAACTAGTATACTTTCTCCGTTTCTGCACGGATAACTAAAATTTCTTGGGCCGGTAAGAACCGAAAGCGACTTAGTAAAACCACCTAACTGGTAAGATGCAGGTAATTATGTAAGAGCTACTTATATACATATATTTTGTTCAAGAATTTTTTATCCCATTGTTTTGTTTTCATATCAATCTTTTAATTAATCAATCTATGAATGGTGGGTCACTAAAGTGATAGACCAAAAACGTTTCCACTCAGCTGAGATGAGAATGTTGAGATGGATGTGTGGGTTTTCAAAAATAGATAAGGGGAGAAAGTTGAAAGTGGCCTCTGTGGCTGAAAAGTTAAGAGAAAGAAAACTAAGGTGATTATGGACACGTAGTGAGGAGGACCAAAAGTCATGTGACAAAAAGAATGTTAAATTGATTGGCGGGCTCAAAGGTAAAGGTAGACCAAAAGATAGATGGTTGTATTGTGTCAAGGATGACATGATGATTTGTAGTGTGACAGAGGATATGAGAATAGACGTATATGAGAGTATGGAAGGAAAAGAAATAGTGCGCCGAGTACAAATAATTCAGAGAAGGTGTAAGGAAAAAGGGAGATGAAAGTTTATTAATAAGTCTAACATATAATTGTTTACCCAACACACTAAGCAATATGTATTTAAGTCTATTCGTCTCTACTATCGTTAATACTGTTCCAGTTTTCTGTACTCAAAACCAGGGATACATCCAAGTTGGTGACATAATTTGGTTTGGAAACACTGCAGCTCTAGCGTGGGAACTACCGAATGATCCAGAAATTTTTAACACGTTGAGAGGATACTCGAAAGACTTTAATAGTCTTAGAAGACATGATGTGTCGAAGCACATTTATTATTTGGATGAAAATGGAAAAGTTTTAAATAAGGTACCCTATAAGAAGTAAGTAAAACGTCAGTCTTCATTTTTTTTTATTCTGTTTGGGGGAGGGGGGGTTATATCCACATGGATACGACGATACATGGTTAACTACCCTAATATAACTTACTCTATATATGATAATATTTTCTTAAGTTTTCGCGACTACATAAATAGATAATATACTTGTATACATAAATTAGATTAGGCTCCCATAGAGTAAATAATACCCATAAACAAGTTGGCGGTAGGCTAAATAAAACTTTAACAATACACGCTGGACAAATGTCATCTTTGTCGTCCGTGACCACGGCCACTGAAAAGCGGCCGAAACGTCGGATAAACCAAAATCAAATAAATTACCGCGCTTAAAACCGTTAAAACGTAGTTTTATTATCTATACATGATATTTTGAAATAAGAGAACTAAGGCAGTCACTGATGAAGGACTTCAATTCATCCACCCAGCATTCAAGATATTGCCGATGTGGGCTCAGACTGAATTGTTTGTATAGCTATGTTCCATAGGACTTAGACTGAACTCTCATTTACATTTTCATTAGTTAAGTCTTATTAATATGGTATAAAGCTATGCTAGAATCGTTATTTTCCAGCTTGCTATAGTAGCTATCTACAGCTAGCCAGTCTCAGGACCGGTTTAAGCGGTGTGATTAGTATCACACGCACACATATACGCTTTCACAGTATATCGGCGTGAAATGTTGCTTGCCAGGTAGAAGGGCATTTACCCGTCTGGATGGCTATCACCTCTGGTCTAGAGTTTTGTTCACAATAGTGGCCAGGTACTAGTCTTCCTTTAGAGAGAGGCAACACATCGGTACCACCCTTAGTGTTATAAATGTTCATTGGCGATGGTAACCGCTTACCATCAAACAGACCGTCTGCCTGTCTGCTGAACTAATGTAATAAAAAACTGCTTGTGATCATCGTGTTTTGTAAAATCAGTCAGAATTACAATGGCCCACTTCCCATCTCTTATTCTATTTCCTCTATCCTGTCGCCTCTGCCGCATCCTGACATTCTTATTCCTACTATCTTATCCCCATAAACCATCTCCTCTATTCCATCTTTTCTATCCCATCCTAGAAGCTGGAAACAAGATAGGCGTCCATAGGCGACGGTAAACACTTTCCATCACGAGAAAGGTCTGTTTTCCCGATTTAGGCATTAAAAATATAATCTAAAATGATCATGGGTTTTAAGAAACTAGAAAATTCATAGTCAATTTAAATGTTTTTTTATAGGATCCTAGGAAATCCTTAGAATGCTTGTTTCATAATACTATTTTTTTAAATTTAGGTAAATGATTTTCTAAAATATCTATAAATCAAGATAATGAATTCAGCATGGCTCTACTACGTCACGTTTGTTTAAAAAAAACATCTCTGCTTAGCAGTGACGTTTAAATTCAAGTATTTCATATCTACTTATTACAAGTACCTGAATGTTAATTTAAGAGAAGTAGAATTATTGTTAAATTTTCTATTCAGGCGACCTATAGTAAACCCAGCGTTTGCAAAACGAAGTATAGATAACATGAAAACAATGGATGATGCTTCAAGACGTGAAATGCACGAAAGGCAGAAGAATTCAAGTGTTTTCCTGGGACTACACGAAAATAGGATTCTATACCACAGGCAGACCAGAAAAACTTTGTACGAGAAGTTTGAGAAGTTTTTTCAAGGGTATGTAATTCATGATATTCCAATTCGATATTTATTTTGGGTTCATATTGAAGCTATTAAACATACCTAAGCAGAATACACTATAGGTTTAAGCAATGGAGAACATTATGCAATTTTCTTTTGATTTCTTGTCTGTCCGTTTGTGTATTTGTTTGGGTAATCTTGAACAACAAAAAAACCCCCGAAAACATTAATATGTTTTAACATTAATCCCAAACTGGTCCGATTTCAATGCAGTTTTCGTTGATTGACAGCAAATTCCTAAACTTAAAATCTGCACTACCTACTTTTTATTTTCCTTTTCTTTGCGGAGAATCCCGCGGGAATTATTCTGGAAATAAAATAAAATGGCCAGGTTAAAAAAACATCGTATTCCAATGTGATTTTTTCACTGATCGATAAAAAACTTTGTCTAATAAAACGTGTGATATTTCTTATCCCGATAATCCAACGGGAATTTTCCTGGGAGCGGCTGGGAGTTGTTCCTGTACATAAAAATTATGTTATTATGGCACAGTTTTCACTAACACGATAGTTTACATTCTTTTTAAATGCTGCGGTACTTTATGGGATCCCGCGGGAATTTCAAGTCAAGCGTGGACGAAATCGCGGACATATTCTAGTCTTATACTGATATATAAAGCTGAATAGTTTGTTTGTTGCTTGCACGCGTTAATCTCAGAAGATACTGGTCTGATTTGAAAACTTCTTTCAGTGTTAGATAGCCCATTTATTGAGGAAGGCACAAATTCCACGCGGACGACGTCGCGGGCACAGCTAGTTTAAAATAAAATCACATTACTATCTTGTAGGTTTGGTTGGAACGGTAGAGAATGTGTGCTGAGAATGCTATGCGAGACCGGCAAAGGCAGCGCTGAGCAAGGAACATTCTTGGAGGAGATCGTAAAGGCGACATTTACGTAAGTATTCCACTGACTCAAAGTTAAACCAGATATTTGAGAGTTATTTGTTTGACAGTGCCAAATTTCTGATTTGGAGCATATCTATATTGTTACGAATTACGCAGGACTCGAATTAAAATGCCGTTGGAATTACTATAGAGTTTATTAGAACTGTACAAACACGTATAAAACAGGTACAAATATAACTCGATACAACCAGTACAAACTGCACAATTCAATAACACGCGCAAAGTCCATAACTATGTCGCTCATCGAATGTACGTGTTACTCGTATCGTAATCCTCGCTTGACTGCTTTCTTTCCCCCCCCCCCCATTCGGGCATCGTGTTATACTAAACTGTACAATACAACAAAGGACCGCGTTGACTGAGGTTTCAGAGAAACCGTAATCTGCACACCTGCGACGCGTAAACAAGTACAATAACAATAGGCTATTGTCTAATTGCAACTTTTAAACACGAAGTAAACAAAAGAACTCCGAATGCGGGAAAGGTAAAAACCAGGTTTTATGACAGGCAGGTATGCACCCACTTTTTGTCGGCATGTAACAATGTATTAAGACGAGAAGTAAAAACCCCTTTTTACGAAAATTGCGCAGACAGAGGAGTATGAAATTTCGCACATTTATAGTTTATATAGAGAAGGAGTAAAGAATGCTTCTTTAAAAAAAATTATGCATAAAATACATTAAATCAATAAAAAGAAAATTAACACACACTGCCATGTATTTAATACACACGCATGTATATATTAGTGTAGCCTTGGCGAAATCTGTGATTATAGAAATAGTCTTTGACAACAGAACCTAAATAATGTACAGACTTATAATTAATGGACGAAATTCGACCACAGGGAACCACAAGTTTATTTAAATAATTTTTTTTAAGTTTTCGCGACTTGTATACATAATAAAACTACGTTTAAACGGTTTTAAGCGCGGTAATTTATTTGTATTAATTATAGTAATAATTATAGTATTAGTATTAATGTATTGTAGTTGTATTTATTCTCATTCCGACGTTTCGGCCACTTTTCAGTGGCTGTGGTCACGGAAGACAAAAATGTCAAGTGGCAACGAGTATTGTAAAAGTTTTATTTGGCCTACCGCAAACTTGTTGATTTTAATTATTTAGTTTTAATATTGTTTATGGTTACTATCTACTCTATGGGAGCCTAATCTAATTTACCACCGGTTCGCAACATGTTATGGCTTGCAGAGAAGAAGCGGCGTAAGAAACTCTTCAACAGAAGAACACATATGATATACGGAAAACATGCCTAGCTCAAATAATTTAATATAATATTAAAATGGGTGGAAGGAAAAATAGAAGAAATTATCGATCAAGTTGGTTTGTCTTCCGTTGCACGCAGAAAGGGCTCACAATGTCTGTCTTGAGGTCTGGCAGTTGGTTTTTGCTGGGTTTGGGTCTTAATAGTTTTGATGATCGGATCCCAAACAGGTGGTACTTGCCAACCATCTTCTCTATTGAAATTTGGGTGTTTTTTTATTTCAATAGCCTCACGCATGATTCTAGGTATGAAACGATTCTCTTTCGCGAGGATAACCCACATATCGAATCTGATGTAATGGTTGGGTTTATCCAGCGTGTGTTCACTGATTGCAGACTTCGTAGACCTTTTGTGTTTCATGTCATTCATTCATTTCATCTACGTGGACAAGCGTGGCGGGTATACTGTGCGTTCTCCCTATAGTGGCTGCTATTATTATATTATTATTATTAAGTACTCCGCGGTGCACCACTAGCTTTACCCTCCATCTCACTGGTTATCTTATCCGCCAGTATAACACACATCATATGACCTAAAAAACTGTCACCATAAACTTTAAATTATTTTTGGTTTGTTTTTTGTTTTACGCCTTTAAATATTATTTATTACTTCTATGAATAATTTCATAAATATCTCTAGTGTTTATGTTAATTTTATTTCAGATTTCCGAAACATCATAAAGTAGACGATACAAACAGCAAATACGATGAAGCTCACAGAAGTACTGGTCACTGCGCGAAATTGTATCCTGAATGTTCCAATTTGTACTTACAATAAAATAAATGTCTCAATACATATTCTTTACTTATTTATTCTCTACCTGTGGTGATGCGTTACAGGATAGATAAGGAAAGGAACACTCGCTTGCTGGTTCTCTTGTTACAACTTGTATCCTTCTTCAAGCAGTCACGCAGCAAAACTGAATGTCATCTTGACAAACTCCGGAAGCGCAGCGCCATAGATAGTTTCATCGCATTGTCCGTCTCGTTCGCGCGAGTGGTGTGGCGGATAGGGAAGAGAAGGAAAGGACAATGGGAGGATATCTACTTTTTTTTTCGCGGTGTATATTGCACCAACAACCTGTAATAATACGACAATCGTCTATTTGAATCCTCAGGCGAATAATGGGTTTATGCCTGCTTCGGACAACTGATCTTTTAACAACCTTAACAATAGAAGATGGTGACTTAGGTTTAGTATCCTATTTACAGTCTTAAGGAGTTATTGGTAGAATACAATACAATGTTACCATTTCTACAGTTTATTACTATATAATTTTTCTCTTTTCTTTTAAGTTATCCCAATCTCTCTCTCTCTCCGGTGGAATTTATTTTGCATAAATATAAATATATATAAATGCTTTTTTCTGTTATAATTTGGTATTCTGGCATACGTCCTCTATCATACTACATATCGAGGGCTTCATAACAAATGGGCGTACAGACAAAAGTGCAGTTTTACACAAAGGAAAAAATTGGGAATAAAACAAAACTAGTTGATTATAAAAGGCTGACATTTCTAAATTGTAACATGCATACATTTTAGTAAACAACAAGTAAATGGCATTTTTTCGTATACGCCCATTTTTTATGAAGCCCTCGATATCATCATGTTAAACTTCACACAATCCATCTATCTTCATTTAAGTTTGCCTTTTTTTTTTTTTTTTTTTTAAATCCCCAAATTAAGCAAGTTACGCTTGTGTTATGGGTAATATACAACGGACTATACTGGGGCCGATCCCAGACACCCAGACCATAGTAAATAACGGAGAAAAGACGTTTCCGAAATTTACTATACCAGGAATCGAACCCGGAGCCTCTGTGTTGCAGTGAGGTAGGCCGGCAAAGGCTTAGCCCACTCGACCACAGAGGCCGTCAAATTTGGCCGAGGCCGCCTTTATATTTGTATCCGGCGATCTTCTATTTTAATATACTTTTTGTCACATAATCATCGAGTTTCATTCTTCCTCATAACATGCTCTTACCACATGAATCTTCTTCCTCTGAATTTTTCAGTCACCGGTGCAACTTTCAAAGACCTATATGTACTTACTCATTTCACACTTTATCCAGTCTTGTAAGACCACACATCCTAATAGTATATATTGTTACGTACGAGCGGGGGTACGCACCTATGGATTGAAAGAAAACACCAGTTTTTAACTAAGAGCTTTTATTGACTTACAAAGCCGCGCGCAGTACCTCCCTGTAGGGTTGCTGTCCTTAAACACACGACCAACGATGCACAGTCCCGACGATAAGTTTTCACACCCTCAATACCGTCGCCGATATTGCGTAGACTACCTCCGATATTATCGCGTGTAGCTCGCCTCTGGTTCCTCTCTCGAACTACGCTACACACTTCCTTCACGTATCTGTCCACCAAACTTGTCACTAAATTCACCACTTGATTCGTCTCTGTCCTCTATTAATCTTCTCTAACAACTCTTTAGTATCGCACTTGTTGCTTCACCGTCTTGGACTGAACTCAACTCTAAACTGCCCGGCAGGCGCGCCTTACGCTGTTTATATACCTGGAAGAATTTTCTGGAACCAGTCTATCTATCTCTGTCTTTTCTTTCCCGAACCTTCTGTTCGGGAACTTTCGTTTATACATCTATCCCTTTCTAACATCTATCTATCTCTTTCTCTCTTTTGTCGTCTATCTCTTTCTAACATCTATCTATCTCTTTCTTTCGTTTATCGTCTATCTTTTTATAAATATATCCGTCCTTGTGTTTTCGTTCTAGATTTTTCCAAAAGTTCTAAAACTAACTAGATGGTTCCACCATCGTTCGTATATATAGTTCATGTAGCATATTGTGATATAAATAAACATATATACGTAATATAACATATGATGGTAATAGGAACTTTTTGAGAAATAACTATTCCTTCACAGAACTAAACATTGTTAAAAACATCTTACTAATCCAGACTATGTTAGGATGTACTGGTAGAGAAAAGCTAACGAACTGTTTGTCTTACGACATGTGACAGATCTGCGCAAATATCTGTGCAAATATGGGTATTGCATGTACAAAGGCCTTGCTAAGACTCTCAGACAGTTCTATGCTAAGTATCAAGTCAAACAATACAGTATTGAGACAACTGTATGAGAGTACTTTTTTACAATTTTTTGAAACAATTTGAAAATAAGATTGGCACTCAGTATTTTGCTGTGCCAAACCGTAGTTCGACACAGCGCTGATTTTCAGTGCCCACCTCCTCAATAACACATATGGCATGCGACCCATATTAAACATTTTTTTTTTAATAAAAAAATGCATACAGAAAAATGTACGTTGTTATTACAACGTAATAAAAATGAAATAATTAATATACTATTAAAGCCCTAAGAAAAAAAAGTAATATTTATATATTACACATTATTTAAACCTAATACCGATTTATATTTATAAATAAATGGTTATACATATTGACAAAGCTGTATTAATTTTAAATTATGGATATGCTTTGAATTAGGGGGCATTAATCTTTATAATAATAAATAATATTAGCCATTAGATATACTGGACTTAGTTATTATTATTTTTTAATGGAACGCACAACATACTCGACTTGTAAAGTTTCCACTTCATAGTTCAGAAATTACAGAAGGAAAACAAATTTTTGCAACTTTGGAATAATATTTTGTTATCTATTCGATTTAGATAAAATTTTAACGTCACTAGAGAAAATTGTTATAATTATATAACAATACTCCAAAAGAGTAGTTAGGATAATACATATAAATCTTAAAACTTTAAACGAGTAATTCTTGTATATTGTTACATACCGACAAAGATAAACGCACAGCTGACTGTCGTTAAGCGCAGTTTATTACCTCCCCGCATTTAGGAATTCTTTTGTTTACTTTATGCTTAGAATTTGATATTAAGAAAACATTATTTTGTTAATTGTACTTGTGTTATGGCCGTCATTATTGTCGAACTAATTCTTGGTGTTATTGCGCCGAAGCTTGCCAGGTATGGATCAGTGCATTATAAAGCAATGGCCCAAGCGGAGAGGGGCACTCAAGCGAGGATTACGATACGAGCAAGACGTAGATTCGACACGTGATATAGTGACGGATTTTGCGCGTGTTATTGAATCGTGCAATGTGTACTGGTCGTATTCAGTTATATTTGTACCTGTTCTATACGTGTTTGTACAGTTCTAATAAAGTCTATAGTAATTCCAACGGAATTTTAATTCGAGTCTTGCGTAACTCGTAACAATATTATAATAAAAATATTTCATGTATCTCTTAAATGGCTCTAACAATTTGGTTAATTTTACAATAGAAACTGTAAACAAGGCTCGGTCGCTTCCAAGCTAATCCAGATTTAATTATTAATACATATAGCGAATCTTTTCACTCGCTAGCCAGTTGGCCAAAGATGACGAACAGATTGGGTAGACAACTGTCAGAGAATAGATATAGATAAGTTGCCGTGAAAAATATTTTGGAGACATTTAAATAAGCAAGAAACTAAATTGAATGAATTAGTTAAAATTATCATATTTATAATTCACAGGTTGTTTTAACGTCATTAATGGTAACCCCGACGTGATTTTATAAGAAAAAATATCTTCATTTAAATGTGTGGCGACTACCATTAATTTTTACTTCTTTCGCGGGTTTACTACGCTATTGAATAACACCATTCATTGTTGGTAGGTACATAGACCTAATCATGTTTGAGATTGACTGTGACACACAAATACTGACGAATAGTCCTGACTATAAAAGGTTTGATTTTTTTCCAAAACGGCCATTTAACCCTAAAAAGAACGTATTATTGAGATCTACTATAGGCTTTTAAACTAGATTACAAATAAAAAAATTCAACAGTGGTTTTAAGTACGCTTACCTTCCCCATTATAACTGACAACAGCAAACACAAACAAATCCGGTCATGTGAAATTTGTATTGACCATATGAAATAGAGCTTAGTGTTTCTTAGTGTATTGACTAGTATTGTAGCATAAAATATGAAGATTTTCATCCCTGTTATGTTGATTTTATCATTAATGGTGATAGAATACGAGATGATGAATTCGACAGTAAGTGATGCGTGTTCGAACGAGAAGAATTTAAGACTTACAAGAAGGCGCAGACAATTGACGTTTCCAGAAGGAAGCACTCTAGTAGTGAGAAGTATTTTTTTATATGAGTTATAAATGTCTATACAAAGGCATGTATCTTTTATATATATATATATATATATATATATATATATCTCCGTGCAGGAACGGAGAAAGAATACAATTTCCTGCGACCGGGCGGCCTATCGTATGAGGCGACAAAACAACCCACAGCCAAGTAGGGCATTTGCCCGACTGGATGGCTACCACTCCTGGTCTAAAGTGTGCCGCCGTAACAACCTTGAGTTGTGTTCCGGCATTAGTTACTAGGTTCCAGTCTCCCTTAAGAGAGCAAACGTCCATAGACGATGGTAACCGCTTTCCATCCAAATGGACCGTCTGCTTGTCTGCTGAACTCCTGCAATAAAAAAACCCCAAAAAAAAACAAATATATATCGATAGCTCCTAAGAATAGTGAGTCAAGTGCAATATTATAATTTTACAAGGGAGCATGTCAAAGATAAACAGTTTATAATTTTTGGTATTATCACTAGAAATGTTTTTTCAATTTGTGTTTTCATAACCATCTGAGTTTGCGATTATTATTTTTAGAATAATAAACCTAATTTATTAAGTTTCTGATATCTAGAAGTCGATTCAATGTACGCCATTGTAATCATACATAGTCTTACTAACTGTAAATTTACACTAGTATGCACGGTATGTGGCTAATGTTCTGTTTCAAAGTTAACTTAAAATCTGGCATTTTGAAGTGAAACTTTAGAATTGTTATGATTTGAAACTCGATGAAACGAAAAAGCGACACTTAAAAGAGATATATACATAAATCTGTAAAAGCCTGCGAGATGGGATATGAGTTTTACATCGTGCACCACAGATTACAGACTCAATAAGATTGAATATGTTGACGGATGTAACCTAAAGGAATTATATTTATATTAATGAAAGTCAAAATCATTAACCAGAATTTATTAAAGATATAAAGAAAACTATATAATAAAATTAACAGTGTCCACACGTCACTTTCGAACTAAGAGCTGAAAAATAGTAAGAGCTGAGGTGATAAATCTTAAAAAATCTTTAAATGAAAATTACCACTGGTACTTTAGTGAGGCCAAGCGTAGATAAATAATATTCTTGGAATTAATGAATAAATACTGATATACACTTTTTATATCCTCAAGCTAAGTAAACCACGTTAGTGTTACGGATAATATACAACGGACCACTTTCAGGCGGCTCAGACACCCAGACCATAGTACATAACGGAAAATTGTTTTTTTTAATGAAATTTTGCATAGCACAAACTGAACCCGGAGCGTCTTTGTTTTAGTGAGGCTGTGTTAATAGAGATTTTTTGAAATTATTTCAGCTAACAATCTCCCTTGTAAAAGCGTTTATGACACACGCACCATCTGGTTGGAATATAGCATTGGAAATCGATGTTCTGTACCCATTACCTGATAAGATGTTCATCAACTCATTCTTTAGGATGAAGTTTCATCATCGCCAAAAACGACAGTTTTGGGAGAAATTGGAAGCTGCTCTTGATTTGTAAGTTACAAACATGCAAAAATCTGCTAATTTGACTAAATATTTTATCATGACAATCTTTAATAATAATACTCTAAAGAGGTAAAGTTTGTGAGGTTGGATGTTCAGGGGGGTGTCTGTTCCTGCATTAATAATAATTAATTATAACCTGTTTTATTGTTTTATGTAGACAGGCTACCTGATTGATTGTGGTTATCTTTATTCGTATATATTTACTTATATATGTCGTTTATATTTATCACTATTAATTAACTGCACCACCGTCAGTAATAACAAAAAAATCAATTCTTGCCAAATATTGAATCTTGCCCTGGAAGAGATCGCTTTTTAGCAATAAGGCCGTCTGTGAAAAGTTAGGTATCTATATATCTATTTATTGTACTATGAAAAACTTTTCTCGTGGGATTTTTTTTAACAGCGTTACGACTCTCTTTCCGTACCCTAATAAAATATAATATAATACATGCTTATTTGTTATTGTGTGTGACATTATTGAAAGACGTTTGTGTTATGGTGTACCTTCCGAGTAACTTATTATATTAATTAAGTCTAATTTTAATACTAAACTTATACTATAGTAGAGTGTATCTGTTACATGCTGGTATTGTGAGGAAGTGCATGTGCAGTGTGTGCCTTATGTCTATACCTATATATATGTTAATAATAAAACGAACAAACAACACACATGGCACTAGTTAGGTTACTAACTAGTGCCATGTGTGTTGTTTATTCGTTTCTGTGTCTGCGTTATTAATTTTTAACCTCTTTGTGTGTCTTGGTTTGTTTGTAAAGTGCGTGTAATGCATTTTCGGGTGATTAAAAAATCGAAGACAAAATTATCATACCAGTACTTTGATATAATAAGCTTTTTAAGGTTTAACCTTAGCAAATTTCCACGTACGTTACGTTATCAAGAAAAGCTTTTATATTCTGCTGAATCCCACGTAAATTAATATTTTTGCCGACGAATCCAAGGAATTTAGTTGAAATTATTACGGCCGCGTAAATTCAAAGGTGTCTTCTGTCTACGCTACCGTATCATAATTCTTGCACTTTTACGCTCCCTTGTGTCCGTCGGTATTTTTTCATGCCTGCGTATATACGTGTGCTAACTTTTTATTTTGGTTCCTGTGTTGTTTTGTTTCTTGGGAGACTAATTTTATTTATAAGGTTAATAAAACTTATCACGAAAGGTAAACTGTATCCCTGTAGATTTTTTTGTTTGTTCAAATAACCGTTAATTTCAGTCGACCCCAATCTCTTGTTGTACATTCAAATTCAAATTCAAATTCAAATTCAAAAGTTTTTATTCAAAATAAGTTCCACTGGAGAACACTTTTTGAAGGTCATACATATAGGTTAAAATTTAATTTTACTTCCTAGTCTATGTACACCGCTTCGCAACGTGTTATTGCTGTTAAGGAGAAGAAGCGGCAAGAAACTCCCCAGCAACACGTCTAGCTAAAAAAATTTTTTCTTTATATTTGTTGTTCTATTTTTTATATTTAAGTACTTTTTTTAAAAAGATTTTATACAGAATTATGTTACAGAATAACTTTTGAAGAATTAATGGAGTTGTAGCAAACAGTGCATATTCAATAAGACAAAAGCGCAATAAAAGGATAGAAAATAATTATAGTTATAAATATAAAGACGTAACGTTTTTTTTTTTTTTTTTTTGCAACATATCTCCATATATTCCTTACAAGTACGGCAAGATAAAAACGTTATACTCGTACAAAACACAGTATAAGAGGTTGGAGCGAGCTGTTATGTAAATGAAGTTTTGTCATTTAAATATTCTTCAATAGTGTAGTATCCCTTTTTAAGCAAGATACTTTTTATTTTAAATTTGAATTTAGTGAAGGGCAGATCTAACATTTCACTCGGAATCTTATTGAAGAAGCGTATACCAACCCCCAAGAAAGAAGACAATACTTTTTGTAATCTAAAAGATGGCAATATCAGTTTATTACAATGCCTGGTGTTGAAATCGTGAACATCCTTATGCCGCTTGTAGGCACTCAAGTTATTACGAATATAAATTATATTATTGAAAATATATTGGCAGGCGACCGTCATAATACCGATTTCCTTAAAGCGTTCCCTAAGAGACACCCGAGGGCCGAGGTTGTAAATTGACCTTACGGCTCTTTTTTGTAAAACAAATATAGTCTCCAAGTCAGCAGCGTTGCCCCAAAGTAAAATACCATAGGACATGACACTATGAAAATAACTAAAATAAACTAGTCTAGCAGTCTCTTCGTCAGTGAACTGCCTAACTCTTCTGACCGCATATGCAGCAGAACTAAGCTTTCCTGAGAGACTAGATATATGAGCGCCCCACTGGAGTTTCTGATCTAGGTTAATGCCTAAGAATACAGTTGAATCTACTAGGTTAAGTCTAGTGTCGTTAAGGGAAATATTAACATCGTATTCTTTTACATTGGGCATAACAAACTTAACACATTTAGTTTTATTCGGATTGAGTGATAAGTTATTTACGGTAAACCACTTAGATATTTGGGTTAAGGCGTTGTTTACGTCGTCAAAGTTCTGTTTATTTCTGTCTACTTTAAATATAAGTGACGTGTCATCAGCAAACAACACTACCTCACACATATCATTAATAAAATATGGCAAATCATTAATATATATCAAAAACAAGAAGGGACCTAGAATAGAGCCCTGGGGCACACCCATAGATATGCCAGTCTCACGAGATTTGATATTGTTAATTTCAACGCTTTGGGATCTATTGTTTAAGTAAGACGACAGAAGATTGAGAGAATCGCCATAAATACCGTAATAATTGAGCTTTTTCAGGAGGGTCACGTGTTCAACGCAATCGAATGCCTTGGACAGGTCACAGAATACACCAATGGCATTCTGTGACCGTTCCCAAGCACCATAAATGTGTTTTAGAAGCTCAACACCTGCATCGGTAGTGGAACGACCTTTGGTGAACCCGAACTGTTTAGTATGAATTAATTTATTAATATTAAAATGTGAGAGCAGTTGATTTAAAATTATTTTTTCGAAAACCTTGCTTAAGGTTGGTAAAATAGAAATTGGCCTAAAGTTGGAGGGGTCGTTTTTGTTTCCACTTTTAAATATAGGAATAACTTTGCTAACTTTCATTAAGTCAGGAAATACTCCTTTATCTACACATCGATTAAATATTTGTACTAGTGGTAGCGCAATAGTGCATATTAAGTCACTTAATACTTTTAAGGATATACCCCAAAAGTCAGCTGTGTTTTTAATATTTAACGATTTAAACGTTTTTACAATATCATCTGTATCTATATGATTAAATTTGAATGTGATATTACATCGATCAACGCACTGTGTCATCAGCAGCTCAGCTTCCAGTGGTGATGATGACAAAGAGCTAGTTATTAAAGTTGGTATATCCCTAAAGTATTCATTAAATGTTTGTGCAATTTCAAAGTTATTACTAATGGTGTTATTGTTGATTACAAGTTTAATTGCATCATCTCGACGTGAACTCTTGCCGGAAGCATCATTTATAACACTCCAAGTTGTCTTAATGATATTTGATGATTTTTTAATTCTGTTACTATAATATAGAGATTTGGCAGCGATGCACACTCTTTTAAAGGTCTTAGAGTACTTTTTAATATATTGAAGGAAGTCTGGATTTTGATTAAATTGTTTTTCACTGTATAATTCATACAGTTTCATTCGACTTTTATATATACCTTTCGTAGCCCAATCACTAAACTTAAGTTTATTACTTTTGTTGATTATTTTGGTTTTAAATGTGTTTTCAAATTCAGCTTGTATAATGTCGAAGAAATTACTATACAAGTTGTTTGGATCTTCGCTGCTGAGATCCAAAGTAGGAATTGTTTTGGATAAATTATCTTTAAAGGTTCTTAAGCGATAATTATTTACTGGCCTACAGGTTAATTTGGAATTGATTTTAATACTATCAAAAGGTATTGATATAAACTGGCCACAGTGATCCGACCGTAGTACATCTAAGACTGATTTGTCGATTATTTCGCAACTACAAAATATATTGTCCAAACAGGTTGCTGAATTAGCAGTTATACGCGTAGGTTCATTAAAGACATGTATAAGATTGAACGATTTGAAAAGATTAATGATCTTGGAACGAGTTGATGACGCTTCCAACAAATTAACATTAAAATCCCCACAAACTATAGGCAATTTATTAGTTTTAGTTAATTTTCTTAATAAGTCCTCCATTGTGCTTTCAAATACATTATAATCTCCTGTGGGGGGTCGGTAGACGCAGACAATTACATAGCGCTCAAGCTCAATACAAGAAACCTCCACAGTCCGTTCAACAGAAAGGGACATAATGTCTCTACGCTCTTTACATTTTACATCATTTGCTACAAAGATAAGTGATCCGCCATGTATAGCGGACTTCCTTACAAATGCACTTATCACTGTATAATTCTCTATGAAGTTTATGACTTGAAAAGTTTTAAGCCAATGTTCTGTAATACATAGGACATGAACCTTATGTTCTTTTAAAAAGAGTTCAATTTCTAAATCTTTACCTGCTAAACCCTGTATATTTTGGTGAACTATATTTAAATTAGAAGTAGGTTTAGCGTTGGTCATATCTAGCAGTTTAAAGTGCTAGGACTTGCAGTAGAGTTAATATTAAAAACATTAATGTTATTATTAAAATTTATGTCATATATATCAGTTATATCATACATAACTTTGTCATGATTTTGTATATTAAATGCTAACAAAGTAGCTATACGTCTTCGTAACTTAAAAGGCAGATACATAGTATCTTTGTTTAGCCTAAATTTACTATTAGTAAATTTATTTAGGTCAAAATAAAAAATAATGTCACTATGACGATGGGTCAAATTATAAATTAATAAATTCAAGTCATATATGTGCCTGTTTTGTTCATTTGTTAGATTACATGCATAAGGCAGGGCACATAGGATGAATTTACATCCATATTTACTGTTTAACTGCAATAACCTATTTATGCTGTTCACAATGTCTTTCTTTTTGACAGATAAGCGTAACACTAGCGTAACTTGTTTATCTTACGTCCCTTATTCATCTGGGATAATTTCAGAGTTAGTGACTGGTTCACGCAGATGCAAGGTTTTGGGTTTAATGCGTTATTTATGGTGCGACGTGTTTGATAATTGTTAATGACATTAAACATGACAGATAACGTATTGTTACGAGTTTGTGGGATGTATATTCTAAAATGCCGTTGGATTTATCATAAAGTTTATTAGAAATACACACACGTAATTTATAGTTCTTACAAGTATAACCAAATACAACAAAAACAAACCATAGACCAGAAAATTGTTATCACATAAATCACTCAAACTTCGTCGTTATAAGATATCTACTCCGAAAGTGGACTAGGTAACGCCTCGTTCGCAGTCAGATCACGACTGATACATCCCGACTGACAGACCCTCATCCACTTGTAAATTGGACTTGGCCTCCGAGCAACATGCCGCCCACTGGTTCTTGAAATCCTTAACTTGTCGGCTTAATGGCTTCTAAGAATTAGCATGATATACAAACTATGGAAAGAAGGATTTATGACGACTTACAGTGGCCTGATCAAAGAAATTAGCGCGAACAATAGATCACTAAAATTCAAAGGGGTAATAAGACAGTATATAGTAATGTAGCTATTCATTAATGGTGTGGCCTGATTTTAATGCTATAAACAAGACTCGTTTGGCCACAGTCACTAACAATAATACCATCCCAGATGGAGCAGGGACATTAGCGATATCTTACAATAGGTGTCATGATGACAGTTTCCTAATTTAAAAAAAAAACGCTTAAAGGTAATAATAGAAATTACTAAGTACAGTGGCGGAATAAAAAAGTTCGCCACTTTTCAAATTGACTTATATAATTTTCCGCGAGCACATTTTACTTTTTCAAATTAAGTCACAGAACAGACTTTTCCACAAAAAATTATGTTTAACTGTTTGACAATAAAGTTTTAGATTACTTAAATCAGAGTTGTTCGATTTTCTATCTTGTCTAAGAAGATTTTTTAGAGATGTATAACCTCTATTTGATTTAATATTTATTATGAGCATAGTGATTATATCCTCTTTGTTTCTCAACATTGTTAATCTCAGTGTCTTTAATGTCAACATAGCAGTTTTCTTTTTTCACGATACTAGCTATATATAAATATATAAAATTAAGTGTATGTTTGTAATGACAGAATATACATAGAATATATATAGTATTGTTACGTGCGCGCGGGGTACGCACTTAGGATTTGAAGGAAAACACCAGTTTTAAAATAAATGCTTTTATTGGCTTACACAGCCGCACGTAATACCTCTCTGCAGGGTTGCCCCTATACGCACGATGCACATTCCCGCCGATAAGGTGTCTCGCTCACAATACCGTCGCCGATATAGCGTAGACCACCTCCTGCTACTGCAGTGCTCCCCTCCGATCTGCTTACCGCGTGTAGCTCGCTTCTGGTTCGTCTCTCGAACTACGCTACTCTCCTCTTTCACTTAACTGTTCACTAAACTTGTCAATAAATTCACCACTTAGCTCGTCACTGTGTTCTATTAAACTACTCTTCCTACTCTTTCGTATCGCACTTGTCGCTTCGCTGTCTTGAACCGAACTTAACTCTAAAACTGTCAGGTAGGCGCGCCTTACGCTGCTTATATACCCGGAAGAATCTTCCAAAAGTCTTGCAACCGTTGTACGCTGCCGGAAAGTTCTACCCTCGATCGCCACAGTATATTAGTATATACGGTACCTGTATTAAAAAAAACAGTTTTAAATATTTTTCTATTTAGATGTTTCGGCTAATCTCTGAAACAGTGGGACCGATTTTGACTGGAATTTCATTAACATCTAGCTTTATTTTTCATAAATGTTGTATTTAAAAATTCCACATTAATATTACAATCTAATCTAAAAAGACAAATAAGTAATTTAAATATAAGCTAAATTGAATAAAGTATTTTACTAAGAAAGTGTCCATTAGCACTTTACTTATTGTCTGTATACACGGGAAGACACTTTGTTCATGTGTTCTTAAATCTTTAATAAGTTAGCACAGTACATCACAGTTTACTTACTAACAGATAGCTGATGTTATATTATCCCCGCAAATTGCTAAAGCGTTGGAACCTTGTGACGTAACATTCACGTGACGTCATCCGCAACTCGATATGTACGCGTACACGCCGGACAGTGATGCTAAGAGTACTGAGTGTTCGGCTACGGTTACGTCACCAAAATGGCGGCCAGGCGCAATAGGAATTTGCGGGGATAATATGTAGGAACATAGACTATTTTTTTTAATCCAAGAAAATAAACCCATGCAATGAAGTCGGGCACGGCTAGTATTTTATAAATATAAAATTTATTAAAATGTTAACATTACCGTTTCTTGTACTCGTGTAAGCAAAAGTCGACATTAAGGTGACGAACATTTTAATTCCGGGATTGTACATGGAAAACAATTTTTTTTCAGCCATAACATAAACGGTCGCTCATGCATCTTCAGGAGTGTATGTGAAACCAATACATATCTGGCACCGCCTGGAAAGTCGTTGGTGCATGATATACTAAGGGCTATTTTTACGTAAGTAAACTTTTTATTTTATTACCATATTATAAAGAATAGTTCACAATACCCGTGTCTTTGATACGTACAGAGGAGTCGCTTATCCATACTTTCAAGATATGGATTAGAGGAAACTAGCTATACACGTGACTTTGTCATCATTTATTGAACTGTCTAAATGCCGTTATCCGTGCAGGAACGGAGAAAGAATACTATTTCCTACGGCCACAAAAGGCGACAGAACAACCCATAGCCAGGTGGTAGGCCATTGTCCCGACTGGATGGCTACTGGTTTAAAGTATGTCGCCATAACAACCTTGAGTTGTGTTCCGGCATTGGTGACCGGGTTCCAGTCTCCCTTAAGAGAGCAGCAGCGCATTTGTAGCACCTTTGGTGTTACACACAATAAAATACACAATAAAAAAAATGAAATGAAAACTGAACTGTAACGTTTAAACATTATATTTCTTTATACATACGTAAAATCACGACTATTTCTTATTAGGGTAGGTGTAGACAATCGAACCCCGGCCGGTTTTCTATAGGGATAGATTCTGTTAGTGAAACTCCACCTGCTGCGATCTTGGCAAAAAGTTGTCGTTTCACCATCATCACATCATGCACGTTAGTTTGAAGTGTTTTTTACTGTTATTTTTTGCACAAGGCCTACCGCTAACTTAAGCGCCTTGCTTGTTGTTTGTGCGAACTTTTATCTCTTAATTCATTGATCCTAATTAATCTTTAAGAATATTATATTAGACAAAAGTCAGTCCATATCTTCCCTCAGGATACAATCTATCTCTTGTTAAATTTTAATAAGATCGGACCATTCATGTGTTTTGAAAAGGTACAAAGAAAGTTACTTAGAGTACTAGAAATTATACTCTCAGTATTTTAATGACTAGTACCACCTTGGTCGCTAGGTGTGACTAGTGTATTAGATGACTACAGATTGAAAATAATATTAACAGCCCATAGCTGTCCCACTGCTGGGCTCGGGCCTCCCACAATAGGGGGAACGGACAGTATACCCCGCCACGCTTACCAAGGCGGCTTGGCAGGTTTGACTACAAATTGAAAGCGGGAGTCGAAATTAAATTGCACTGCAAAAAGCCGAAAACGCCAATGTGGAGGTCATTCTCTGCTCTGTAGTTGCTGTGAAAATGCAGTTACGTACAGGGCCTTTAGGGAAAACGCCTTTGAAAGTAACCTATAACCCATCCATAATCCGTCGTTTATATTTAGCTCAATTCCACGGCTTCATGGAGGAAAATGTTAAGGAAAGGATTACAACATCTGCTCATTTGCATCACTACTATCCTGTTTTCTGTTGTGGGTATAATTGCTACCTTCCTGTTACAAAATAATGATCAACTAATTTTATTATTATTATTATTTTATTACCAACATGCGATCATTATTCAGTATTTATTCGACAATTTGTTATTTTATAAAGTGACATTCATAAAATGTATATTTATATTTTAATTTTAAGACAAAGGTGACAAAATTGTGCAACATAATGATATAGGACAATTAAATAAAAATACAAAATGTTTATAAACCATACATTTAGGGTATAAGAAAATGTGTATGCCAGTAAATGGCGAAACATGTTCTCACTATCATAAGACCTTGATTTTCATGTTTCATACAAATAAAGATTTCATTTCATTTTTAAATCCCTTAAGTAGAAGTAAGATATTAGGTACTTTCGTTTAGAAGTTTTTTAAGGTTCCCAACCAAATAACAGCAGAAATCAAATCTTTTAAGGCACATGGACACATGCACTTATCCTTTTAATTTTACTGATTTATCTTTTTTTTCAGAGCGCAGGTTCAAGGCAAAAATTTCAGAGAAGAAATACAAGGGACGTTTAATAATGTATTGGATTTAAATTCTTGCGATAAAACGAACGATTGTCCATTTTCTATTTTTGATTTTGTGCTTTCGTTGAAGAAAGAACCAAGAGGTCTATTCTCGTAATAATGTTCAATATTCAGCCACATTTTATTTGTAATATGAATTAATGTAATAAGTATATTTAATTTGTTAAAAAGTTCTGCTTCTGATAAAGCTTAAATTTTGATTTAATACGTACTAGATTAATTTATTGATTGAAAGTGTAAGCGTTTAAAAAAATCCTATCTCCTTATGTCCCTTTTATGCCGCGTTGACACGGTCAGAGTACGCTCGGACAAAGTGTAACCGTACGAAATTACTACATATATGTTTATTCAGATATAGGCTTACACACATTTGAACTTATTTATATCAATAGTAGACTTGCCAGTTAAGTGGTATCAGATCATTTGACGCCATTTCTTTCTGAACAGTCATCCAATTAAACTCTTAAAAATTAAGCATGTCCGAATGTATTAAGATTGACGTCGTTTTCTATTTCCAAGCTTATATATCTTGCTGTCCACCAATTTACTATAATTTAAGACTGATTTACAATGATCCAGCTACTAACTTGGGCAGTAGACTGACTTCAAAATATTTAATTGGGAAATTTTAACTCAGCACTAATTTGATAGTGCTGTTCCGAATTCATATCAATTTACATGAAGAGAGATAGATCATTATAAATCAAATTTAGCACTGGTTGAAAATTTAAATTATCTCTATGGAATATAGGACGGACAATTTTAAGCAGTAGTAAAGCAAATTAATGTATATACAGAGACCGGGAATTAGTGCACTTGGAATACCAGGTGAAGCGTCCGATTAGCTTCTAGTGTACTTTTTCGAGCGTGCTCTGATCGTGTGAACGCGGCTTTAAGACGAATGTTTTGACACTAGCATGTACGATTGTAATTGTGATTCCTATCGTTAGTACAAATGATTAGTTCATCATATAACAAATTATTCATAATGGACTTAACTAAAAGCACTAAAAACTTTTAACCTTATACGGAGAGTATTAAATAGCAACACCAAATAAATACGTATTGTCTTAAGACTGATGACGTCAGTTGCTGATTTACACGTTTAGATTTTGCCACCCCTACTGACCTCTACATTTCCATACCTTACTTCAAAATCATATTTAAAAGTTTGTTTGATAATTGAATGTAACTTTGTGCACTATCGTATAAAATCTGTGCTCTAGGATCCAGCCTACTCAGCCTGCTTATAAATCTGATCTAAGCGATGTTTATTTGATGGATAACTTTTATCTGATGTGTAAAAAATCGGGGCTTACTAAATGTAGTCTTATTCTATTATTTGTATACAATATTAACGAAATTCATTAATTTTATTAGTAGGCGAAAGAAGGATTCCTTCATCACATGGCTTTTTTTTAAATTATGAAGAGATGTTTAGTCTTCATTCATGAAAAGATGTCAAAGAAGAGGAGAAAAGCAAAAAGTCTGTTTTTCCCAACAAATACAATGTAGGGGTCTTCAAGTCACAAGCGAATAGGTATCTTCTAGGTAAGCGTGCTCCACTCAATATCAGACAATATGAGACAGCAGTCAAATGCGAAATTATACGAACATAAAAACAGATAGAACTGCTACAGCCGAACGGCGTAAGCACGTGCAAGCTCACCTCGTCTCTTCCTGCAGTTGTTTGAAGTAGGGTGTAGTAGTCACCTGATTTTTCTTTACAGCCAAAAGCTGGCAAACAGGCAGACGGCCTAGCTGTTGATGATTATCAACGCGTTGCCGGTCTCGATTTATGACGCCCTTCTTAAATGACCCCATGTCGTGATTTGTGCACTTGTAATAATCTTTACGTCAAATTTTACAATTGCTGACTCATTATTATTGTATGTTCAATTGAAACTTCAGATGAATATAGGGCTAGTTCCTACCTCGGACGGATCAGTGAAGAGTAACCCATCCAGTTTTCTGGGCACCTTACCCATAGAAGACGGTGACTTAGGTTTATTATTCTACTTAAATGTTCGTGGGTAGAAAACAACATAACTAATGTTGTAGGGTTTGTTATTAAGCGCTTGTCTTCAAATTCCCGCGATTCGACAATGCTCATCTAAATGTCACTGTAACTTCGTGAGTGACAATCAAATCGACATCTCAACACATTTACGAGTGGCGCCACCGTCCATACGATACCACACACTTTCATTCTCTTCAAATCAAATCAACAACGAGCTATCGGTGAGTCGAATCAAATTATATACAAACGCATGTTTATTCAAAATATCAAACATTCAATCGAACAAATATCAATTTCTTCATCATATAGTCGTGATCTGTGACTTTGTTTACGGTGTTAGAATCCAATCCCCGAATGAACGCATAAAGTTGATGGCCAACCCCGCATCAAATGATCTCCATAAGATGATGCTCACTATTGACTCATCAAGTTTGTTAAGCTGAACATTCTTAGAGATATCACACTTTGACTTCGGATTTGAATCTTATATACATATTCATATATAAAACAGGTCTGACATGGATATACCACGGAAGGTACTTCTAGATAAGCAGTACATGAAGTTTTCTCGCACGAAATTATGGTTAATCCTTTATTATAAATGTTAAATAAAAAATAATAAAAGAAACATTGTAGTGGAAGAGTGTTGTTTTATTATTGATTGAATGTCTTAAATTATTTCTTTTATGTCGTAATTTTCATTTTTTGACTAGTCTAGGTGAAGTTTGAAGTTTTCGAGGTATCAAGGTTTAATATTTCGGGTGAAATATTTAATGAATTTTGAAGAAGTAAGTAGTTAGGTGATTGTGGAAATTGATACACCGATCGAGCTAATTTGCAATTAAAATTTAAGATATAGATATTAATATATCAGATATAGTTATTTTTCGGGTCAGTATAATTACTGGAAAACATTGGATATTGCTATGTTCTAGTAATTTATTTCCTAACTTGAAGTACATGGACTGCTAAAGAGTTGTTGTGTTGTAACCGTTATGTTGTAAAGTCGTACGTCGTACTTTTGACAATTTGGAAACATCTTAATTAACTTTAAATAAATATCACAAGTGTACTTTCAGCTTAAGGTCCCAAACCGAAATTCTGTATAGGTGTGAAACGTGACCCTACTAATCAGCGAAGACTAGCCTCGCTCTAATTCTTTGATTCAACATCCCGGGTCATTGAACACTCGAGGTGATACAAAAAGACAGGTATGTGTGGATACGACGGTTTTGTGGATTTTTTAAATTATTTTAAAATGAATTATTTACTCTTCGAGATATCAGGGTGCTGGTTCCTACCTCGGACAAAGGATCAATATGGCGATTCAGAGAGGTAACGCAAGCCTGCTAGAAATCTAACCCACTGACTTCGATGACCTAGGCTCGGTATTATACTTATAGTCTTAATACATACATATACAATACAAGTTAAGTTTTCTCCATTATACTAGTTTATAGTAATAGGTTAAAAAATCATCAGGTATCATTATTAAAAAAATAAAATTTGAGGGGTTTAAAGCGAACTTTTCGCAGATTCATATTACGAACATAGCGAATCAAAATAAAGTGGACATTTATAATGTGTCATACATCTAACAGTTTATCTAGAGAAGTGTCAATTTCACAAAACTATCCGCCAAAAGAAGCCATTTTAGACCTTCAGGTTTAAGCAATTGTTAATTTTATCTAATTCTGGCAATTCGGACACTTCAGTAGCTATATTCACAGATTTTAATAATTTAAAATATGTATAACAGGTTCAAAAAGTAAAATTAAATACATTTGTATAAATTCTTTATTGTCTATACAAATTAAGAAAATAATATAACCGTAATCCAAAAATTAATTAAATTTATATACACAAATTAAGTTATTATTAATTAAAAAAATTATCGTTAGACTGTTAAGAAATAATGCCTCCAACAGGTTCGCATTGTTGTTTCGTTGCATGACAACGTTCATGTATAGCCTGAGCTTGTTTATATTAAAATAAAAAAAATTATATAATTATATTTTTTTATAATATTGATTATAAAACAGATCGAAATGCTTACTTATTAAAATCTGAAGTATATACAGTAGTGATGCTATTCCTAGTATATTGATTGTAATTTGTATTATGACTAAATCAGCTTAAGCACCGCCTTGGATAAATTAAATAAAAACCAAATCGAAAACTTGCCTGATGTCTTCAAAACCTTCCTAAAAATACTAAGAGTAATGTTTTTCCACTATATCATTTCCAAGCATTTATTTTTGACAGCTCGATGACAGGTTAATTTGTAAGGTTTTAATGGGTTACCGATCCGATTTATTATAAAAATCGACTTCATTTAAAAATAAGTTTTAATTCATTTGGCTTATATTTTTTGCTAAATATCCGATATTTACTGTATCATGTAATAAATATATCCACATTTCAATGAACATATTTTACATATGTTAAATTAAAAAAACGACACTTACAATAATTGTTTTAATTTGTAATAATTACATATAATAATTGTTGTATTATTTATCTTTAAATCTGAACATTGTTTATTTTCCAACCGAGTACTTTCGATTTATTTACGTATAGTGTTGATGGTTTAATAGTCTGCACATTACTTGACTCAGAGAACATTACTATTGCGTCACCCATAACAATAAAGTACGACAATTATTAAAAAATATGTAACTTGATAGACGTGCAAACATCAAAATTAAAATAAACTCTTGGAAACAGTATAGATACCATAAGTTGCCATTTCAAAATTTTACATATATACTTTTTTATTCTAGTTATATCGAAGAACCCACATGTTACAATTTTTTTTACTAATCCATCCTAAGGTTGTCTGGAAGAAATTAGTTTTAGTTATAAATCTTCTGTACTTAAACTTCTTGAATTGGATCTTAATGTTATGCAATAAAGTATATTTTATTCTAAGTTTAACGATTACGAATTTTGTCACGTTGTACATATACTTATGGTGAAGTGAAAATTAAAAAAACCTGCCTAACCCACATTATTCCACCAACAAACTCCGATCCAATACGTGCAGTACGTTACGTACGTTATACGAAAAGCTTATAGTTTTTTAAGTAACCGCCGTATTTTTATGCACAAATGGAATATTGTAAACGAAAAAAGTCATATTTTTTGGTGAATTGTTTAGTGTTTTTAATGTTTATTGAATTTGGTCTAATGTTGAACAGTGCGGACAAGGACCACTGTCCTAATACGAAAGCTTCTTTGAACTCTGTGAGGAAGAGAAGGCATTTGGCGTTCCCGGAGAAAAGTACTGCAAGCGTAAGTGTCATTTTGTCTTATTTCTAACATATTTTTTAATTGCTATAATGTTTTCTTTTATAATATATTGTATATTTTTAATGGAACAATCGTTTGAATTATATAGGAATGTAAAGTTACTGGCTGAAAACTTTTATGATTTTCATGTTGAAAATAAAAACTGAAATCATATAATAAAATTTTAATTTTTCATTTTAGAAATTAGAAATGTACCTTTGAAGCTAAATGTATTACATATAAAATACCAGAATCTTCAATATTGATGAATTAAATAAAATAAATACTATTACTACACAACGTGAGTGTGACTGATTATTGTATGTTTGTTTGTTTCTTCTTCACACCTTTGGTAATTAACCAATTACTATGTAGTTTGATACACATACATGTATAATAATTTTACAGAACGATTCATGAATAAGGGAATTTTTTTATCACACGGAAGAAAATTACACAAGAACAAAAATGAACTGATTACTTTTAAATTTGGTATAGATTTCGATATAGTGTTGCTGCAGTTTTTTGCCGCTTATTCTCCTAAACAGCTATAGCATGTTGCGAAGTGGTGTATAAAGAATAGCCAGTAAAGTTAAATTTTAACTTATATGTATGTATGTAACCTTCAAATACAAATTAATTAAGTAAATTCAAATGTTTTTATTCAAAATAAGCGAGCGAGATTGTTTGGGCTTATAACTTTAATATTTAATAGATATTTATTTTATATTTTATGTATATAATTTATGTATATAATTTATGTATTTATTATTAAAATGTAAGTAGTTCGTTACGTATACCACCGTCGACCATTATCATCTCAATTCATTCCTGGGATTGTCTGGAAGAGATCGCTTTTTAGCGATAAGACCGCCCTTTTTACGTAAGTAAATATAATTTTAGTCTGTAAGTTCATGTTTGTATTGGTGTACAATAAACGGTTATCTATCTATCTTTTAAAAGGGTTTTTATATTTATTGTGTTTTTTCTTTTACTTTAACTATATATAAACATACATAATAATCAATGTAAAAACATGACATTTTGTTCACGACACATGGCAAAAATAGCAAGTCATGATGATAACTCGAAAGAATGACGATTAGAATTTCGAGTTATCATCATGACTTGCATAAGTGTCATGTCATCTACGAAACAAATACATATTTTTTTTAATATTCCAAATCATAAAAAAGTCTGAATTTGAAACATCATAACGATACCCTTCAGTGAGGGTTTGTTTAATTTACTACGATATGGCCGCGACTTCATCCACGCTTGGATTTCAATTCCCGCGGGATTCCCAGGACACAAAATATCGAAGTGTTGAAAAAATAATGTCAAGTTATTAGTAGTGGAAACAGTTTCAGAATAAGCTAATTTTTAATGCATCCGAACAACTTCAAACCGTTTCCGAGAAAATTCTTGCGGGATTCCCGGGATAAAAAGTAGCGCAGAGTTTAAGTAAGAATTAGATGTCGATGAGCGCAAAGTGCATCGAAATCGGCCCAGTAGTTTTACGCGAATCCCGAACAACGACAGACAAAACGACAAACAGACAAGTAATCTAAAAAAACATGCATGTGTTCTCCATCGTTTATATAGTCTACTAGAGTTTAACCCGCGGCTACGCCGCATGTCAATCACTAGTGCGTGGTTCTTGTTTAAAGAGCAGGCGTTAATACAGGTTACATTGTACTAAATTTTCATGTTAGTGATACTTGCACTCGGAAGATTAATTTAATTTAATATCGCAAACTTCGGCTTGAAAAAGCTTCCGGCATGAAAAGTGTTTATGTCCATTTTCCGTATTAAAACTACAGTTAAACAAAATTACAGCAAAACCGATCCAGTATTCCTAGTAGTTTTCCGTGAAAGCTTAACGGAAAGACATATCGAGTTACTATCGCATTTTTTATAGACGAGGAATTATTATATCTATAAACTTGAGAAATGATTGGTCTCATCCAAACTTTCATTCTTTATTCCAAACCGTAGGACGGTTATACTTATCTATCCCCGTCTATGTGAACTACATAATAGACAAACATGACAATAATGACTAATAGGATATAAAAGACGAAAAGGATAAAAAGGGCAAAAAGAGACAAAAAGAACACAAAGGTAAAAAGGAAAAAGGGGCAAAAAGGACAAAAAAGGGTAAAAAGGACAAAAAAGGGCAAAAAGGACAAAAAGATCTAAAATGACAAAAAGGGGAAAAAATACAAAAAGGACAATAAGGGCAAAAAGACACAAAGGGCAAAAAGGACAAAAAAACAAAAGGGCAAAAGGGCAAAAATGACAAATAGGACAAAAGGGGCAAAAATACAAAAGGGGCAAAAAGGACAAAAAGGGAAAAAAGGCTACAAAGGGCAAAAAGGACAAAAAGGTCAAAAATGACAAAAAGGACAAAAATGACAAAAAGGGCAAAAAAGGACAATAACGGCAAAAAGGGCAAAAATGATAAAAAGGGCAAATAGGTCAAAAGGGACAATAAGGACAAATCGGACAGAGATGACCAAAATGATGAAAATGGATAATCACAAAAAAACCTATCCCACTTTTTGGGATAACCTTTACATTAATCTACCCCAAAATCTATCCCATTATCCAGGATAAAAGGTATTCCTTGTCCACCCTCGGTATTAAAATTACATGTATACCGAATTTCAATATTCGTGTTCATAATAGCTGTAATGATAAAATTATTTGTTCGTATCCTGAACTTGAACGAACAAATAACATTAAATATTTGGGCGTATGGCTAGATCTTACACTATGCTGGAAATATCACATTGATTGGGCTATTTCTAAGGTACGGAAATTAATTTTTATTTTCAAAAATCTTAGACAAATAGCAGACGTCAAGACCCTTAAAACAGTATATTTTGCACTTGCGCAGTCTGTAATAGCCTATTGTATAACAATTTGGGGTGGATCACTTCGAAGCCATATGCTGAGGCTCGAAAGAGCACAGAGGGCTGTTCTAAAGGTCATAGGTGGTAAAACACGTCGTTATTCAACTTCTAAGTTATGCAAAGAATTCGAAGTGTTAACTGTTTGACAGTTATTTATCTTAGCTATAGTTATGAGGAAACATGCTGAAATGCCCTATGATCCTTCTTATCTCAGTAGTCGCAGATCGGATCGTGTATGCAAGTTTGAATCTGCACATCTATTGCTTCTAGACATTACCATCATCTCAGTACCAAAATCTACAACAAATGCAACCAAATATTAAATATCTATCCCCTTACCTTTCGTTGTTGTAAAACCAAAACTATGACCTGGCTGTATACACTCGATTATATACAAACGGAAAACATTTTAACTGTTAACTTATAATACAAAAGGGATTTATTTATCCTCCTTACATTACATTACACTCATGCATTCATACTCAGTCACATTAAGGTATACGCAACACACATACACACACGCACGCACGCACGCACGAACACACATGCACACACACACACAAACACGTCGCGCGCTCATAGCCGCGAACGACAATTGGGTTTGTTATTTTCTATGTTTAGTTTTAAGTTTAAATGTTTGCAATGTAAAGTATCCTGTGCTATATATAACACTGTAATATACTTCATTGTCTTGTGGTGGGAGTTGTCACTGCAGCACACTTTTACTTTTGCAGTGCAATGAACTGTTCTGTTATTATGTAAACATTTGTGTTCTTTCAAATAAAATAAATAAATATTACATAAATAACTTCCTAACGTCTGGTTTGTATAGACACCATGTCTCTGCACTATACAAAAGAACAGGTATAATAAGCGCCTTGTAAACACAAGGAGTCTGAGGTCAATCCTTAACATCAAATGGCAAGATCGCGTGCCTAATACTTAAGTTCTGCGCCATTCTAGAATGCATGGAATGGAGGCTTTATTCATGCAGCGACAACTTAGGTGGTATGGGCACATCCTTCGCATGGAAGACCACCGTTTACCCAAAGCAGTCTTCTTTTCAGAGTCAGCAGAAGGTAAACGGAAACAAGGTGGTCCGCACTTGCGTTATAAGGACGTGCTCAAGCGTCATCTAACTGCATGCGACATAAATCTGACAAAATGGGAGGAGCTTGCTATGGAAAGGACTTCTTGGCGATCCATAATCTTTAAAAAAGTCAAGGCTTTCGAACAGAAGCGCTTAGAAGATATAGATACCAAACGTCAAACTCGCAAAGAGCGACCCAAGCCCTCCTATAGCTATACGTACAATGCCGCTAGCCAACTATACTGTGCGATATGTGACCGGGAATTTAAAAATAAATTCGGTCTGGCCAGCCACATTAGGGGCCACAGGCGGCGAAATAATGACATTTGAGGGGTCGCCGTTACCGAAATCGGCAAGGAGGATTATATATATAGTATAGTTCAGTTTTTTTAATAGCTTGAATATACAGAAATAAGTAGGGTGGCGCGACGAAGTATTAAAAAAAACAATTTTCCAAGACAAGTTTATTCAACGAGAGTTCTTACAAGACTAAAGAAATTACAATTAAATTATATTAAGTCTAAAAACTTAAATTAGCACTAATTATTATAAGCGATGACTTGGCGTTGCGTGGTCAGCAGATTTGTAGGCAAGCGCGTGCCAGCGATTGCCTAACTCACGGCATGTTTTTTTTTAATATTGTGTATGCCTGTATACTTTCCTCCGCCGTTATGACAGAGACCTTTTACATGAAATAAAAAAAAAACATATTCAAATTCAACAGTTTTTATTCAAATAAGTTCCACTGGGGAACACTTTTTGAAGGTCATACATATAGCTTAAAATTTAATTATACTTTCTAGTCTATGTATACCGCTTCGCAACATGTTATTGCTGTTAAGGAGAAGAAGCGACAAGAAACTCCCCAGCAACACGTCTAGTTAAAAATTGTTTTTCTTTATATTTCTCTTATTCTATTTATATATCAAGTTCTTTTTTTAAATAAATTTTATACAGAAATATGTTACAGAATAACTTTTGAAGAATTAATGGAGTTGTAGCAAACAGTGCATATTCAATAAGACATAGACACAATAAAAGTAAAGAATCAATATTTGCTTATATGTAGATTATGACAAATATACGTTATACATATTATTTTTTACCTATAATGATTATTTTATATCTATACATTGTTATATTGTGTGAGTAGTCGGCAATCATTATTAATTACATTCTATTCTATCTACTTTTATTTCTCTGTAACGCATCTTTAACTATTTTCACACCATATTTAATAAACTCTTTTCTTCTTCTTCTTTCTCTTTCTAAATTCTTTTTCTATTCTTACTCCGATCCTCTGCTCCAACTCAAATCGTGCTTTACCATATTTGGGACATTCTAGCAGGAGGTGAACTAATGTTTCGTCGATTTCAGGATCGCATATACAGCCTGGTAATGTTTTGCGTTGAAACTTATATAAATAATGGCCGAAACCGCCGTGGCCTGTAACCATCACATGCCAAATATCATGCCCCCACATCATTTTAATTCTCTTATCAATCGGTGGCTTTGTATGATATCGGGAAAGAATAATTTTGTTATTGCTGCAGTTCCACCATCTTTATATCTAGTATTCCACACCTTTGCACTATCCTGACAAATGGTAATTTTCAAATATGCAATTGGATATTTATCATAGTCAAGAGCATCTGTGGTGTATTTTGCCGCTTGTTTAGCTAATATGTCTGCCCGCTCGTTCCCTTGAATGCCAACATGAGACCGTATCCAAAATATGCCAGCTTCACCACCTTTAAGAGCAAACATTTTTAAAGTATTTCTAGTGGCGAACGCAAGTGGGTTTGTATGTCCGGGTTTCTTAAGCACCTCCAATGAAGTTCTTGAGTCACATAATATATTTATTTTTGACACTCCTGAGTTGCATGCATAATTTGTGGCTTGATACATTTCTATTCGGAATACAGCACAATATGATGCCAGGCAAAACTTTTGGCAGTGCACCTCTCTTCCATTTTTCCAGCATGTCATTTCTGCACCCACTTTGACACGGCATGTTTAGAATTTAAAAATATTATAGATTAGGTAGCATGATATTTAGCTCAAAAATTGCATCTATCTCCTTTAAGTTTTAATTAGAAAAAAAAATTGAGGTGGTAAAAACTGATTTATTTTGATAGAAAATCATTTTAGATAAGTTCGATCGACTTAGTCGTTTTTGGGATATGAAGTATTTCTAATAGTTATATTATTAGGGTTTGGGAGCCAAGTGAACAAAAGTGGTAATTGTTTATGTATTATATCTGAGGAATAAGCATTTTCGTTCTAGGTGACAGCGTCAGTAGTAAAAACCTTCATGACCCACGTACCATCAGGATGGTACTTAGTCATCGAAGCTGAAATAGTGTACCACTTGCCAGATGCAACAGTGATTGCTGCACATAAACGAAGAAAGCTCCATCACCGCCAGAAGAGAGAGTTTTGGGAGACCTTGCAAAGAGCTTTTGATCTGTGAGTATTTCTTCTTGTACCCGTGAGTAGTTCTTAGTGTGACTTTTGAGTAGGTATATTATCTGTAGATATATGTGTATTTTTTATTTAAATTTGTGAGTATAAAACCAAAATCAGGATTTATAAATCTTGGTTTTGGTTTTCCTGCTTAGAAGATGGGACACCTTATATACGGCTACGCAGTACCTCAGGGCGTTTTGAATAAGTACGTATATTTCATCCTCTCGGGTGTTCGTATCGGTAACTGTGCAGCCAAGTTATTTAAATTTGGCAAGCACCTTATTTACCATCTCCAACATGAAGGTCCTCGCGTATAATATGATTATTTCGGGACCGTTTCATATAAAGCTTCTCGGTCTTATCGTGTTTGGTTTTGAGTCCAAACTTCTTTGCGTCTTCCTCCAGAATCCTAGCTAGTTCTACAATTGGTTCACTTTCCCCTAACAGCACTAGTCGTCGTTAATTTTTCGTTTTCGGTTTCGTAACACTAGGTTCTTTCTCGAGTGGAGTGTTAACCCTTTGACTAACCCTCAAAATGCTGGAGAACCACACGTCGTTGTCGTTCTTCTTCTTTATTTACGAGCGGGCGGTTTCCGCAACTCCACGAAATAGCGCATATTTTGCGTGCTATGGTTGATAAGGGTTCACTCCACCCAGCCCATCTTCTCCCGGAAGTCCACTAGTTTCTAGACGTCGCTGAAGACTTCTCGAAGGCTACCTGGGGCGTCCAGATATTTCACCCTGTATTGGACCACCTCTTCGCATTCAAGGATATGGGCGGCTGTTTTTTCTGCCTCCAGGCATGCTCTACACAGGGGGCTGTCGGTGACACCTATATTGAAAAGATGTCTGTTAAAATTGCCATGTCTAGTGGCTGCACTAATAACGAGTCGTAGCCGGTACCAACTGAGCATTAAGCAATTCCTGGAGAAACGCAGGTTTACTCGAGGCATTGTCCCAAAGTTGTTGATGTGCTCATCGGACTTATTCGGAAGCGTAGCTAGGCTGTACTAGCGACCACTACCTCATCCGCCGTCCGGAGGACGCTCCTCTACGCCGTGAGGGCCAGAGACAGTGTAGCTACACTTTTGTGAATTGCAAGAAGCTTATAACGACTTCTCTCAATGACCTTCTAACAATGCAATTAGGAAATTTCTCGGCAGAAATAACCCTCCAGATCGTTTTAGTATGCAAAAAGCGTATAAATTAAACTTCATATTATATCTAACAGAACTTATCCTATTTTGCAAGATAAAAGTATTCTACATTTATGTTTGTTCCATTGGGAATGATATGATATGATATTGATCATAGATATGCTTACCATGTTTCGTGCAAAATGGTTAATTTCTAAGGTTGCCAAGATAAAACAAATAACCTAATTGTTTAAGTATTTAATTTATAAGGTAGTTCAAGCATTTGACTTATAAAATAATCTAAGTACTTATATAGGTATGTATGTACCTACATCTGTTTAAGATATTCTTTAAGTAAGGTTGCCTGGAAGAAATTGCTTTAAGCGATAAGGCCGCCTATTGTTTTTACCATGACATCATTGTAATCGTACATTTTATTGTTGTTTTTGGTAATTGTTTATTTGGTGATTAATAAAGTGTTGTTTATTTATCTTACTTTGATATAATTTCAGTCGGAACATGGACGGCCGCTCATGTTTGGTACGAAGCATTTGTGAAGCTAAAACACGCCTTGCTCCGCCTGGAAAATCCTTAGTTCACGACATACTACGAGCTATATTTACGTAAGTAATTTTTTAGCTTTTCTCACTTAGTCATTATCCTCTTGGGAGATCCCGCGTATTCTTGAGCAATATTCAAAGATGGTGCGCAGATTTTAGCGCTTTTTAAAGGGGTTACAGAAAAATATAGTTTTTTACTTTTTATTTGCAAAAAACGTTTTGAAACTAGAGTAGAGGGGGGGGGCATATATATATATATATATATATATATATATATATATATGTATATACCACGGGGGGTCACCAAGGGACGGATGCAAAAAATTTTTTTTGTTTCATACTAGTTATTGTCTTCACTGCCACTGTTATGTTAATATTTTCATTAGTTTAGGGGGTTGCCTGGAAGAGATGGGTTTGATTGATAAGACCGCCCTTTGTTCAACATTTATTGTTCCTATGTTCTTAAAGAACATAGTTTCAATTTTTAGTGAACAATAAAATGTTTTCATTCATTCATTCAATAAGCAAACTATATATGCGTTCATATTATAAAACCATGGAGGCTAGAGGTATAAGGAGGACCATCTAGTATGGGGGATCAGTTGAAAAAGTGTCCACCTGTAAACAGCAAATTATGGTTCGAAAAATTCGTCAAAATAGCGCTAGTGTAGGAAAAGGAAATGATATGGATTTAGCAATTATAAACGAAGTGAAGGGTTGAAATTATTACGATTTATTATATCATAATCTCAACTATTATTTTTTAATTTCATTATTAATGAATTTTATTTATTAACTATTAAATTTATTTATTAATTTTATTTAATTAAATTATAAATTTCATTCCTGGTGGATTTTGATAAAAATAATGAATGTATGAAGATAAAAGATAAAATTACCACTGTTTAAAGCGCAAAAATTATAATTTGGAAAAGTATTGAGACTTTCTCGTATTGAGATGTATATATATTTTTGACCAATAGAATTTTTGAAACCTATTTCACTAATTAAGATAACTAACTAAATTATCTGAAAATTCCACCATGAGGAGACATGCAATAGTTACATTTGCGTAAAATGCGCGGTGACAAAGAGGAAGTCTTTCTTTCCTTCTTTAATCTAGTATCCTGCTCTAATTATTTCTGGCGAGGCAATTTTTGTTGTGACTGGAAACAATTTTATATATATATATTAATCTTATACATATAAATAAAATTGTAGTGTCTGTTTGTAATATTGAAATAACCGCTTTTTACTACATGCATATGGATATATATACGGTACATACACCAAAATAACATTATTTTTACAATTTTTCTCAGTCTGTCTGTTTGTTCCGGCTAATCTCTGAAATGGCTGGACCGATTTTGACCAGACTTTTATTGGCAGGTAGCTGATATAATAAGGAGTAACTTGGCTACTTTTTTTTTTTAAACTTTTATTTTGGAATAGTGACGATTTTCAATCACCACGCGGGAGATCCACGGGCTAGTAGTAGCGGGCTAGCACGTAGCTAGTAAACAAATAACATAACTCGGTTGGGGGTGACACGAATAGCTTCATAGGTGCCAACATAATACATAGCTACTGATCCAACTGTTTCATCTTCGAAAGGAATTATTAGTTTCTGTTTTTTTTCGGTATCTTGAGTTTTTATGTAAGATGATTAATTAATTATGGACTAGATTAACGAAAAGCCAAAAAGGCTGACTTCTGCAAATTTAAAAACTGATAGAATACCATTTTTTTTTTAATATACCACGAGCAGACCGTTTGCCAATAGGACCCTACTAATAATTCGTATTTAAGTGCTAGAAGCCAGATTCTGAAAACTCGATCAAAATCCTCCTACCCATACACATACCTACCATACTACTGCATATGCGGACTTGTGGATTACATTGCCAGAGTCCGTGTTTCCCGAAAAGTATAATCTGGGTATCCACGAGACTCGTGTGAATAGGTATTATCCCTGCAAATTGGTAATGCGCTGGAACCTTGTCAAATTAACATTCACGTGACGTCATCCGCAACTGGATATATACGCGTACTCGCCGGCCAATGATGCTAACAGTACTGAGTGTTCGGCTACCGTTACGTCACCAAAATGGTGGCCAGGCGCAATAGCAATTTGCGGAGATAATACTATCTAAGTAAGCGTGCTCCATCTTCGACCGCATCATTGTCCGGCATTTCATGTGATCACGGTCAAACGCAAACCTTAATTATTAATTACCTTAATAATAAAAAAACATAAAACACAAATGGACAGAGTTATATTACTTCTCTTGCTGCCGAGTCTTCAAGAATAAGTTCGGTTTTGCAAGCCATCCTCATGCTCGTGTCAGAAAATCATAGCTGAAGTCGACGTCGACTGATATGTCAGGGAAATCATATCATCAGTATTAACTAGACGAACGCGAACCGCGGTTGGTGGAAGCTGGAGGGATGGTAGTTCGCAAACATTTTAACGCGACTGACAAATTATATAGTTTTTTTATTGCTAAGGCAAACTATAAGACGGCGCAAGTAACCGAAATCTATCTGTGTGGCAATGAAGAAAGAATACCATTTCCTGCGGCCAGGCGGCCTGTTGCAAGAGGCGACAAAACAACCCACAGCCACGTGGTAGGATACTTGCCCGTCTGGATGGTTCCCACCCCTGGTCTAGAGTATGCCGCTACAACAAACATGAGTCGTGTTCCGGAATTACTGGCTAGATTCCAACATGTCTTAAGAGAGGGACAGCATATTGTACCTTTGTTGTTGCAATTGTCTGTCTGCTGAACTCATGCAACAAAAAACCTGGTTACCGCCGTCTATACAGACTGTAAATGTTTGTAATATCAGCGACGATGCCAATGTCTTGCCAATCCATAGGATAAGAAAGCAGAGATTTGAAAGGAGGAATAACATAACGGGGATTACCATGGAGGGCCATGGGAATCCCCTTTATCTCATAAATTTTCCAGCATGGTTATACCAAATATAAATTTTCTGTAAAGACGGTACGGTACTATCACGTAAGAATTTTGCTACTGAACCCCGTAGTATCTTCCTAGCCTCCAAGGAATTGCCGATAAATTTAAATGAGGCGATAATCTTTGAAGCACCACAACATATAACCTAACCGAGTTGCAGATGTAGATAAGTGAATGCTACCAACCGCGGCCGCATTGAACGTTCGTATCGCGCTAATTGCCTTATAATCCGCGTACGTGACGTTCACGCGTGGTCGGATTATTTCGTAATATTAATACTTATGCCACTTTGCTCACTGTTTTATCGTCGGATTTAAAATAGACAAGGATTATTTTGGGACTAGCTTTACGTTTATTATAACAGAAGTAGCGAGTTAGAGCTCTTGTACACGCTAAGAAATTTCGCCGTGTCTGCAGCAGATAGAGCGAATTCATCACGTACAGGACTAGAATTTAGTCGTATTAAGCCACGAAAGTTTGTTGTGTCCCCTCTAGAAAAGATAAATAGGAAGGTGTAAACGATGATATTGTTTTCAGACAGTCGTGCGTAGGGTACGGTAGGGTGCACTAGTCTGAATCACCTGACCTATTCTGCCCCTCTCTTCACAGCAGCAACACAGAGCGCTTCGTGTCTAGTGTAGACAAGATTTTTCTTCTTGGTCAGCGCCGGAGCATTGTACCACATTTATTAATGTGTAGAAACAACACAAATTCTTGCCTAGACCCAGAGACTTTTCTTAGCGTGTACAAGAAGCCCTTAGTGTGGCGATTTTTACTGTCTTTTTTGTGAAGCAGGTAGACAGTCAGATGGCCCAGCTCATGGAAAGTGCTTACCGTCGTCTATAGGTGCTTGTAACACAAAATGCCAGCCTTCAAGATAAAGTTAAAAAATAAAGACAAGATGAAAAGGATGGGATATGATAGATAGAGGGATCAGTTATTCATCTATCTATATGTATACATATAATAAAATTGTAGAGATCAAATTTACAATTAAATAAAAAATAATAAAATTGTAGAGGTCAAATTTACAATTAAGTAAAAAAAGTGAAATAGAACTAATTTAGATTTTTTTCAAATTTCTTGTTTCTCTGTTTGTCTGTCTGTTTGTAGAGGCTAATCTCCGAAACGACGGGACCGATTTACATGAAATTTTGTATGGTGCTAGCTTATATCCCTGGTCAACATATAGGATACTTTTGATCCCGAAAAATTAAAGAGTTCCCGTGGGATAATTAAAAAGCTTTAATTACTTAAACAGCTTATAACAGGCTGAAAGTAATTTATCTGCAACGTAATATAATAGAAGCGGAGATTTTGACAGGGTGTGGTGTCGGGGAGAGAGTTTTATCTTATATATATATAATATATAAAGCTGATAAGTTTGTTTCTTTGTTTGTTTGCTTGAACACGCTAATCTCAGGAACTACTGTAAAAAAATGTGACAAAAATGTCAGTGTTAGATAGCCCATTTATTGAGGAAGGTTATAGGCTATATACCATCACGCTAAGATCAATAGGAGCGGAGCACCAATGAAGAATGTTTCAAAATCGCGGGGTTTTGTAACTTACTTTTTTTGTAAACTATTCACGCGGACGAAGTCGCGGGCATCAGCTAGTTTCATATAAAAATCTATGAAAAAAATATTAATAAAATTTGTTTGAGATTAAGGTAAAAACTATTAGCCCGATATGATTTTCGCTGATCGACAACAAATTCTTGGACTTCAAATCTGTGCTACTTTTTATTCGAGAATTTTTCTTCAATTCGGGAATTTTCTAGGAATTATATAAAATGGACAGATTAAAAAAATCGAATTCCAATATGAGTTTTTCACGGATCGATAGCAAATTTTATGCAATAAAATGTGTGATATTTTTGATTCCGGAAATCCCGCAGGATTTTTCCCGCGAGCGGCTTGTTCGGTTGCATAAAAATTTTCCGTCATAGTTTTCACTAAAACGATAGCTTCCATTCTTTTTAAATGCGTTCCCAGTGTTTTCCAGGAATCCCGCGAGAATTTCAAGTCAACCGTGGAATAAGAAACGGGCAAAACCTAGCTTTTTTTATTAACAAGTCTGCGGACTCGAGTTCCGTACCCTTTTTACAACTTAATTACTATGAAAGTTTTTTGAGTTCATACACGCTTATTGTTTATTTTTGTTACTGTGTGTGACATTAATTTTGTGATTTTTATGTTGTGTTGTGTATACCTTAAGAATAACTTATAATATATTTTTTTTCTAATTTTAATATTAAACTTATACTAATGTGCATAACCTAGTTATATTAAAATTGTACTCCTCTCTGTAATCTAACTAAATGTTATGCTTGAACGTCACTGCTCCAGCTACCCTGTATAAAATGGTTGTTCAAATGTAAGTGGAAGAAAATAAATTTACTTTCTTAAAAAGTATATTTCAATGTTTCATTTATTTATTTTGCAGGGCTCCATTACGCGAAGAAGAGTTCAAAGCAGAAATGGGCTTAAGTTATAAAGAACTACTGGACCCAGATATCTGCGAAAAAGAGAATGGTTGCCCATTTTCAGTTCTGGACTTTATTTTAGATTTAAATAAACATTGAATATGCGAAGAAAAAAACATTTTAACAGAACTGATTATTAAAACCAAATATTATATTATATATTATGATGATATATAATACTACACGAGATATTATGTACCATAAAGTTCAAGAGTAATAATCTATGCAAAAATAATAGTAATTAATTAATTAATTTATATTAAAATTATATTAATTAAAATATAAGTATTTAATTTTTAAGTTTTTTTTTGTAGTTTGTAGTTAGTTTTTATTTCCCATCTGTAGATAAATGCTAATCTATCTGTGTACGGTGTTGGTACATCTGAGGATGTTAAATAATAACTAGATAAAATAACTTAAACTATGATTTATTGCTATTTACTTAATACTAGATATGGAATGATATGATATGATATTATAAGTTACACGTACGCGAGTCGCGGTGCTTTTATGTGAACTGTTTTATTTGATGGACTGTCGAAAATGACGCGTGCTCGCGTAAACGCTGATTGTGCGGTCTGTACGGTTGCACCGTACAATCTGTAACAAATAATATAGCCAACATATATTATTAATATTAAAAATAATTTGAATGAAATATTAAAATAAAATATAATATAATAGTAATAATAATTAAATAACAGAATAGGAATGCACCTGCAGTTATTGTTATTAGCTCGTTTTTTACTTTATTATAAAAAAATTAAGTAAGGGTATTGTATTTATATATTTTTAGATTAATTTTATACATTTGATGAATGTATGTTATATCATATATGTTTATATTTATGTATTTATTTATTATAAGATACTTTGGTTTGTTTGTTTGGTTTACTTATTATATTATATATTAGATAAATAGAATTATTCATATTCAGAACCTGCCTATAAAAACATATAAAAAGTATTAGTTTATTTATTAATGTGCTGACAAACGCAAAAACGCTTCGAAGCAATTTTTTCTGTACTTAATTTCTTTTCCATCTAGAAGTTGTCGGGGTAAAATCGTTAATAGCCATAAGACCGCAAAAATTACAATACAATAGGTATTGTAATTTTTTATTTCTATTAAATGTTCTTTTAACATGCAATAAATTCATTGCACAATGTATTCATTCACAATTTTTTTGGAACAAAAACTTAATAGTGAAGTGAGCAAAAATTGCCCGAAAACTTAATAGTGTCAAATAAATAAGATAAGTACTTTCGAATGTCCCAAGAACTTTCGAATGGTGTCAGCAAAACACCTACAATTGGGTCGATGATATGTCACAATAAATTGTATAAAAGCTTGTCGCGTTTGTTCTTGCAAAAGATTTTCTTATACTCGTATAAAACAAATCTTGCGACAAGCTTTTTCTTCAGAACACTATATTTCTTTCTGCACGAATGTCAATGAGCTTCTAAACCGTTGCAGTGATTTTGTTGAATTTTTTAGTGTATATTTAGTGTATTCAGAGTGGGTCTCTGGATAAATTAAAAACAGAATTGGAAGATTTTTTTTCAGAGCAGGCCACGTCTGCTGGTCCCACTAATGTTATCTATAAAATTCTCGTGTCACAATGTTAGTTACCATACTCCTCTGAAACGGTTTGCCCGATTCTCATGAAATTTTGTGTGCATATTGGGTGGGTGAAATTTTGTGTTGCGTAGGTCTGAGAATCGAAAAAAAATGTATTTTTCATCCCCCTAAATATTAAGGGTAGTCCATACAAAATAATTTTTAGTTTTTTTAAAAAAAAATTTATGATACAGCATTAATAAATTCATACAACCCTAAATTTTCAACCCTCTACGATCAACCCCTATTTTTTATTTGTTAAATATCGATTGAAGCTTTTCCGGGCAGGAAGACGTCTGCAGGGACAGCTAGTAATATATAAATTGTACAATGTAACAAAATGATGGGTTTGATGTACATCAATTTTTTTCCATCGAATAAAGGTGTTATAATATGCACCAAGTTTCTTCTACTCAGCTCTCAAAACAATTCTATTTGGGCATTGTTTCTGCTATAGCTCATGATGAAGGCGTTGAATGAATGAATATGGTTTGTGTTTTAAAAGATATAGTTAACAGAAATTAAATTTTACAACCCAATAGGCGGTCTTGTCGCTATTAGCCATTTCTTGTCGACAACCTTTGGAAGAACAAAAAATTTGTTGAGAACAATATTATGTAATATTTGTCTAACTTTACTGAAACAGTATCTTGTAGTAAAAAATACATACATTAGTAAAATATAAAAATTGTAAGTACTAATAAGATATAAGTTAACGTAAAACGGTAAACAAAAAAATAATGATAATAAGATCTTGTTGAATTATTTGTCAAAGTTGATCATTTGTCACGTTTCCTCTTCATCTACTAACAGATGTACTTCACAGAATTCTTGGTTGACGATGAACCTATTTCAACTAACGCCAATTTTAAACAAGACATTCTACGAGCTGATACTAAGAGCCTACTGTTAAGTAAAAGCACTAAGTTGATATTTTTGACATTCACGAAGTCATGATTGATAACATAGTATGCAAATGCGATTTACGTGTAAATTTCAGTGCCATGGATGGATTGTAACGAATGACTGATAAAGTTGTGACTAATGTTTTGGTTCATAATATAACTCTAGTCACTGTTTTCAATATATATGTTAATGAGGAGAATACAATTAGTTTTAGCACACACAGATAAGCCATCATAAAAATGAGTATCAAGAAGAAACGCAAAAGGGTTCCAATTCAAAAACTCGTCGTGGATTGGTACAGTCTAAAAGCCTTTTAGTGGGGAATCCCTTTAAATAGTTATCGCCTTACACGCCGATGGGTTTTATTCCCCTACCATGTTTATTTGGACATATGAATTTTAAAGATATTCTTTATACTTCTTGCGAAAATTGGTTCGAACATGATTTTTCAGTATTTTTTGAAACATTAGTATATTTTGAAATGTCAATGAGTGATTTATGTTACCACCATGTGCTGACGGGGCTGTACTTGATGATTAATTCATAAAATTTGAATATTATTGGATATTGGACAGTAGGTAGAGAAACAGATCTTGTAGCTATGTTTAAAAAAACTAAACAAATAGATATTTATTTTTTAATTTACTATCCATTTTTGTATATTGTTATCAAGATTGAAGAAGTATGTCAAATTGCTTGAGTTCTTGCGATTTTGAGTTAAAATTACACAACAGGTAGTCAACAGAAACAAAAGTATATAATATAATTATGTTATTTGTACATAATTATATTATATAATTATATTAAGTTAACATAGTTTTAAATAGCAGTAATAATAAAAACCATTTCAACATTAGGGATGACAATGGATAGATACACTGCGTAGAAGCAATATAAGGTTATATGTAAGAATAATAACATTGTATAAATAAAATAGACAAGAAACAGTAGCAGATAAGCATATGATAAGTAAGTAAGTAAAATCATGTAAAAAGTTAGCATATAAGGGCTCTACCCACAGAGACAGATGGCAAAAATAAATTTAAGAAAATGAAAGTACTACTAATTCAGGTTGCAAAATTGCAAATAAACTAAAAACCAGACATTGCAAATTAAATAAAAACTTGTAAAATAAGACGAATCATTTAGGGGTTTTATTATATAAACCTTTTATTCATCTATTGCTTTTTATTTTTTTTATTGCACGATTTCAGCACACCGAAGACGGCCCACCTGATGGAAAGCGGTTACCATCGCCTATTGCAAGAACACTTGCAAGTTACTACATGGGTGCTTCTACTGTCTAAAGGGAGACTGGAACCTGGTCACTAAAGGCAGAACCCAACTCAAGGATGTCATGGCGGCATACTCTAGACCAAGGGTGGTATCCATCCAGACGGGCAAATACCCTACCACGTGGCTGTGGGTTGCTTACTCGCTTGGCCGCAGAAAATTGTATTCTTTTCTTCTTCGTATCCTTCTTTCATACTCCAGAGAAAGCTTTTCGAATTGTTTACAAACGAGAACAAATAGTAGTATCTCGATGTAGACAGGAGGGTGATATATGTATTTCATAAATCTTCAAAGCGCTAAAACTGCGAGGATAAGAAGGATTTAAGGTCGAAGACCTAACTGTGGGATTTGGTAAATATATTTACTGTTGTCTACATCTCATATTACTATAATAAATTTCGATTAAAACTTCATTTGTTGGAGGCAATTTTTAATATATACCACGGTATTAACTTAAATATACAATAATTACACTTAAAAAATAGAATTAAATATTAAAAGTATACATATACAAATCGCCGTCACTTGAGAACGTTTCCAAAACGATGGCCACATTTCCCCGCTGTATGCTAATGCTAATGGCTACGTTGCCCCAAATACAGACCAGCCTTTTGGTCGCTTGAGATCTCTATTAAACGACTTGAAGTCTCAAAAGAGTGGATGAGCTTCAGGACTCCATGGCCCCTAGAGTTTCGACATTGAAAGCCACAAATATGTACCTGGTGCTAATGGATGCATATTTGAGGCGTTCAGGTCCTCTTGACGTTCGGCTGCTGCGCCAAGCATAGTATCGACGCACGTAGCATCCCACACTAAGGGTGGACCCATCTCCCATCGACAAAGGGTATACTAATAAATTACTTTTTTGGATATATATAGGTATGTGTTTGACTGATATTGTAGCTGATATCATCTGGAAATGCAGTCTTAGATAAAGCACGGTTACCTAGAAGGTACTGTTCACACGAGACTTGAAGACATCTAAATTGTTTCATTCAGGCCATGGTAACGAGTTACCCTCCTTAGCAGCACGTATTATAAAAGTGGAAGCAAAGCATCCAAAGTTTGCTTGGTACGTATAGCCGTGGCGTCAGCTCGAACGTCTGCCTTTCCAGTAATAAAAAGATGAGGGTGCAATTCCTCAGAAGTGTATTTCTATAGAATACCGAAAAACTAAAGACTGCGTCGATGAGCTAGAATCTCTCTTATCAACTTCTTAGCTCTTCTCTGAATTGACTCGACTGCCTTGAGCTGATATTTTTCCGAGCGAGCCAAGGTGACAGCAGTCTGTGTTATCTAATACAAAGAAGAACACATATTATCTCGCCTGTTTCCTATGGGGGTAGATAGAGGTGATGGACCTCCACTTGCGAAGATCAAGACAAGCACTTTTCACTTCGTCTACTTTCATTAATCTTTTCATACATGCGCGTTTATTTGAGACGCCTTTTACCTGACATTTTTTAAAAATATTTTCAGAGATACAAAGAAGAAACTATAACTGATTAATTAATTTAGTGAACTTGTCTTGTAATAGGCTCATGATATATGATTCTATATCTTATTCATATATCCATACTAATATTTTAATTTTGAAAGTAACTTTGTAACGACTTCACGGAAAAACGACGTTGAGCTCAGGCATTCCATTTATAGGGGCACGGTTAGCAAACCCGCCACGCTTGTCAATGTTTGACAAATTAGTTATCACGATGTTTCATATTGTTTCCTTCACCGTTAGCACGTGGTAATTGTAATAATATGCACATTAAGTCAGAAAATTGCCAAGGTAGATACTTCCGAGTCGATTTTGAACCTGCTCACTTTGAGTTTAGCCTGCGAGTGCACTAACCACTACTACAAGCTACCAGACTACCGTTAGTAATAGACAAATGTTATTATCTATACTAATTCAACAAGGCCATCAAAGTTCAAAAAAAGTAGTTTTCGAATGTCTTTTAAAAAATAAAATACAAAGAGAAAGTCTCACGATTTAGGTGTCCAATTTATTTCTGAAGCAACAAGAATTTGTCCAACAAATCGTTGGCTAGAACAATAAATTGTCCTAATAACCTTTGTAGCTCATTCTTGTCTTTTAGTGTGTACTGTTCAAATTAAATTGCTTTTTACGTATGTGACAAGTTTTTACCGTTATTTTTGAAGTCAGTTCTCATTTCGTTTGTAGGATTTGAAAGTCGAAGCTTGTTATAAATTCCTTGCTTTTATAACTCCGTTCTTGAATTTATATTTTAAATTTCTTGTTCCAATTAGTAGAATTTATTCATTATTTATTTTATGTTATTGAATTTCAATTAGTCTTCATCGAATTTATTTTTTAAATTAGATTTTATTTTGTTAAGAAAAATGAGTCAGAATTTTAATTGGTATTGTATTTTAGTAATATTTTTATATTTAAGTGATGTAAGTGCATTTTTGGGTTTGGAAAATGTGTTTCAATCAAAATCAAAGGTGTTGTCTAGGAGGAAACGTTATGTCGCTTTTCCAGATGGCTCCAGTTTTTCAGTAAGTTTGTAATTTATTAAGTGTCAATGTAAATCAGTGTAACATTAATTAATTATCAAGTAAAGACATACACGCTATTTCTCGCTCCTTAAATTAGAATGTTAAATATTTTGTGGTTATATATTTTAATTTTGAAGATAGTAAGGCTATGGTTAATTTTTGTTATATACATTTATTCTTACTATGTACCAGTTTAAAAATGGAAATTGTTCCTTTTGTTTTTTTATTTATTAATATTGTAATTTATTTAAAAAAATGTTTTTTTTTTTATTGTAGTAAAGGTTCGTGTTTGACCATGATCTCGTCTGATACTAGGCGAAGATATGGTCTAAAGTAGAGCACGTGTACCTAGAAGGTACCTATTCATACAGACTTGAAAACGCCCAGGTTGTAGATTTGAAGTAAACAATTGGCTGGGACTAGTTTTGAAAGCAAATTGGGATAGTTTTATTAATTAATTAATTTACTTTCCAGTGTGCCGGTTGTATGACAGTAGGTCTGATTGGTCAGCCAGCTCCATCTTCGGCACCTGGTACATTCACCTTTGGCCTCAACTGGGCGATTGCATACGAGTTGCCAAACGTCACAGAAATTTCAGCTTACTACAGATCAGCTACGAGATTGAAAAAACCCATGCAGCAAAGAAGAAATAGAAGAGAACTATATGGGAAATTAGAAAGCATTATTGATAAGTAAATATTCTTTCTATTCTATTTCTTATTAATGTCTATCATTAGAATTTAGAGAATGATGTTAATTGTTGCATCGTTGTAATTCAGTGACACACCTGCGTGTGATTTGATATAAATGGTAGTCCAGAAGCATACCGGTGAATCTGTTTAAGCCATGCAACGCATAGTGATGTGACTTTTTTATTGCATGAGTTTGGCAGACAGACGGTGGTGACTGATGGAACGCAGTTACCATCGCCTATGGATTTGTAACACCAAAGGTGCTACTAATATGCTGCCGCTCCTTAAAGGGAGATTGGAGCTTAGCCATTAATACTGGAACACAATTCAAGGTTTTTATGGCAGCATACTCTAGACCACGGGTGGTAGGTATCCAGACGGGAAAACACCCTAACTCCTACTGTTGGTTCCGGTCCTGCCCGGATAATGGCTACAAGATTTATTTTTATCTGCTAGTGACTTAATTTTTCTAAATTGTTTCCTGGCTATTTCCCAAGTTCTGAGGAATCTTGCGAAGACAAAGACGACATCAACAACGACAATACTCTTTATTATACACCAAAATAAAAATAATCCCAAATTTGTTGTCTTAAGATTATCCGGTAGTAAAATGGGCGGCCCTTTTTATGCATTTTGTAGGCGAACTGGCAAACGGGTGCACTTGATGGCAAGAGACTACTGTCACTCACGGACATCTGCAACATTAAGGGAGCCGATGCGTTGGCTACCTTGTTGAGACTTTAAATATCTGTATACGTCCTTTTTGAAGAGACCCATATTGTACGCTTATTAACCGACTTCGAAAAAAGGAGGAGGTTCTCAATTCGTCGGGATCTTTTTTTTTGTTTTTGTTCCTTTTTTATGTTTGTTCACCGATTACTCCGTGATTTATGATCCGATTTACGTGATTCTTTTTTTGTTCGACGCGGAATAGCTTCCAATTAGTCTCCTAAAAATTTTACATAGTTTGGACCAGTAGTTTTTATTTTATGAACATTTTTTTGTTCCCGTTTCTTGGGACCTATATTTTTTAAGAAGCGCGGCACCATTCGTAGGTCCACCCATACATAGCTAGACACTAAAAAGTAACAAATATATATATAGTATTTAAAAAAACCGACTTCAAAAACTAAAAAACTAAAATGTATAAAATAACTTATTTCTAAAGCTATTATTATACATGTATGTCTTTCAAGACCACGGGCCATAAAAATGGCCCGGACTTTTGGAGGGCTTGCGTGGGGCCATGGGGAGGCCAACACGTAGAGGCCCGTTATTATTATTATCTAAAACACCTTGAAGTCGGTGCAAAGTAAAACATAATAAAAAATACTATATTTTGAAAATTACTAAGCACCGACTTTAAGATGTTTTAGATAATATATATATTAATAATAATAGCTTTAGAAATAAGTTATTTTAGTTTTTGAAGTCGGTTTTTTTAAACGACGTTTTTATTTTTTTGCTTAAAGCAATCTCTTCCAGGCAATTTTTGGAGGGACTGAAGCTTTGATGATTTTTAATTTACACCTTTACGTATTTATTGAGTTCGTTCGAAGTGCATTTTAGGGTTCACGCAAGACTTTCTCCAATTGTTTAAAATGGTTTATATCTTTCAAAATACATCAGATCTACCTTACCTTAACGTTGAAAGTTAAGTAAAAACTTTATTTTCTTAAATATTTTTTCAGTATGGGTTACAATGGGCGACAGTGTATCCTGAAGACTCTTTGTGAGACCACCCAGCGCATAGTACCGCATGGTGAAAATATGGTTGAAGAGATTTTCCGTGCATTATTCACGTAAGTTTCACAACGATACTGTAGTTGAATTTTACATGTAATATTTGAAAGCCATCAGTGTCATTGAAGGTGAAGGGATGGCATATCTGCAGCAATTAAAATAAATAAGTCTAAAGAATAAGAAAATATAATGAAAATAAATGCCAAATTCTGACATATGATAGTCAAGAAAGAGTGTCTTTTATAAAGAAAAGCAATCCTTTGAACTACTTTGGTTTGGTATTGACTATATCTAGAAAATCGTTTTTGGGTACCGACGATACAATTACACGAAAAAGACTGCAACTATGTCGCGGTTGCCTAGATATATAACTCCCGCAGTCACAGTCCATCCTTATATTTATTCCGAAAGAAGGAGGTTCTCAATTCAACTTTTTTGTTCCAACGAGAACACTCCTGATGTGGTGCCATTGTCAGCAAGTCAGGATCTGATGAGTGGATCCTAGGGAAATTGAGAACAACCCAAGAGAACAATCAGACCATGAGACTCTTTAGCATCATGCCTACCTAGGTCTAATAATTTCATATAAATTGAAATAAAATGGATGGGAAAAATAATCGGATTAATAAACTGTTAAAACTATTATTATTTATATTCGCTTTTTAGTTTGAAATCAGTTTTGCTTTTATTAAAAAAATAATTTTCATTAACTCTTTTATTGTTATTCCAGATTACCAAAGCCAAAAGTCTTGGCGACGGAGCCCCTGGAGCACATGATATACGACTCTGCACATCGACTCGGTGTTCTCTTGGAAAACTGCGACGCCATGTTCAAATGTCCCATTTCTTTAGTTGATTGGGCCAAGGGTTACTATAACGCACCTTCCCCTAATACGGATACTTCTAAAAGTCCATGGGCATTGTTTAGTAGTAACTTCAGCTAAAATAAACCTATGAAAAACTTTCTATTTGTATTTTATTAACCTTAAAATAATAATAATAATAACCTTATAATAATAATAAGGCAGCACTCTTGTACACATTTTTATTTTATAATTACCGACTTAATTTTTTCCTTCTCTATATTGACGATAATTGTTTTGTTTGAAATTTCAATTATCTTAATTTATTCTCTTTGTATGAATCTGGCCTAAAAAATAAGAAACATTGTTGGCTCATCAGTTTTTTTGTAATATATTGTTACGAGTTTCGCAGAACTCGAATTAAAATGCTGTTGGAATGACTATAGAATTTATTAGAACTATACAAACACGTATAACATAGGTACAAATATAACTAGACACTACTTGTACACACTGCACGATTCAATAACACGCACAAAGTCCGTCACTATATCACTCATCGACTGTCGTATAAATTATTAAGTAATAATAATAATTATTAAGTCACTAAATAATGTAGTCGGATAATAATTGTATAGGCTAGTCTGGAGGAGATTGCCTTTGACGACAAGACCGCCCATTGTACTTAAATTTAATGTGCAATAAAGTTATTCATTCATTCGTCTTGTTCGTATCGTAATCCTCGTTTGACTGCCCCACCCCTCCATTCCGGCATTGTTTTATACTAACTATACAATACAAAAAAAAAACGACCACGTGGACTGGGGTTTCCGAGAAACCGTAACTAACTAACACCTGGTTCATTATTCCTGCGAACGGCCAAAAAAGGCGAAAACAATAACAATAGGCTATTGTCTAATTGCAAAGTTTAAACACGAAGTAAACAAAAAAATTCCGAATGCGAGAAGGGCAATAAACCAGGTGAGCATTTCTTTGTCGGTATGTAACACTATAGAGAAAAGCTGTGTGATCTCTGTTCAATAATAAATAAATATAGTTCGAAGACATATAGTTTAAGAAAAGCGTCATATTTCTTAAACAACCTCATGGCGGAATACGGAGAGAAAGCTGCGGCACTGTTCTTCTAAGTACAAAAGGTATTTAGTATATACATAGAAAAATAAAGTTTTTTTTAAATATTATATATGAAATGCTAGTATTCTGGTTGCTAAGATTCTCAAGTCTAATTCTAATGATATGACTTCGATTCCTTGTCAGGTGCAACCGCAAAACAGTTTTTCTGACCTAATAATTATGCATATTAAATATGGCCATGTCTCTGAATTCCGAAAAAAACTCAAGTGGTTGCCAATTCGATTTCGCCGGAATACTCACATCCTTGCTTTTCTCTATAGTATTTTATTTGTCCCTAGTACTCCTGATTACCTTAAACAAAATTTTGAATTTCTTTCGTGCTCTCATAATTTACGCCCTTCTACTAAACTTAAATTGAACACTCCTGCACACAACTCAACTTTTATAACAATTATATAAACTCTTTCACTGTTAAGGCTTATACAGCTCTGGAACGTGCTTCCTGTTACAATTAGACAAGCAAAATCGCTAGCGATTTAAATCTATGATTAAAAAATACTACCTGTCGTTGGAATATGATATTTAAATTCACTTATAAACATTTATATTATTTATAAGTGAATTTAAATATCAGATTCCAATTTATATTATTTATGTATTTATTATTAAAATATAAGTAGTTTGTACTACTATATGTTACGTATACCACCATCGACATTATCATCTAAATTCATTCCTGATGTTATCTGGAAGAGATCGCTTTTTAGCCATAAGACCGCCCTTTGTACATATTGTGGCGATCGAGGGTGGAACTCCCCAGCAGCGTAAATCAGTTTTAGAACTTTTAGAAAGAACTAGAAATTTCTGGAAGAAAAAGACAAGGACGGATATATTTAGAAAGAGGTAGACGATAAACGAAAGTAAGAGATAGATAGATGTTAGAAAGGGATAGACGATGACCGAAAGAAAGAGTTAGATAGATGTTAGAAAAAGATAGATGTATAAACGAAAGTTCCCGAACAGAATGTTCGGGAAGGAAAAGACAGAGATAGATAGACGGGTTCTAGAAAATTCTTCCAGGTATATAAACAGCGTAAGGCGCACCTACCGGGCAGTTTAGAGTTGAAAGTTTAAGAGTTAAAAGTTGAGTCAGTCTAAGACGGTGAAGCAACAAGTGCGATACTAAAGAGTTGTTAGAGAAGATTAATAGAGTACAGAGACGAATCAAGTGGTGAATTTAGTGGCAAGTTTGGTGGATAGATACGTGAAGGAAGTGTGTAGCGTAGTTCGAGAGAGGAACCAGAGGCGAGCTACACGCGATAATTTCGGAGGTGGTCTACGCAATATCGGCGACGGTATTGAGGGTGTGACAACTTATCGTCGGAATTGTGCATCGTTGGTCGTGTGTTTAAGGACAGCAACTCTACAGGGAGGTACTGTGTGAGGCTTTGTAAGTCAATAAAAGCTTTTAAATTAAAAACTGGTGTTTTCTTCCAATCCATAAGTGCGTACCCCGCTCGTACGTAACAATATATATAATTTTAGTCTTAAGTTCATGTTTGTGTTGGTGTACAATAAAGAGTTATCTATATATCTATTAATTAAGTAATTGTGAAAACCGTAACATTTACGAACCTGCGTGAAGCCCGTCCATTTTCATTGTACATGCGTTGTAGGTATACCGTCCATTCCTCTTAAATAATAAAGCCAAAGCCCACAGTGAGATGTCTATTGGCTGATATTGTAGACTAAATATTGTTACAATTTGAGCCACCTGCATATCTGAAAATAAAGCATATTTATTACGCGTCGGCGTTTGAGCTCACAACATTGAAACTCTTTCATGACCGTCTTCTTTTGTTTACTTTGTGTTTAAAATTTGTGAATGGAAAAACAGCCCATTGTGTATTGTATTCTTTATGTTGGTCATTAACCAGGTGTGATTCTTGGAAATTCAGTCCACGCGGTCGAGCAGAGATATTGTATTTGTTCAGTATAAAGCAATGCTCAACGCCCCAACGGAGGTTGGGGCATTGCCTCCGTTGAGGCAGTCTAGCGATAGCCACAAGCGAAGCAAGACATTAGGGACGTACTTTGCGCGTGTGATTGAATCGTGCATTACGTTTGGATTTGTAACATGTGTTACACGTGTTTGTATAGTTATTATAAATAAGTTAAAGTAAAATATGAATAAAATTACTTACGAACTTAAATTGAAATCTAGTATAATTACAAGCGAGTCTTTTGAAAAAAAAACAGAGAATTTTTAAAATTATTGTATCATAGTTATTAATTTCAACAAGATTCTCCTAACTCGCTATTAATAATACACGGCTAGTTTATGCAGGATTTCAAATGTACCTCCACTGCAGATGTTATTTATCACGCTAGACGATTTGTCTTGAAGTAAAACTCTCGCTTAATCAAGATGAATTTGTATCCAACCCGTCCAGTCGTCTAAAACTATTAGCGTAGCTTGAAGTGAAAATTCTTTATACCGCTACTTGACATGGTTTAGTTTCCTAATCTCATTACAGCGCTTGCTTCCGTTGATCCTAATCTCTTTCCGCCTTTAGTGCACGGTACACGAAGCTTGGACATTTTACTCAATTGCCTTAAAAGGTTTTGATTAAAACAAAAATTTGAAAACCAGGATAAAATATTTCAGATTCAGAAATAATTTAACTTTAGAACTGATAAAATTTGATGTTCATAAGTTGCATTTAAATTTTAGTCTTCTCGGTTCTAAATTCAAATTTAGAACGAAAACGATTAACCGGACAAATTTTAAATCTTTTTCGTTCGAATAATCTCAGTCTAATTGACTGTCACCAATTAGAACGTCCAAATTTAAAATATAATCTATAAATTATTTAGTTAATTGTAATGTATATATTCGTTCAAAGTGATTGAGTTCAATATGTTATTGAATTTGGCAATTTGCGTGTTACTTTTCGGCATAAGTTGTCTATCGAGTGCATCAAAGGGAATTGAGAGTCCAACAAAATCGAGTATTTTATCGAGAAGAAAGCGATATGTGGCGTTCCCGGAGGGTTCGAGTTTTTCCGTGAGTTTTAATATTATTTGATCATAAGGGATTGATACTTTGTGTTGAAAGATCTTTAATTTGAGTTAGGCTCGAGTTGAATATATTATGTGCTTTTCTAAGAATATTTATTTATGTTCTCTTATATCACAGGCTTTAATATACATATTTTGTGAATTAGAAAAATTATAGGAATACACACAGGACTGAGACCATAACATATCTTTTTTTAAAGTTTCTATGCTCTATCTGGGTATTGGAACTCTGGAAGACGAAAATTGGATCATATATTACTTTTAATATCCGTATAGTATTTTATAGAAGAACCTGCCATGCACCAGTTACACAGGCACACAGCCCCGTGTATAGATATGGGGAGTTTTATATTACAATAAATTTAATAGTTTCATTGTTTCGTTACCAAATGACAAAAATGTAGATGTCTGTCATCTTTACGGAATCTTTTCGTGTTATGCTGGTAGCTCAAACTAAAAAAGACAATTACAAAATGCGTAGGTGGGCAATTCTTCTTGTTTTGCGAGCAGTTGTCTAACGCGCATCACTGGCGGCAACCAGTTTTTATTATTTTAAAATAGTGCTAGATCATTCATATTTGACTGCAGTTAATTGATTACCACTCATTATTGTTATCAACAAAGCACTACATATGTATTTGTTAGGGGAATGTTTTATTTGTATTTTAATTAGGTTTAGTAATTTATAGTTAAATTATAATTAGTTTATATATTTTATGTTTTATTTTACGCAGTTCACTTTAAAATTTAGGGTTATAATAAATACACATGAAAAAATCAATAATGAAATATAAATTTATTAATTAAACAAAACGCTTGAAACGAAATTATTCTTAAAAATGTATAATATTTAAAGAAAACCTGGTAGCGGCCATTGATGTGGGAGGTTGGGCGTGGGTGAATCAGCCAAGTGCAACAGTTACTTGGTAAAACATGAAGTCGCTTAAAAAGGCAACCTTATCGCTAAATCACTTTCTTTCAGGCAACCTGACTTAAGGCAATTCTTAATAAAATATATTAAAAATCACAAATAGCATCCAAGACGCCTAGAGACGGTTTTTGGCACCCGTCCTTTTATCCGTGCAGGAACGGAGAAAGAATACAATTTCCTGCCGCCGCTTGGGCTATCGTAGGGCAATTGCCCGTCTGGATGGCTACCAGTTCTATTCTAGAGTATGCTACCATAACAACTGTTAGTTACAAGTTGTGTCCCGGCATCAGTAGCCAGGTTCTAGTCTCCCTTGAGTGAGCAGCAGCGCATTTGTAGCAACTTTGGTGTTACAAATGTCCATAGGCGATGGTAACAGTTTTCCATCAGGTGGGCCGTTCGCCTGTCTGCTGAACTCATGCAATAAAAAAAATACGAACCCCACTACAAAGTCAGGGGTAGTGATTTAATTGATTTTCTAGTGATTAATAACAGCAAATTATTTTCAAACATCAGTGTGCCTGCTGCATGACCACTGGTGTGATAGGTCAACCAGCACCAACCACCTCCCCAGGAACATTCACGTTTGGCCTGAACTGGGGTATAGCGTATGAGTTACCTAATACCACGGAGACAGCGAGATTTTATAAGATAAATCATAGAAGAAAAATAAAGCCAATGCAGCAAAGGAGAAGTAGAAGAGAACTTTATCAGAAGATGGAGACCATAATGGATAAGTACGGGTTTGATTTATTGATCTGATGAATCGGTTTCTATACTATGGTCTGGGTGTCTGCGATCGACTCCAGAGATCTATTGTCTGCTATAAATATCCATCCTTCCTTGAGCCACTTCGCTCATGTACGCAACGGTTCTGTAGAACGTTTCTCTTGCGTACAGTAGGAATCTGGAATGAGCTCCCGGCCGAGGTTTTCCCACAGCGCTACGATATGGAGTTTTTCAAAAAGGGTGTCATAAAATTTCTTCGAGGCCGGCAGCGCGTTGGTGACATCTCTGATGTTGCAAACGTCCATAGGCGACGGTAACCGCTTTCCACCAGGTGGGCCGTCAGCCTGTTTGCTGTACTCCAGCTATAAAAAAAAAAACCATAACACAAGCGTAATTTACTTAGCTTGAGAATTTGGATGTTCCTATGGAGAGTTCTTATTTATTATAACTGCTAAGGTTTGAATGTACGTTTGGTGCTCAATGACATCAAAACGGCCGAACTTATTTGGATGAACTTTAGGTCAGTGATAGACTATACTCTGAAATAGCAATGTACGGTTTCCGTGATAACATTAACGCAGCTGAAGCGGCCGGCAAGCTGGCGTACACAAGGTCGAGCAATTTCAGCTTTATAGATTACTTAATTACTAATGCATTTTTAAGTAGTTGCTTTAGTATCAAGTCAGTTCAGAGTTCAGTTTTGTCCAGTCTACATGGATAGTTTTTATGACCTAATGTGAATATCGTTACAATTCCACATCCACATGGGGCGATGAAGTAAAACACCGTGATGAAATCACTACATCGAGATAACTAATGTGTAAAAAACTATGTAGGGGATATAGGGGATGCGCGAACCTAGCACTGTGACGTTTCCGGGTCGATTATTTTTATCATTCATAACTTTCTCATAGGCCTGAATTATATTCAAATTTGTTTAGTTGTTAGATAACTATCGAATAAGTTCTTATATATTTCCGTTTAAAAGATAACAAAAAACTTATAAATGTAAATGTAGTCTCATGCGACTAAAAGGCTGGTGTCTATTTTTCTCAAAGATAAAGCGTTGCCATACAACATGGGAACACTGCCAGCCTTTTGGGAACGTTCCCGATAAGTGACAACGGTTTGAGACCAATATGTTATATATGATTATACCCTTTTTTATTTAGTTCTTGTTAACTATTCTTGATTTTTCTTATTTTAGGATGGGCTATGATGGAAGGCAGTGTATTTTGAAGACACTATGCGAAACTACTCAAAGACTGGTGCCGCACGGAAACAATATGATTGAGGAAATGTTCAGAACATTGTTTACGTAAGTTCTAAAACGTAATTTTCTGACAACTTTGGTAGCAGATATTTTAGTTTCTGTATTTATTTTTAAAAGCCGTCCGGCAGACTTTGTCCTGCCCTGAAATCATCAAAAAGTTCCGATCCGATTCTAGTGCCTCCTACTGGTTCCAATTGTGAATCGAAACCATTCGGGGACCCACAAAAATCATGTAAATAGGTCCAGGAAATTAGAAGAATCCTAGAACCCAATCCCTGTGCCACCTATCGGTTCCAAATGTGAATCTAAGCTATTCGGGTATCCACTCAAATACACACAAAAAAATCATTAAAATCGGTTAAGTCGTTCTCAAGTATTGCGCATACGTACATTTCTAAGATTAATTTTTATTTTTATGTATTATATTTCTATTGATTAAGATTTACATACTATTAATCAAAGAAAGGGTGGAACTTGAAGTATGGTGCCATCTACTTGATGCTTATGTAACTAAGTTGACGGCAGAACTCATACTTACCGACCTCGAAATAAAAAAAATGCAGTAAAAAATCTTTTGATTATAAATTAATATGAAACCTACCCTATGGCCTAAGTTGGAACAAATTCAGCAAAATGAAAGCATCATCGTTTGAAAATCGGTTGAGTAGTTTCGGAGTTCATCTCGGTCAAAGACTGAAATTTCACAGGAAATTTTTATATATATAGATTTTACGAGTTCAGCGGTTACTATCGCCTATGGATACTCGCAACACCAAAGATGCTATAAATACGCTGCTGCTCTCTAAAAGCAGACTGGAAGTTGGCCACTAACACCGGAACACAACCCAAGGTTTCTATGGCGACATACTTTAGACCAGGGGAGGTAGCCATCCAGCCAGGCAAATGCCCTACCACCTGGCTGTGGGTTGTTTTGTTACCTCTTACGACAGGCCGCCCGGCCACAGAAAAATTGTGTTCTTTTTTCGATCCTGCATGAAAAGTATTATCCATTTTTTAAATTCCAGGATGCCTATAACGAAAGTGCTACAAATAGAGCCTCTAGAACACGCCATATACGACTCGGCACATCGTTTAGGAGTTATGCTTGACAGCTGCGATTCCTTCAACTGCCCCATCTCCTTGGTAGACCTTGCTCAAGGTTATTACAATGCACCTGCTCCTAAAGTTAATACCGCATTGAGCCCATGGACCTTATTTAGCAGCAGTTTTGGGTAGCTTATAGAAAGGGCAGTATTTTAAATTAAAGTTATAATTTTGTTAAAATATGAATTATTAAGTAAAGGTAAGATACTAAGAATTTTTTATTTAGGACCCGATTTTCATTTGCATTAGTAAAGAAGTGAGTTAATTTATTACATACACTACGCTGAATAAAGAAGTGGGTAGAACTCTGCCATCTGAAGTATCATATAACCTCTACCTCTAGCTGCTTCAGTCTCAATGGTATTGTACTTTGAATAATTTCGTAAAGCCAAGATATTGAAATAGCAGAATTGGGCATCTGTCCAGTAACTCGTGAAGGCATTAGCTTGTCGGTTAGTCGATAGTCGACAGCTAGACGGTTGTCGTAGCAAATAACTAACTAGGTATGTTTTAACGGTTTTAAGCGCGGTAATTAATTTGAGTTTTATTATTAATGATACTCATTGACACTTGACACCTTTGTCTTCCATGATCATGGCTGCTGAAAATTGGCCGAAACGTCGCAATAATAAAAATCAAATAAATTGCCGCACTTAAAACCGTTAAAACGTAGTTTTACTATGTATACAAGGCGCGAAAACTTAAAAAAATATTATTTACTTAATTGACAAATTACCGTCCGTATGTAAAAAGTTAATCAAGTATAGCAAATATAAATCGGCTGCTGACGCTATAATCAACAGTCGGTTACCGAGTTATTCGTTCAATAGACAAGTAGCCGTCTAGCTAAGTTATTGAAATTTCGGTTAGCTACGCATCACTAATTTCTTTCAATAACTCAATTATATTTAAAGTAGAGATGTCACGAATATTCGGCTTCTCCCAGTATTCGGCTAGTTTTTTCAAGTGTTCGGTATTCGGCCGAAGATCCATTTTATCTATAGTTAAACTTAGTTTAACTATCAATAATTTGTATGAAGCGGGAATTTTGTATTCTGATATTTATTTATATTATATGCATTTTGGAAGTATTTTAATAAAACCATTTGTAAAAAAATATATATTTCTATTCGTATCTAGTGCGGCTTGTATCCTTGTCCTTGATATATTTTAAGTTTGTGAATGAAGTAAAATTGCAACTGTAGTATTGAAACATCGTATTTATTACTAAAAATCTAAATATGAACTCTCATATTCTCCATTTAGATAGTTATGGATTGTCTACACAATTTTCTCTCTTAGAGACCGGCAAAGCGTTAGCAACGCCCCTGGTGTTGCAAAAGTCCATAGGCGACGGTAACCGCCTGCCATCAAGTGGGCCGTCCGCCTGTTTGCCTTCAGGCAATAAAAATAAATCACTCCTATTTTACCCGCTTGCAATATTATTTTGCCTGTTATAAGGTAGCTTGCTCTTATAATATAGTTTTAACACGTAATGAAAGTTAGCTATTCTATTTTCTGAGATATTTTTATTTAATAAATAGTAATAAATTGAAGTCCACAAAGACTCCACAGTTCCCACAAAAAGCCGGTACGCCGACGCTGACAAGCGCTCGGCGGATGATGTCGCTGTTGTCGCTGGCATGACGAGATCTTCTTTCTGCGCTTTTTAAACATGACTACCCGTGGTGTCCAAATCGGTCTACCACTATCCACATCGGATGTTGCCTTCCCATTCGTCTTCCAACCATTTGCTTATGAAACAATTTCCGATCGCAGAGGATCCAACAAAAAAAAATGTATAAAATATGGTTTTGAGTAAAATGTGTGCTTGTTTTTCACCATTTGGTATTCGGTATTTACAGTCTTGACCAAATACCGAAAAGCCGAATATTCGTAGCATCTGTAACGTCAATCGTTTAAATAAAACAATTAATTATTATTAACGCATAACATTTAATATTTATAGTTCATATGTATAATACATTTCAATATTAGCAGTAAGAAGTCATGAGTGTATTCATAAAAGTAATGGTAGTGCTGATTTTTTACTTTAATTTTAACATTACAAAATGGGACTTACGCATTTAAAACTTACAATGTAATCATTTAATTATTCCGCACTTATAATAAATTTGCATTAATTACCTAAGAGTTTATTCAATTGCTTACAGTACTATTTATTACAATTTTTCCATAATATTATTGAGCTATTATGACTATACGAACATATTTTTTTATTATTATATAATTATGTTATATATTATATATAGTGCGTACCTTATAATTAGTATTCAGTGGCAATCCGTGATACATACGATTTTATTCGATTAAATCTAGACTCTATAATAAGTGACTTGGTTTTCTCCAAAAGTCTATTTATTGTATGACATAATATTAATTACGATTACTTACATTAATTAAAATAAATTTAGGAATTCGCTCTCGAATACTATACTATAAACTATACTTTGTAACGTTAGTGTGGTGTTCGTTTTGCAAAATGTCATTTTCACTGGCCTTATGATTTTTTATGTAAAAATTGCAGTAGTCGCTTTTATAATTAAATTTTAAAATACTGTATAAAATTGTAAATATAAATGTTAAAAAATTATTCATCTAACAATTATAGTAAAAAAGAATAATACCAATTGGACGTAGCTGTAAAATCCAATAGCAACGAATATTTTTTGCAAATTTAAGTAAAATCAAGAAGAAGAAGGAATAAAAAAGAAGAAGGTAAAAGGGCCTCAAATCGCATATTTTATATTTGCTAGAAGGTCTATATATTTTTTTTATTTAATATTGCTTTATTTTTAACCAACATATTTTTAGAAAATGGGCTTTTTGGAAATTCTACATATTTTCTAAGGACCTTTAATTATATGAAAAGTATTCTCCTATTGTATAACTTTAGTTTGCATAATCATGTACAATTCTTTAATATTTTTTAAATATAAATATATCATTAGATATAAGAATACAAATTAAATTTATGTATTAAATTTTATATAAATGCCAGCTGATACCCACCCGCTTCGCGTGCCGTAACATCCGTTCTTAGCTGACCTCTACTTGGCGAAAGGAAGGTCCATGTCAAATTTCAATTCTATAGGTATTATAGTTCCTGAGATATCGCGATGAGTCACTCTATATACGTGGATTTCAATTATATATATATATATATATATATATATATATATATATATATATATATATATATATATATTTATTAATACATTGATTAAATTAATATGAATAATTATTGATTCTAGCTTAGTCGCTTAGAGTAGATTGTTTTAGACATGTTGCAATTTTTACACACCAAATCCAAGACGTTACTCGTGACGAGAAAGGTGAAAATAATACAATAATCCAACGCAAAAAATTACAATATTTACTAGTAGAGGACATTAATAATTACGTTTAATAATAATTAATTATTATGAGACAAAATTTCGAACATACATTAAATCTTAACCTAGAGATACAACATGCCCATATGACATTAAAAATAACGCTTTTATAAATAACGATTAACGAGACGATATATTTTAATAATTTCATTGCTTTTCGTGTAAACGAAGATTATTTTACATGAGCGAAGTTGAAGATATTTTGAAATTAAATTAATAATAACAAAATATATAATAAAAAAATTAAAATAAGCAACAAGTTAGCAAGCCTGAGTATTTGGACTTTTGGAAAAAAACATTAAATGGTTTTAATATTTCAATAACATAACTTCACAAAAAAGACACGGAACACCATTGTGTGAAGTGAGGATTGTGGATCAATGAGCAAATAATCGAGAAAACACAAAAAAACTAATAAAAATCACGACCTTTTTTTCGATTAGGCGATCGGTTTTCTCGCTTATTTGCTCGTTGATCCCCAATTCTGATTTCAGTATTCAACGAAGAATATGATCTCTGACCCACACAACTACTGTTCTTGTATTATTTTTTATACAATTATTGAAAAGCACAAAGAACTATAAAATATGCTTATTTCATCAAAAGTCCAAGTAGACTCTTCTTTATTGTAGATTTATGAAGCATTTCCATCAAATTTCTACTGGCTACTGGTGTGCCTTAGTTGTTAAATCATAGAAGATTTTAAAGAAAGTAACTGCGATATTTTTTAAAAGGATTTTTAATATTTTATATCCAATATTATTATATTCTGTCCTATAATCGTCAGCATTATTCTTAAGTAGTGACCCTGACCGCCAAATTTGAAGTTTCTGCATTTTTCATCGAAATATAAGCTATTGTCTGCTTCTAGTAAAGAGACAAAAACACAATACAGTGAAACTTGGTTAAGTGGGACCTGGATAAGTGAGAAACCTCCCATAACTGTTGATGTCCCAACACTTTGACACTGAATTACCCCTGTTAGTGGGACGAAGTAAACTTCTACATCTGGGATTCGTCCTTTCGATTTATCATCATAGTTACCTCTATAACTGAGACAGCGAGTGAATTTTATATGCATAGAGCTCTGTAACTGAGATAACATCGTTTTGTTTGTTTACTTACTTATTCTACCCGCAAACTCCGCATTTAACTACGTAAGTTATTTTGAGCTCTATTAATGGCACCCTCTGTAAATGAGACAGATATTTATTTATACCTGGATCTATACTGCTCTCATCTTTGGGATGGCTCAGCTAAATACCAGTTAGAGACTCGAGTCGATAGAGAGCTAGGAAACTCATAGGCAACAACCGACTATTCGACGAAAGGCTTCAGAACCTAAGTCATCGACGTAAAGTCGCTAGTTTGTCGGTATTCTTCGGGGAGTGTGCCTCGGAATTGCATGAGCTGGTTCCTCCCTCACCATTTTACCACCGGACAAGCAGACGTACGCACTTACGCCACCGATATATGGTGGAAATACCGACGAAGCGGACGAAACGCTATGCTTCCACATTTATCATACGCACCGCTGAAGAATGGAACTCTTTATTACCATCGTCTGGTTTTCCCGAAAAATACAATCTAAGTGTCTTTAAGTCTCGCGTGAACAGGTATTTTCTAGGTAAGCGTGCTCCACCTTAGACTGCATTTCCGCCTGAGATAAGGTACAATGTCGGTCAAACGCGAACCTAATCATTATAAAAAAAAACCTGGATACCTGAGACACTGGGTAAGTGGAATATCTCTACAAGTGAAACCACATTGCAGGTCCTTTGATGTCTCACTTAACCAGGATTCGCTGTATTATCATCAACATGTGAATAAATCGCATCACATTGGCTACGCTCAATACGTAAAGCGATCTCTAGTATTTCGCCATAGATATTTCGTCTACTGCTCAAGATCTATGCTGGGTAATGGCATATTTATAGTCCAGTTATTTGCTTTTGCACTCATGAATAAAACCTGTATCAATCAATAGCTCGAATCAATGCAAACTAGCAATGGTAGTACAAAGACTATTTATAGCTCGGATATGTGATACTTTAGATTTTCGTTTAATACGTTACTTCTTTGTATTGATGGTAGCGAATGAATAAATGATGGATTAAATAAATTAATCTTTATTTGCAGAGATACAGGTAGTATGTTCACAATGTTTCATATCGCAGTTAATTCATAACTTAGACAATAAGTAGATCAAAATATTTAAAACACCTTTTAATATTAATATCGCGATTAAATAAATTAAAAACAAGCAAGTATAAGAAAATAAGGCACGTAATACATTCTAAAAATAATTTCTACTAAGCCAACTAGAAATATAATATGAATTTAGGGAAATGTCAAAGTCAAGATGACATTAAGATCGATAGAAGTGTCATATGGTGTGATTATTAATTTATTTATTTCTGTATTTACAACTAATCGTGTTGGAAGCTCAACGCAAATTTCGTGTGGTTTCATCTACTTATTTAATACACATTTATATATTCTATTTATTTATTTATATATAAATATTTTACGTGAACAATGAAATAAAAAATGCCTATCTAGCTTATCCAGCAAGCCATAACGTATTGAAAATAATTAGACACGAAATTTAAAATGAAACAAAACACTACATTAAAATAAAATTATTATTTAAGTCAGATAAACTATATATTACCCGACAAAAAGTATAAATTGCTGTAAAGCCTTTTAGGTAAGCGCACTATAATTGTACTCATAAATATACCAAAACTTGAGATAACTATGGAGGGCTCCAAATATGTAACTTTCAGTAAAGCCGCGTTTTCATAATAAGAGTTGGCTCGGACCGAGTGCACTCGGATGTCTACTCTAACGATACTCGTGTTATGTAAACACCTAATCCGAGCGTACACGGACGCCGGCATCTAATCCGAGTAGACTCGACTCTGCTCTATTTTTCGAGCTCACTCGGATCATTTTTATGAAAACGAAATGGCGACAACTAAAAATTGTGCGTTGTTTAATCTCAAATGATTTTTAAACGTGTTTTTATCTTCCTCTTCGACTTCACGAAGAAAATTATTTGATGCACCCATTCGGTCACGTCTTAAAATCCATTTTTTTTCTCTCTTCGTTTTTATTATTATTTTGAACTACCAATATTAATATATCTGCTACAACTTCTATAAATCGCAGCAGCAGATCAGTCAACGACATCTTGATTGTGCAAGGAGACAAATGACCACAATACGAGTGCACTACAATCGTGTGTAAACCACTATCCGTGTACACTCGTACGAAGCCGACTTGTACGAGTGTACTCGGTCCGAGCCAACTCTTATTGTGAAAACGCAGCTTAAACAATCCATGCCAGTGCGAGTAAAGATCCATTCGACTGACGAATGATGGTCAAATATCCGTAGTCTCTAAAATTCTTATTGAATCAGTCTCGGCGAAATTAAGATTAATTCAAAATTGAGCCGAGATGGTTTATAGACTGCCAATACCATCAAAAGCTACGATTCCAATTCGATTCGATTGCTAATTTATGTTACATACTCGGGGCTCAGTAGACAAAACCAAAGGACCGAGTAAAGGACATTGCCAATTTTGGGTTCACCCTGAAATCAAATGAATCTTAACTAAGGGCCGCTTGCATAAGGTTGCTTAAATTTATTTAAGAAACACAAAAGGTATTGAAATAAATTAATTGAATTAAAATAAATAAGTCGGGTTTTTAAAATATATAGAAATAAAATAAAAATTATGAAGAAACAGTAAATAAGCAAATACCTTACGTCACTTTGGAAGACGTTCGATTAAAACATGCAAGTATGTCTATCTTATAATATATAAGGTAATAAGGATTATATTTTTGTAGAGATCCAAAAATGCGAATTTCGAAATAATAATGATCAAAGCGAACTAATTGATAAAGTGCAATAAAGCATAATATCGAAAAATGTGTAAGAAGTTACTAATACGAAATTCTAAATTTCGATTGAACCTAATTATAAAGCGTTATGGATTATTTGATTAACATTGACTTCTTCCATAATGAAAATCAAGAAAATGAACACTCGGAGATGTATTTCAAAGTTAGAGTTTCAATAAAAGATAATATTGTATGTATATCAATCCATTATTATTTATTTATTAGAAAATTGTGAAACTAATCAGCAGTAGTGGGAATCATCGGTCACTAATAGATTGGAGTGCAGGCACCTAATAAAACAAATACGATCTGTGAAGAGAAATATAAACGAGATCTTCCAATATCTAAAAACTTTTATTATCATTATAGTAGGTTATAATATTATTGTGGTGGTATTTGGAATTGTGCAAAATGTATAGCATAGCTAAAAGTAGGTTACCCCTGGAACGCCGGACTTTTTTTCGGCAAAAAATAAAACATATTATAATACTTTTCAATTGAGTTCTTCATTATATTTTACATTTGCCCAACAGTGGGCACGCACCATGAGGGTAGTGTCGCCGACATTAAATCATTTGCTCAAGAACATGGTAGATCCGTTTACCGAGACTGTGTCTCGGTAAGTGTTGGACGCCCTCCAGCGCGATGGACTGACGACTTATATAAGGTCACACACATTGGGTGACGACGATGGTAGATTAAAACAAAACATCATACATGACATTCCAGATTTTAATAGTATACAATATTATCCTTCATTATCTCATGTGTTGAGTCTATCACTGTAAACATTGGGTAAACGAAATTGCCTTTGTTTCATGATCTATAACCAGGATTCGCCTCCACGTCATTGATACGCGTTCCTTAACCATTAAGCTACGAAATAACTTTATAATAATTATTATTCTTCTGGTTTATTATTTGAAATAAACAAGGATTTATGCGACAGAGACAGGAAACTGAGACACGAAACAGCTGACTGCCACACTTGACATACTTACTTGCTTTGTATGCAAATTATGTTTTCTACTAGACCTCCTATGGTTTCGCGGAAGTATTCGAGAAGTCTTATTAGTTTTATAGCCCGTAAAAACATTGTTGAAAAAATAATAACAAAATACTTTTAAGGTTAGTGTGATATTTTATATATCCGTGAAAGGCGAACATACTTAAAATTTCGATATGTACCTATTGTTAATGTATACTTGTTTTAGGGTTATTAGAGTTCTGTAGACACTTTTAATTTTATAATATTTATTTTTTGAGAGATGGGGACAGCGATAATAGTGGAACAAAAGTAATAGTTTGTTGCTACTTTAAAACCCTTCAATATGTGTGATTTGACGCGCACTTGTCTGGTTAATTTACTAATAAAGACTTGTGTTTTATTTATTTTGGAGCACTGAAATAATTAATAAAAATAACTGTTTTTGTTTAATTATAATGGATTGACACACTCTTGGATCTTTAGTTATTTTTGTATCTGCAAAATTGTAGTGACTTTTATTATTAATCAAGGAAATTTCTACTATGTTCATCCACTACGTATCTACTTTAGCGCTAAAGTAATGAAAACAAATGTAGAAAAATAACTTGTCAATTATAAATATTATTTAAATTTCTATGTTGATCAACTATATTTACATGTCAACATTTCGGTTAAGTTGATTCTTAAAATTATTGACAGCCATGTGATAGCTGACTATGAGTTGGCAACCCCACAGCTCGATCTAGACAAACTTGCTTATTACAATCAAAATCTAAAAAAATGCTATTTTGGAAATAATAGCGCCATACTAAATGAATTGGATTGTCATATAGTATATTTTAGTATACAACAATAATTTAATTAATTATTGTATGCTAAAATGAAGTTAATTATTATATAGTATAGTTTGTACATGTTTTATTGCTTGCGTTGTCATTTAAATAACTTTGGTTCAGTTATAATTTTTTTTAATACTTGAGACAATTTTCGTGGAAATTAACTGGCTACTATTTGCTACTGGCCACTAACTATTTAATTTAGAAAACATTTTAAATAAGTATACCCGTAGGTATTAAGGACATTTATTTTAAAATAAATACGAATATATTATCTAAAATAATCATTCACCAATTGAACACAGTAAAACTTTGACGGACAGAAAATCATAACATTACTATAAAATATATTCAATATATTTGCTAAAGTAAATTTGTGTTGTGTGTGTGTACGTTGGCTTCTATTTCTCAAATTAGCAATTAAGTAAAAAAATGTAAAAAGCAACAGGAAGAACAAATTTGTCTAACACCGCGCTTTCGAGCTGACTCATTCGTCGACTAACTCTAAAAACATTGAGAAGCTAAATTTTATACCACTTACATTTTAAAATACGTACCCATTTTTATTCATTATTACTTATTGACAAGTGTGATTTCTAGCATTTTTGAGTTTATTGTTAATATTAATTTTATATTATTTATTATTCTATCTAACACAGTTACACAAATTCTACAATATACCCGTTTATCACCCGAAACCTTATATCAGACAAATGTTTGACCGTACATCAATAACATCGAAATTAAAAAAAAACAACAATTCTTGTAGCTGCTGATCAGAAAAAAATATTTTAATTTCATTAGATATCAATGTTATTGATTGAAATGAGTATGTATAATATATAATATTACATCAAAGTGATATTTTCAAACAAAACTTACCAGGTGTCACAAAAAATCACATACATATTTTTTGTGGGATAAAATACGCCTAAAAGAAAGGTATACGAGACAGCATACCGCTTTTTATTTATCGTCGATGCATTTTATGATAAAATTGCGATGAGTCGAGTAAATATACCCTATTAAGTTATACTTTGAGTTACCTTGACCGAGACAGAAGCCCGAGATACGAGACAGGACCAGGACATATTGGCTTTGTATGCAATTGTTTAAAGACAATTGTATCAAGGCTTCTAGTTTGATACAATTAATTTATTTTACATCACCTTTTTCCGTATAAATACAACATCAGATCGTTGCCTCTTCTTAACATACAAGAGTACACCAGTTTTAAAATACTATCAACATGTCGCTAGCTTTTGTTTCGTGCCTAAGTAGGTAAAGTGATATGCGATACAGTCTAGTTTTCCTGTGTCGATCATGTAATTCAAATCATATCTTTAAAACACTGTCTTGTGTCACGCAGTACAGTATCTTGTCATAGTTGAAACCTAAATGAATACTTTGTCATTAATACATTTATTTAAATTAGAGTATTGATATTAATGACATAATTTCTGATCAGTTTCCACACAACATTACAATCAAATTTAACCTATATGATTTAGTTTGAGAAACATTTAAAACAATTCAATGGTCTTTAAGACAATTATAACAACACAATGAACAATAATTACAATCACAGAAAGAAATTGCTTCAACATACAATATTTAATCTAACAGATAATTTTACTAAATTATGAAAAACCGTACATAAAAAAAAACATTACGTATTTTGTGAATGTTTAAGTCAGTTAAAATAATTATCCAATTTAAATGCGGGCATATTCATAGTTGACAAGCAAAATCGTATCGTTTAATAATAATGGTTTCATAATATAATACACGTTAAACGGTAATGTTTAGTGGGGCTATAGTTAGTTGACACCAGCGTCGTATATAGCAGTGCTCACTTACTTACATCTTGGGTTTTATTTTGAATCAAAAGACCCATCAAGTATATTTATTGCTATATCAACTAGCAAAACTATAGCCATAGATTCAGAACACGAAGCTAATATAGGATCATGATTCATAAGAATATTATTTTATAAACAGCGATTCATGTATATTTATAAAAAAGGTAAAGTCAAAGAATGAAACATAAATGTCTTATAACAAATCCCTTTTCTTTGTTGTTGGTATAGCATACAAAGTAAATAAATTATTTTTCATAAGGATGAAAAAGGATTTGTAAAGGTACAAAACCCGTTTTAATGTAGCATCGATATTAACAAACATGAAATGAGCACTTGAGAATTCTTTGTTACTTAAATCTAGCTAACTAGGTTAGTAACTGGAAGTAAAATTGATTATTTGATATTATTAACTTCACACAACTTTTGTCTTTTTTTATAAAAGGCTTCATTTTTATATTTTTAGTTACGTGTTGTTTATAACTAACTTCTTTGATTCCTTTTGCTACAAAGTTATCATCTATGTGAAAAACAATTTATTAATTATCATATTCGTTTTATTAATTAAATGATCGTAGACTATGAGGATAACTTAATTGATGCTCAATCGAATATTCTTGAACGACTAAGATCTGTATACAGTCTTTAAACTAAAGTTTAAATACAATCAATCAAGTCCTTATAAATGTGCCCGCATTAATTGGTCACAAAAGTGTCTATATGTGTTACAATATTTTTGTTACTAATTCCACAAATATTTTGGGTTACAAATCGTTGTATCGTCGTAGCTCGTTCGGTTAACAAGTTTATCAGAATTAATACTAAAGAAATCGAAAATCACGCATTTACTTTTAAGAAAATGCTAAGGTAAACAGTGATTAGATGAAGACGAGATTATTGGCTGACAGAGTTTTACTAAGAACAACTTCCCCTTCTCACACGTTTGGATTATTCTATTCAATATCCAACATCAGACGCGTTTCACAAGCCGTTTTTCCTAAATTGTCTAAATGTCATCTCTCAAGTTTTTGCTCATCATCATGGCTTAGTAAATTTTGTCAATTCTTCTAAGAGTCCTAACTTCATATAGATCACAAGTTGTTGATGATTTAATGTGTCACATCCGTGACAAATTTAAACATAAATCATTCATTGGTATATTTTTAAGTATTTGCCATTAAATTACATATTCAATATAAGCAAGATCTGACTGTAAGGCCTTACTAAAGACAGAACTATATTTTTTGTTCGATTGCTTTTATTACTAATCACCGCTGTTTTTAGATTTTCTTAAAAATATCCGTAATACGATTTTCCCGAAGGGCGCTAAACGATTCACGTTTAACTACAATTAACTCCAAACTTTCGATCCCACACAGAAAATCCTATTTACATCTTAGTGTAACCATTCCCACGATTCAGTAACATTACGTGAATCTTAACAATCATTATTCTATAGTGTTATAGAAAAACCTATATTACTTTGCAGTCATATAAAAATAACAACAGACCGATTTTATTATTATGTTTTTTCTAGCAAATATCTACAATAAAAGTTTGGATGATCACGGAATAGAGTGTGGGAAGCCTGTGAACCTAACTAACATTTTATTTAATAATAATCAGTAATTAATATTACTTAATTGGTGTGTTTCGGTGCGTGCAATAGCACTTTCCTACTTTCATTTTTTTACGTGTATGTGTTAACGTATTAGAGAAATGAAAAGAGACGAACAATTCCATCCAAAAATTCCATTATAGTCGATCTGACGTTAAGAGCCAGTGTTGTGAGTGAAATGCTCTCACGGAGCTAATTTTCTTTCAATCTCTTAGCGAGCTTCCGCGGCGTCTTCTAAAGGGGCCCTTATCCTAACCATCGCAGAATTTGACTATTACTGAAAGAAGCTTGTTTGAAACGGCTTTGCTTATCATTTCAAACGATAACAGCAACTGATCTAACTGATATTCAAGACAGAAAATTATTTTGATTTGAATGGATTGGTGTGTAAATAATATTCAATATTACTTACCGATAACGATTACATCGTTCTTTCAGCTAAACCATTTCATTAAAACTTATTCTCACGAGATTTTTTTTATATTAACTATAATATCAAGAACTTAATTTTCCCTTGGAAACTTTTGAGTATATTTTTTGCAGTTTTTTACTGCCAACTATCTTTTTCCAAATTTTCAATTGTAGATTATAATTTACAATCTGCTTTGATTACGGAGAGATTTAAAGTGCGTTGTGCTCAACTAACTTTTTTAGTTAGAATTACTTTACATTGCATTTTATCATGCAAAACAAGTTCTAATAAATTGGAAACTATACAAAAAAAATTCTTCATATAGTTGAAATAACCAGTTTTGAAATAGAAGTATAATATTGCTGGATAAATCTAAAATCTAATATAAATCTTTTAATACCGTTGACATAAAGCTTGGATCAATATGAACAAATTCCATGTAGATTGATAAGGGTCCTTTTAATACATAAAGAGCGTCTTTCACGTATAATACAACGTTTATTGCGTATCATCTAATCTAGACTAGCCCGCTATGTATTTTGCTCGGCGAAAAGTTTAACGTTCAATAACACTTATATGATACAAAGACAAACCACACAAAACAATTATTTTGAATTATTTTACACAATATCCATCCCTGTTTTCCTATCTGCTCGCTGTTGAATTTCTTCATTAATATCATTAACTTTGAGTAATCTAAGTAATTATCTAATAATAAACTTTATCATGAGTTACTTTGACATATCAAATACGCGGCTCGAAATATTTTTTTTTATTATAAGACTGCTACTAATACCCTACTAAATGGGTGAGGTACAAACGTTAATGGGCGAAGGTGTATAAAATAATGTGGAGAATATAGATGATTTTAAAACGAAACAAAATGATACCTTAGTTACTAATCTAGGTAAAAAAGAAATCGTTAAGACTAAAGTCACAAATCTCAACAATGAGTTACATCTAAAAGTGTAAGTGAAGTGCCAATAAGTGTTTAAAGAATTTACAAACGGTGTAAATTTTGTGAAATATAAACCAGGAGAGTATAATCGTGTACTACATTTACCCTGTTCTCTAGGATTTATTAGTGAGTATATGTGAAACGTTATATTTATTGAAGAAAAATTTAACGCCTTCAAGGCCGCGATTGGCGCAAAATGTAAGTTATCATCAGTCATTATATTTTGGGCAAGCATTCGTTCTCTTACAAAATAGATAAGAAATCATCATCGTATCAGAATTAGTTATGAAAGTTGCGAATATTCCAGTCATTTATCTTTTAGTCTGAAATAATGCAGCAGATTTGGCACGTACTAGAAAACCCTAATTAAAACAAGTATTTATCGAACTATCTAAGAATATTTACCGACTTTTATAAAAATGTATTTTACAATTGGCAGTCAATTGTGTTTCACAAATATCTAGACAAATAATATCACCGTCGCGATGTAACTATTTTTGGCATTATGATAAGTGTCCCTTAAATATATACTGATGACTAGGCGTTACCTAACGATATCTACAGTCTCTTACCACTTCGTTACAGCTACATGGGAATTATTACCATTCGTCAATTAATCGATATTGTCCTTATGATTTTTACGCGAGTACGCAGTTTATCAAATACTAAGTTTATAATCAAAATTACAATCACCATTATTTATTTTAATTACATCATCTACAATGTCCGGCTCTCATTGAGGACGTTTGCACAAAACGATATTTTATTAATTAAAGTTAACATTATATTTGATGCTAATCGACATTTGAATACCTCTTTACATTACTTAAACATTATGAATTTGAGCTCGATTTTATTCGAAGTAAATCCTTAGAGATAATTAACTGTTACATTATATTTCATTAACTTCGAAACACAATTATCGCGAAATAATAAACCACCTAATTTTAAACTGTACAATGTTTGTGCGCTCCTTTAAATTATCAAAATGAACGTTATTATTGTTAAATCATATAATGTACGTCCGCTTAAAGTATAAAGTACAGCGAATTCTAATATAAAAATAGTTGTGGCTGATCCGGCGGTAACACAAAACTGTCGAGTCTTGAGGTTCCGAATCGACGGACAAAGTCTCTCAGTCGAGTTTTTTTTGTTGTAAATATAAAAAGACGGCTAAACGCTTAAGGCGCGGTGACGTCCATAAGCGCACGGGCGCTTGGCACCGCACTGAGCACAATGAAAGTTCTCGCCTGAAAATTTCCACCTGGGAGTCTTACATAGATCATCCGTGCCACCACATAACGATCAGCTCCCAGAACGTCTTCGGCGGCGAGTGGCCGAAGACGTGAGACGAATTTCAGAGGCCTGGGTCACTTTCTGAGCCCATTTTGAGCAACTCCAATTTCTTTTTCGCGATCTTCGAATATAGGATGTCGATGGGCTTCGTGTTGTCATAGAATGTTGGCGCTCTGAAAATAATTAGCGCAGTCCCTAGCACGCAAGCTATCGTGAACGCAAACAAGAAAATTCTGTCCAACACCATTGCTACATATTTCCAATCATCTTCCACCTGAAAAAAATAATTTAATTAAAATAAAAAAGTAAAGGTAATAAATCGAAAAATATTTGAAAGGTTTATGTAACTTACACTTTCAAACTTATCCTTATTTTTTACGTGCTGAGCAATAAATCTGGAGCCTTCAATAGTTTTCTCCATTTCTCTAACGAAAGGCTTTTCTAACGAAGGACTCCCATCATCCAAGTCTAAACGACAGGGTGAACCAGGCTGTGGGGAAAATAGTTCATCATCACCACCCGGTGGAGGCGGTGGTGATGGAGGCATTCCTGGGAGTTCGTACTCCTCGCATCCCCACTCTTTGAATTTTCCATCCAAGTCATCTGGACCGAAGACATCAGTGAGTATCTGAAAATTGAACCGTTCTTAACAATGCCCAAAAATCACAGTGTAACAAATTTATTCGCCGTACAACTAATTTATACAATGATATTGAATAGCAAACACTACATAATAAATAAAAATTGGGACTTCAATCCAATATAAATAAATCATTCAAACACCATCTAGCAAGCGAAGTCAGCTAGTGCAATATACTCGAAGCTAACAAATCCTAATGTCCATGTACGTGTACAATTTCAATGCAGTTGAAATGGCCAAAGATTAAAGTGTCAGGCCACGTTCCGTGGGCAGTGTATCGAGGTGGCTTAAGCCGGCACACAATTAGGCCCGAGTGGGGTGGGCTCGGCATGGCCTGTCTGCAGAGCCTTCTCGTACACACTTCGTCCGCAATCGCTGGAGGCACATAAATAACGGGGCCGAGCTCGCTCGTTAAGCCGCCGGCGTTGAGTAATAAAGGAAAATCGAAATGGAATGAAATTGGGCTGGAAGCGATATTTTCGCGATACACACAGAACACAATGGATTTAGAATATCGTTGAAAGGAGCATTCCCCAGAAGAGTCCCGTGGTTGAGGACAATTAAAATGGTTATTTTTGGGGGCGGCTTTGGTCCTGTTGTAATAGCTGTTTGTATTGAATCCGTTCCAATGTAGAATGTTTTGAAGGAAGGAAATTCGACGAGAAAAGGCGTGTTGTTTCTTTGTGAGAGAGCTCTCCATCTAAAGAACTTCATTTATGTGAAGCATTCATTTCGTGTATTTAATTAAAATGCTTTTGAGAGGTTTATTTTGCGATACTGCTAGAGGTGAACGCTGGCGCGGAAATGATTGATGATGGTACTCCGGTCATATTCTCCTTGATGATTTATGACTATTAGAAACCTCTAACAGGTTGATATACGGCTTAAGTTGTTATGATTAGTAACATTAATACGAAAGTGATTTAGAATTATTATAATTTAACAAATAATAATTTCTTGTTTAATTTGTTTTCTTTTACGATTATAGCAAATATAACAAATTTTACTTTACCTTCTTATTTTTTGTAAAGTTATCCATCGTCAGTGATATTTAATGTGGCGTTTATGTGTCGTCAAGGAATTACAGATTTGATATTTCTTACCTCCGAAGGTTTGTCGTTATCGTCATCGTCCGGAGGTTTTTCCGGCCTCTGTATACATAGTATTCTGGGTAAAAAATCTATAAAGACTTTCCGTACCCAAGGGGCCATGTGATGCGTTACCGGCGACCTAAAATTTATGTTTAGAACCACAATAGTGACTACTACTGATAATGTTACTAGCATCATTGTAAACAATAAATATTTCCCTAACAGAGGGACTGTTAATGACGTGGGTGGTATAATTTCTGCTAACAGTAAGAAGAACACGGTCAATGATAGAAGAATGGAGATGCAGAGTGATATCTTCTCTCCAGAATCTGAAGGTAGATAGAAGACAAGGACTGATAGAAACGAGATTCCCACACAGGGGATGATAAGATTGACCGTGTAGAATAACGTCTTTCTTCTTAACGTGATGTTAAAAATTATATCTGGATAAGGTTCCTCGCAACATGAATAAAATTTTTCGTTTCTTGTCGCCGGAACTCGCATTATATCCCATTCTACTGAAATGTAGTATTCAGATAAGTCGATGCCCATTCCTATGCGGTCCGAGTCGGGTGTTTGCTTCAGATGCCTCAAGTCCACCTGAAAATAAAATAAAATAATCAAAATTAGATGAAGCGAAAGGTAAGTTGCAAAGTCTTTAATAAGAAATTATTGTTTCTACCGACCGCCATCAGAAGTGTGATAATATGTTTCAGTGTATTTACTATGATTGATATACTTTGGTTAATTTAAACAATATCTTTAATTATTATATATTTTGTATAATTTTGATATATTTATTGTATAAGCTATACTTCAGTGTAGTTTCATTAAAACCTGTTCAGTAGTTTTGCATAAGTAAGAGTCACATCCTTTCAAACGTTTTCGTTTATAATACCATAATAGGGTGTATGTATTGTAGACTAGTAAACAAGTGCCTTTTGGACCAACTTTTTTCAGCAGTCTCCGAAAATTATAAATGAGTCATTCGATTCGGAATGGCATCTAGATGATTTTTGAAAAAAATTAAGTTCCGCTTGCAAAAATTGTAAAAGTTATTAACAATTAACTAAAAAAAAGGGGGGGGGGGTTTCGTTATTTACAAATATCTAAAAAGTAATAAAGATTTTTAAAATTTTAAAAAAGATTCGAAAAGAGGAGGAAATTTCCTAAAAAAGTCTTGACTCCCGAAACTGTAAGGTCAATATTTATAATTTTCCCAGAGAGATGAAAATACGGCCGAAAACGGGTACTCTGGCTTACGCAAGCCACACCCACATCGGCCCTTTAATGAATAAATATTATTTAAACATACTAAATATGAAAATAAAAAATTGAAAAAATTCAGGCACTAACTGAATAGATGAATGAACAATAATCTGCTTGAAAAATTTTTTATAACAATTTTTCATTTAGTTATTTAATAGTTAATTAATATATTTTTTTTGCTTAAACATGAACATTGCAGGTGTGATAATTGTTAAACTATAAATTTAAGATTTTTTTCCTTTCTTGGAGCAATTCTTGAAAGGCTTTAGAATAGAACACCGCTGGAAAAATTAGAAAATGTTTATTATTCATTTTTTTATTAATAATTTTCGTTGTTTTAAACTTTTAATTTTGTAACAACGAAAATTCAAATTTGAAAAATCTTTATTACTTTTTGAGATATTTGCAAAAAGCTAAACCCCCTTTTTTTAGTTAATTGTTAATCACTTTTACAATTTTAGCAAGCGGAACTTCATTTTTTTCAAAAATCAAGATGCCATTCCGAATCGAATGACACCTCATTTATAATTTTCGGAGACTGCTGAAAAAAGTTGGTCCAAAAGGCACTTGTTTACTAGTCTATTGTACATTGTACATATCAAGAGGTGAAGGCTGTCTTTTAAGCGAAATATTGTGAGAAACTTAATGAGTTTTTCTTTGGTTTCTGGTTTCGAATTGAAATCTTCTTTCTTTTAAGGATTCTTCTCTTTCACAAATGGTATATATACAATTTGTTAATTTTTTCTCCTTAGATATTTTCAAAACGTCGTCTACAATAAATAGTCTTTCAGCCCTCGATATGTACACAATGTTTATCTAAATATGTTAAAATAATTACTTTTGCTCATTTAAAATGTAAGATATCTGCAGGTTTATTGATAATTTATGTTTGGTAGCACAGAACTCGATTTTATGTTAGGACATGAACCGAAATAACTTTTACGATTCAGTTAATGTTTGTCATTTTCAACGTCGCTTTTTATTCATATTCACATTTCCATATAAAGAGATGCAATAAAAAAATATATTTGGAACAGCTGCCCCAGAGTATTTAGCAAAAACATTGTGGTCGACCGTAAGAATGACTCTCCGAGGTCTACTTGGGCTTACAATCTCCAATTTTGCGAAAATTAAAAAAAAATACCAAGTGCGTGACGGCACAGTAAAGGGTTCGTAGTGACGAATACATCTTAGGAACTCGCTGTTGCTATCAGAGACACTAAAGCATTACCGATATAAAGACAATGATCGTAAAATATATTATTACCTGACTTTGGAATATATACATTTAAACGTATGTAGAATATATTATTATATTCATCTATAAACACTTACATATTTTTGTAGACATGTATTTGTATATTATGTTTATCAGGTATATATCTATTTAATATATAAACATCTTTACTTTATCACCATCATAAAAAATTTATGTATTTATTACTAAAATGTAAGTAGTCGTACAATGTGTTACGCATACCGTCATATCCATTATCATCTCAATTCGTTCCTGTGTTGTCTAGAAGAGATCGCTTTTTAGGAATAATAAGAAAATTTCGCTGCGGAACCATAATAATTAAAAACAAAATTGATACATCACAAACCAATGCTAAAAGGAACGTGGATGTATTCCGAAAAGCGAACGGTAACAAAACACACAAAGTAGGACCATCTGTTATTAAGGAATCAAACCATTCACACAGAGCCTTACAAATAGCTGGTTATTGCTATCTCAAACAAAGGTCTAAGGTAGAGAGGGATGGAAGATCGGCGGATTCCCTTGTGAACCTTAACACGGGCGTATAAGGCGCGGGTGTAAGCCACAACTTTATTTATGTGAGAGTACGCATCCGAGATTTATTGGCTTTCTTACTTCAATGGATGGGATCCGTCTTTTTTAACCTATAACTACAAACTCCAATCAAATCTTAATATTATAAACCATTTTTAGGGATCTATACCTAAATACAAATAGGGAATCCTTATGATATCGTTACATCCTTTCATCTGTTTCAACATAAACATTTCTCTCAAAATCTAGGTCTATATAGATGAAATCTGGCAGAAAAGTATTCTACACAATGTAATAAAATCATGAAAAACAATTAATAAAAATTTCAAGGCATGTAGGCAAATATCTTCACCATAGACACATACAGTTAATATTTTACAGTCATCTATATTAATATTATAAAGAGGAAGTATTTATATTTTTGTATGTTTGAGTGGAATAAACGCAAAAACTACTGAACCGATTTCAAAAATTCCTTAGCCATTCAAATTATCCAAAAATCAACCCTGATCTCCGATAGACTATATAAAAATTAGGAATCCCTACTAAAACTTCAATAATGTAACCTCCCATCAAACTTAACCAAATACTGGGCGCTGGAATCGGGTTTTACGATTTTGATGAAATGTTGTGTGTTTGAGTGGGTCCAGGGGTGGTTTAGATCTACAACTAGAAACGGTAGGTGGCGCTGGAGTCGGGTCCTAGATTTATAAATTTCAGGCCAGGACAATGTCTGCCGAGACCGCTAATATTTCATAAGTATAATCACACAAGTTTAAAAAAATGCTTCACTTCATTTAATAGAGTGAGATCCCAGTCACCCCAGACATACGTGATTATAGGAAAGATTAAATTTTTAGGATCGGTACTTTACATAATCTTAGAAAGGACCATTCCTTTCTAAGATTATGGCCTAAAACGGCCTCGCCTTCAGCTTAGCGGGTACCTATCCATATACTCGCTAAGCTGAAAGCGAGGCCGTTTTACAGGTAACAGGTATCAAACTTACGTCAATGTAGCAAGGCTAGTTTTTACACATGTTATATATGATATTGTTATAAACAAAGATATACAGTTGCCAGACACTTCCTGGGGGCCATAACTTTTGACACGCATTTAAAAAAATAATGTGGGAACTTACGTAATTTTAGGTAGGCTAAATTTTATATAATTATATTATCAAGTATAATATTTTAAAATATTTTCCAATGAGCCCTACAAATCTGACGGGCCAAACATCTTCCCAGACTTGTTAAGCGATCCGCTGTGTGAGGAAGCGCGCCTATACTTTGATTTGATCTGAAACTCTAATAAAAACTTTATATTGTACACCATTTTTCGATATAAAAAGGCGTTTGATGCAGGTAATATTTATAGGTATAAACGTAAATATTTCTCTTGGTGTAAGTATTGCAAAAACCCATCACAATGGAATTCAATTACATTCTAAGCGCTCGCTACTTCCCTATAAAAGGCGCTTGTATTTTTTCTATGTGCAATTTGTTAAAGAAATAAAATTGTCCAGTGAGTAATATTGTTAAAGCTATGATATTTAAGACGCCAGTAAATAAAAATATGCGTTACGTCAGTAAAACTATATACGTCACATCTACTGATGTTTACTAACCTTATTTAAGACATCAGAAAATAAAAATAAAAAAGGGATTTTGAAGGTTGTGTATTTTTATAGAAGAGTAATAAAATGCTACAGTCTCCTTGATTGTGTATAAACTTCGCAAGTACGTTGTGATTTTTTATTTATTATTATTGAAAAGTATCCTACATTATTTCCATAAATTTAAGGTCAAATAATATAATCTAAAAATTAACAGAAACATAAATAACATTTTACAAATACCCTACACCAAAATCATTTATACAATCTATCTAATACTGTGAAGTTATCACGTAATATTATTTCTTAAAGAGTCAAGTAGCGTATGTATTATTGTTTATACAATATTTTTCTTTATTATATTTTAATATTACGATAGTAGGGTATTTTAATACCCGGTCTTTTATATGAATATTGTTTTAGAATTTATTGAAATTGTGCCTATAAAATTAGGTAGTGATTTTATCGCTATAAGCGATTTTTGCAATCAACCTTTGAATGGAAAAGTAATTATGCAAAATACAACACTGTTAATACATGTGTATGAAACTAATCTATCTACCTACCAATAAATCAACAGGGAGATATTGAGTTTTTATCTGTCTTATCTGACAGAGTTACATGAAAACTATTGAACAAATTTAAATGGAACTCTACACAGATCGAATTATTCGAATTGATGATTTCGTGGTAGCGTAATGGCTAGCGTACGAGTTCCAAACTCAAAGGGCGTGGGTTCAATCCTGAACAGAACGCATGCACCACTTAGGCAGTTTTCTGACCTAATGTGCATATTGTTACAATGACCACGTGCTAACAACGGTGAAGGAAAACATCATGATGCAACCTGCACATCGAGATAACCTATGTGTTAAACCTGCCAAGTCGCCTTGGACAAGCGTGACCGGTGTACTGTCCGTTCCTAACACAGAATACTTGTTATCGCAATGTTTGCAACGACTTTGTAATTCATTACCAAAGTGTCCTGAAAAAGCGAATGAAATTTCGCTAACACTGCAAGTACAAAATATTAATGTTACAATAATAAAGGCCTTACCATATACCCGTCGTAGCTCCAAGACCCAAATTTCATGAAGCAAGTTTGCTCGTCGAATGGGAAGTACTCAACGTCGATTTCGCAGAAGGATTTGTAGATGGCGGGAGGCTTCCAAACAACTTTGCCGTCGTGATGGAGGATCGCTTTAGTCATGATCGTCACTTCGTAGTTGCCGTCCGCACTGAGAACGAAAAATATATGGTGATTAAATTTATTATCTTCTATATATATATAATCAATTGCTTTTTGTTAGTCTCACTAAAACTCGAGAACCGCTGGACTGATTTGGCTAATGTAAAATATAAACATATAAGGATAATTTAAGATAGATAGTGCTCTTTGACTTTTTTTTTACTGCTCTCCGATGAACTATCTGGGATCGTATGTGTTCCATAGTCTAACTGCGTAGACGGAGAAAGAACCACTATACTAAAAAAAACACCAGATATGTATATTTTTATGTCTATTTGATTATCCATTTAAAAAATATATTCTGTATTAGTTCTACATCTTAGAATATTGCGAAATCCACATGTTTCACAAACTTCCAATCCATCCTACGGTTGTCTGGAAGAAATTGATTTTATTACCCGTGCTCAGAAGGTTTGCCGATAGGGTTTACAGAAAAAGGTTATATAAAGAGTTGTTGCAATAAATTTACTATTTTAATTTATTATTGTATATACTTTACATAAGTATATACAATAATAGTAAAACGTCATCGCCAAACCTTCTTTTTGCGCGCGGCTGTTAGTGATAAGACCTCATATTGTTTTCTGCCCTATGTTTCTTGAACTGTATGTTTATTTTATGCAATAAAGTATATTTTATTCTATTCTAATATCTTATCGTGGTAGAGCCATGCTGGAATCATTGTTGGTCATAGCTCTCAGCGCCGGTTTGATCGGTGTGATACGACGTTCTCACTGAATATCGGCGTGAAACAGTTATCCTTGAGATAACCGGTTTTCGTATGAATGAGAGTTCCGGTGGTTCCACTTCCTTTTCCCCTGTGCAATCTTCTCTATGGGTGGCACCTGATCCATTCACTTATATCATACTGTCAATTCCAATTCCTTCTGTCTGATTCCTCAATCTCATCTCATTTATCTCATTCTAAGACTGGCAATGCGTTGGCCTTCCCCCCTTGTTTTGCAGTCATCTATAGGCGACATTAACCACTTTTTATCAGATGTGTGCTAGTTTGCCAGCTTTAAAAAAAAATGTTACGCAAAGATCTACAGTATGCCGCCATAACAACCTTGAGTTGTGTTCCGGCATTAGTGGCCAGGTTCCAGTCTCCTGTAAGCACAAGGAGGCAATGTTTGCATATTCCTCAGGCATGTCATTAACTATTAGCTTCCTTTTGTCAATCTGCCTCACATCATGCTATTTCATGTAGAACTACGGCTTCTACGACCAAATCAACAGTGTAGCCATGGGCTCACCGGTGTCTCCTGTCGTGGCTGACATTTTTATGGAAGACTGCACATTTATAGCACTTTTGGTGTTGCAAATTCTCATAGGCGATAATAACCGTTTTACATCAGTTGGGCCGTCTGTCTGCTGAACTCATGCAATAAAATAAAAAATAGCATAATGTCAACCCGCCCAACGTTCTCCCTCATCACGATTCACCTTCAACGCTTCATCAATTCAAGTAAAAATCACTTTTTACGAGAATCACTTAAGCACGATTGAAACAGTCCTTTTCACTCCAACATTAAAATTGAAGTTGAAAACCCTAAAAGCTTTGTCATAACAAACTTTTGCGCATTCATGAAATTTCCCTTAAAATAGGTCGCGTTGTTCCTCCATTACACTAACGTAGTACCCATTAAAAATAAAGTTAACGCTGGTTACTAAGAGGGCTTTTAGGGAAGTCACAGGTGCATTAAAGCGGACCTCTATATGTTTAAATTTAAAAATATTACGTAATACATCAACAGCTGAAATTTTCACTACAAGCTCTTTACTAAGCTTGCTGAAAATGTAAGTAAATATTTAGTGAGGTAAAAGTGGGTTATTTTTCTTATAAAGAAAAATTGACGTTGAATAAGGGCGAGTATGGAAGAATTTAATTTTAGGATCTACCTTAATGGAGATTGCTATCTGGCACTCGCAACCTACATTTTTAAAGATATATTGACAGAATTGACTAACGGCCAATCCTCATTACACACATCTTAACAATACAATCTTCTACATTTATTCCTTTCTGACATTATATACAGATAAATACAATTGAAGTGTCTAATTGTAATGTCCAAATAACAGCTTTTTACTAAATGCATATAAAAGTATATACGGTGCTTATATTTGCAATTGGAAGGTTTGCACTGAAAATTAGCGTTGTGTCGGATATAATTCCGGCACAGCAATAGGCTGAATGCAAACCTTGTTTGCTGAAAATGCGGCGTACAAATTTTCAAAATATGTTCTGTGAATAAAAATTTATAAGGAGTGTATAATTAATTACGTCTCTATTTCGGAAAAAAAGATTTTCTTTCTTTCTTTATATCAATTTTTTTTTAATTTGTCTGTCTGTTTGCCTGGATGTACCGGCTAATCTCTGAAAGGCTGGGCCGATTTTGTCGGTATAATGTAATGTCGGTATAAAAAATACCACGTTAATTTTCCTCAAAATTGGCTTTGAAGCTCCTTAGAGTGCTTTTCGCTACTTCGTATAGTTTATTTAGGATTTGGCCCCTTAAGGCCCATTTTGATCTAGTTATGCAAAATGGAACCAACCCACATACTGACAGTTTTAAGAAAAAGCCGTTTTTATTAAAATTTTGCAAAAAAAATATAGTATATTGTATAGTCTAATGTACAACATTCTAAATATTTTTTTTCAAAACATAGATACATTTTTTGTATGCAAAATTTTAATAAAAACGGCTTTTTCTCAAAACTGTCAGTATGGGGGTTGGTTGCATTTTGCATAACTAGGTCCATTTGAAAAATTCACTTGTATATTCATATATATTTGACCCTCACTAGATAAAGAAACCATGCAAAGTACATTTTTAAAAGAATATCGAATCAATAAACAGGCTACTGGATGTCTAGTTCAGAAACATATCGATATTATTTAGATTAAAACTGAGCATTTATCGTGCCTTCCGCTTGGATAACTCCTGGCGCATTCTGTGTCAACTGCAAATATTCAAATTTCCACTTTAACGTACACATTTTAAAGTACATAATCGTATGTACGCATTTAAGTGCTAATGCATATAAATGTGGCGAACTGCCTTTTGGTAATGGATGAAACGTTTTGGAAGGTTTTAAAATAGCTGCAGTATTATATTGGGGTTGGGCTGCTTGTATCGATTTTTCTAGTTGATAGCTTGCCAAATGTAGAAAACAATTATAATAGGTTGGGGAAAAAGTCTTTTCGCATATATTCTATGAACTTGTAATAAGATCTCTTTGGCTATATCATTTGTATCTGGCTGGTTTTGGTATCATTAAAAAAGTTTTAATTTTAAAGAAGACAAATTCAAATTAGGAAAATGTGTGATATTGATTTGTATTATTGTTAAAATGAGTGAATACATTTTAAAATTTTACTACAAAAAAGGTAAAAATGCAACACAAGCCGCGATTTTTTTATATATTTATGGACCTAATGCAGTATCTGTGAGAGTAGCGCAAATTTGGTTTAAGCGTTTTCAATCCGGAAATTTTGATATCAAAGATGCATGTTGCTTTGGTCACCCTGTTACGGACAAAATTGATGCCATTTTTGAAAAAGTAGAGCGAGATCGGCATGTTAGTAGTTACGATGTAGCTGGAGAACTGGGAATTGACCACAAAACGGTTTTGGTGCATTTGAATTAAGCTGGGTACAAAAAAGCTCGATATTTGTGTGCCTCACGAGGTCACTGAAAGAAACCTAATGAACCGTGTACTCATTTGTGATTATTTATTACGAAGTAATGAAACCGAACCTTTTTTGAAGAAACTGATAACTGGTGATGAAAAGTGGATCACGTACGACAAGAACGTACGAAAATATCGTGGTCAAAGGCCGGTCAGGCTTCACAGACTGTGGCGAAACCCGGGTTAACTCGCAACAAGGTGATGCTGTGTGTATGGTGGGATTGGAAGGGCATTATTAATTATGAGCTGTTACCGCCAGGCAGGGCCATCGATTTTAAACTGTATTGCGAACAGCTGATGAGATTAAAGCAAAAAGTCGAGAGAAAGCGGCCGGAATTAATCAACAGAAGGGGTGTGGTTTTCACCATGATAACGGTAGACCTCACACATCTTTAGCCACTCAGCAAAAATTACGAGAGTTTGGGTGGGAGGTGTTAATGCATCCGCCGTATAGCCCTGACCTTGCACCTTCAGATTTTCACCTGTTTCGGTCTCTGCAGAATTCCTTAGGCAGTGTCAGGTTAACATCACGAGAGGACTGCCAAAACCCTTTGTCGCAGTTTTGTGATCAGAAGCCCCAAATTTTTTATAGCAATGGGATCACGTCCCTACCTACAAAATGGCAAAAAGTTATCCAAGAAAATGGCACCTACATACTTTAGTCAAATGTAAATAACCTTTATAAAAAAGCCTTTTGAATTTTTATATAAAATGCGAAGAAACTTTTTCCCCAACCTAATATACTAAAAGAGTGCTGTCAGAGCGTATTTAGGGAAGATTAAATAAAATTTTGGGATACGTGGTAATCTTGCTGTCTTGACGTAAAAAGTTACTAATGAAGTGAACATAGATGCATTTAATACGTTGTTCAAGTGATACAAAAATATTTAACGCCTGCACAAATAGTGTGAGAATTCTGTTGGCCTGTGTTTCTTCACCAAAAATAACAGGATCCAACAATAACCAAAAAATTTTTAAACATTAGTAAACAACAGGGTGTCTAAAGAAAAGAAGAATAGAATAGAGAACACTTTATTGTTCACCCAATAGCAAAAGAAGGAAAAGAAGAAAGAGAAATTAAGACTCGGTTCGAAGAAATAGCAAAGTAGATACTAACAATAATTACAGTTAGTAAAACTACCGCCTTTGGAGAAACGCTTAGTGAAATGATAGATAGATAACACTTTATTGTACACCAATACAAACATGAATACTTAAATTATATCTAGTTATGTACATAGGGTCTTATCGCTGAAAAGCGATCTCTTCCAGAGAACCCCCAAGAAATGGTATCCTGTCTAGTTATACTGGTTGTTAAATTATATTGTTATAAGTCATCGCTTAAAATTTCACCTTATTGCTCCCTGGTCTTAAGTTTGCCGCCATAAAAATCTTGAATTTTGTACCAGCATTACTGGTCAGTTTCCAGTGTTCCCCTTTGGAAGCTCACAGCACATTGGTGTTACAAATGTTCGTAGGTGACGATAACTACTTTTCATCAGGTGGACCGTCCGCCTCACATATCCGTTTTTTTTATAGCTGGAGTACAGCAGACAGGCAGACGGCCCACCTGATGAAAAGCCGTTAACGTTACCTGTGGACGTCTGCAACACTAGAGGTGTCACCAACGCGCTGCCGGCTTCGAAAAAATTTTACGACACCTTTTAAAACAAACCCCATATCGTAGCGCTGTAGGAAAATTACGGCTGGGAGCTCATTCCAAATCCCCACGGTGCGCAAGAGAAACGTTCTAGAGAACCGTTGCGTGCAAGAGCGAAGCGGTTCTAGGAAGTGGAGATGAACGCACAGTCGATCCGTGCAGGAACGGAAAAAGAATAATACAATTTCCTGCAGCCGGGCGCCGAAAAGGTAATAAAATGTCTACAGGTATGCAGGTGTGAATTTGTCTTTTGTCGGCATTCAGGCCGTAACAATATAATCTTATGTCATGTAAGAGAGACTTTGCTTATGTCTGCGATAGTGTAAGACGTTCTAATCTTCTAATTATTAAACAAATCCATATTTATCTATAACATTTTTAACAATTAATTGTGGTAGCTTAAAATATTTGACTACTATGACTTTTTTTTGCAAATGATATCAAGTAACACATTTTAAAAACCCACCTGGAGCTTAAACGTAATACATAAAGATACCGTTGAAATCCAACGTCTACAGCAAAGCCTGGGGTGCTTATATAACCTCAACTTGTCGTGGATAATGTGAAATAATGGGATTTTTGTCCACAAACCGGAAAAGAGATAAGACCCGCGATAGAGTTTACGATGGAACTTAAATCTCATTGAAAGTAGGAATAGTGGTCGAAGTTCTTGAAGTCTAGTGGCAAGTTTGTTAAATTGATTTCAAAGTTAAAAAGAGTAGTTAAATTAACTTTGTGGGTACTTTTAATTTCTTACGTAACTAAATGTATAGTTGGTATATCTATGATGAAAAATATTATAGCGTACAGATATCATAGTTAATTTATTTTAATATTTATGTAGACAACACAGGTCTGCAAGCAGAGTTGCATATATTTTTATGCATATACTTAAAGATTTCAGTAGGGCGATATTTAAAAAAAAACCGATCTAGTAATTTTAGTATAAATTACCTAATTGACTTGAAATTTCAAATTTGATTTGATGTAGGTAATATTTACAAGTACCTAAGAAAATTACGGAAATTAAGTTCAAATACTTACTTGTTATAGAGTACGATATCTGGCAGCCATATGTGTTCAGAAGGCACATGCAGAGTTTCTACGCCACCGTAGTCATCTGGGTTCCACTTCAGCTTGTAGTCGTTCCATTCCTGGGGAAAAACCATTTTTGGTACAAAAACAAAATAGTCATTTAATTAAGTAATTCTGTTCTAATTAATATAGGAAACTAGCTGTCCCGGCAGACGTCGTCCCCGGAAAAGCTTCAATCGCCGGGTCCAATTGTGAACCAACTCAGAAATCTTCTTTGCCTCATGCACAACAACTTTGCTAAAGATCATCACATGATCAAATGTATAGTTTACGATTCTATAAAGGGCATATAGACAAACATTCATTTTTATATATAAGAAGAAGATAAAAACTGGTAAGCTTATCCGTCCACGCACTTTAGAGAGTTGAGCAGATGTAAGGAATATGCATTTTTCGCCTTAAATGTATTTAATGCAAAACACCTTGTATCTCAACAACTATTCAAAGAATTTCGTTCAAACCAATTTCTTGTTGAAAGTACTTTTTAAATTGAAAAGTTAGAGTGATTGAAGTAATTGTTATTGCTTCGGAAGATAATATGCATGCAGGATCGGAAAAAGAATACAATTTATTGGGACCGGGCGGCCTGTCGTAAGAGGCGGCAAAACTACCCGCAGCCATGTGGTAAAAGTATTTGCACGTCTGGATAGCTACCAACCCTGGTGTAAAATATGAATATAACAACCTTGAGTTGTATTCCGGCATAGGTGGCTAGTAAGAATGATTATTTTTAATATTCATGTTTTTTGTATTTGAGAAATAAATCTTAATTTCTTTCATACTTTAAAATATTCCGAAACAAACTATATTATGAAACTTGCAGAAAGCCACATAAACTTGATTTCCGAGTAACATTCCAAGAAAATATATTCCAATTATCCGCCGAAACTTATCTAGGGTCGTAACTTTAAATTGTCCCACACGAACTCAAAGCCCGGGCAAAATCAACTTCAATTTAAGATGTTCTTCAAAGTATTTTCGTTTGGGGGCCGAATAAAACAGTTGTTGACTCAGTGGCGTGGTTAGGGTCGGAAATTGCGGGCCTTATTAGGTTCCGGCCTTCGTGATGGCGATTGAAAATCTGGAACTGCGCAAAATCGACTTGACTACTCGACACTTACTGGACTTGAATCGACCAAACTTCTTGTTTGCATTAGAAGTTTTAAATTAACTGCTGAAGAAATTCTAAGTGTATAATCACTTTGGAGCTGAGAAAAAAATTGTGATCTAATAACGAAGTCATTATTATCCTTATTAAATCCTGGTTGCATCTAGATCGTCCATTTTGTAGCCTGAGGTCCGACTTTTTTCTCCACCTCGCGTGGTCTCCAGCATGCATTTCGTAAGACTAATGGCATATGTGTCGTCACTAGCAATGTCATACCAGCAAATCTCAGGCTTACGCCTTTTACCAGGATGTAGTGGAAGCCGCAGGGCTAAACATTTATTGCCTAAACTTTCTTTTGCCAGCGGCTTCGCTCGCTTTAATGTTATTTCACGAGAACTATAAAATTTTCCGGGATAAAACCTATCCATGTGCTATTCCAGATTATATTTTATCTCTGTGCCAAATTTCATCCACATCCGTTTTTGGCGTGATTGGTCAACAAACATCCATCCAAACTTTCGCATTTAATGTAATAATATTTTGTATTATTAAATTAAATAGTACATTATTAGACGATCTCCGTAAACCTAGCCGATTAGAAAATATTACATCAACTTCGCTATTAAAAAATTAGTGCCTGGAAAGTTTGAACGACTTTTCTGAACTACCCGCTGAACTAACATTTTCATTAGCAGAAAACTCGACAACAGTGACATTAACGGGCACCACAACCAACCAAATTAGGTCAAAAATGACGTCTTAAAAGCTTTTGTGAATGAAAATAATGTTGGCACATGCCCTGGAGACATCTTGGTTAAAGCACCTTAATGTTACATGTTTTTTAGAAACAACGTTATAAAGTTACAATATGGATATAGATCTGATTTCCCTCAGGCGAGTTGTTTTCTACTTGCTGGTGAGTTGGGCCCCCAGGGGCTAAAGTTCATTTGTAAGTATTGATGAAAAATTTGTATGCCATACTCCCGTGTTGGCGCCAATATCAAACATTATTCTTACTTGTTCCATCTTATTTTTCTTGCAAATAATTATTTCGCCTCGGGGAATGTTTAACTGGCTTCTGTATTATGTTGCTTTATCTTAGTATTTTGTCGCCGTTCTTTATCCCTGAAGACGTAACACATGTGTGTATGGTTTTATGCGACCTTTTGCGTTGTCGTTTTTACTTTGTTTTCTTACTAGAGGTGACTTTAATTATGTTATGGCTTATAATAAATGTTCTATGTAAATGGATAATTTAATTTAATTATATGTGTGTCACTTATCAAATCTTGAAATAAAATTACTGATGAAATCAAAAATGAATGGAATAAAAAGACTTTGGCATATCATCGGGGTTAACAATGTCACCTTTGCTGAGTCACATTATAATAGAAATGTACAAAGCGTCAAGAAAACGAAATTCTGTAGAATATCTTGCTCGTAATAGTATAGAAAAGCGTCAGAATTATAACACGGTTCTGTAAAAGTGGCTGTTATGACGTCACTGATCACTAGTTCAAATCGTTTTAACTCTAAACTCATCGTCAGCTAACCATTCACTGTCCACTGCTAAATGTAGGCATTCCTAAGTTTGCACCACCTATCCTGGTTCTCCGCTTTCGTCATCCAGTCCCTACCGGTGACCTTGTGCAGATCGTCGATCCATCGAGCTGGAAAGCATCCTACACTACATTTGCTTTGTCTGGTCCATAGGCCAAAAGTCCTACGTCAAATGTGGCCGGCCCACTGCTACTTCAGCTAATTTTGCGAGCTATATCGGTAACCTTGGTTCTCTTACGGATATCCTCGTTTCTGATTGTCTTCATAAAAATCACTCCCAATATAGTTCGCCCCTTAATCCACTGGGTGACCTTCAGTCTGTGAACCAAGCCCATTGTCTTAACTTCAACGTAGTGGTCACTAATTTAAATTGTTAAGAATTATTACTGGTAAGAAAACATTAAAATTTTAGTCAATCTCAAGAAAACTTGGCTCCCATCCCAAAGGTTGACAACAGCAGAATCTTTCCGAAAACAGTTTACAACTCAATTATTATTTTGGCTAGCTTTGTACCATCCTAAACGGAATTACAGTTGCTAAAACCCAATTTAATTTGTCTGCGCATTCGTATTGCCAGGTATTGCGATAATTTTCGGATGCTATAACTTTTTACTGTCGTTTGACGTATTAGCAACTATAAATACAGACAATCTATATTGCCTGCGGAAAATAAATGAGATTAGCGCGTTCAAGCAAACAAACAAACTCTTCAGCTTTATATCTTCTTCTAATATACAAAATTCTCGTGTCGCAGTTTTTGTAGTTAAACTCCTCCGAAACGGCTTGACCGATTCTCATGAAATTTTGTGTACATATTGGGTAGGTCTGAGAATCGGACAACATTTATTTTTCATCCCCTAAATGTTAAGGGTAGTCCCAATTTTTTTTTAAAGATATTTTTATTGGTGATACAGCATTAAAAAATACATAAAACCCTAAATTTTCAACCCTCTACGATCACTGTAGTAATATAATATGTATATTAAATTAACAGCGTTAACAATACTGTAAAATAATATAGATATAACCTAGCAATAGCAATCAGGAAATAACTGCATAGTATGTAAGCGCTGGTACTGCAGCATAGAAATAAATAGATATAAAAACTGTGTAGAAAATAGTCAATATTATGTTATAGATATAAAGATTTGGAAAACTCATGACATACGTATATATATATATATATATATATATATATTCCCTCCGACATATATATATATATATATATATATATATATATATGTCGGAGGGAAGCTATGACTATGACGATATGACGATGTATTGTTGACTGGATGTATAACGCACAATATCATTTGTTTACATTATAATTACTTCTAAAATTCTTAATGTAATTTAATTAGATTTGTTAAATGTTTCTATAACTTCAAGATCGTTCTAACCTAATAAAAGTTATGAATATTGTAATTTAATAAACGACCAATCAGAGCAGAGCTTATGGCGGAGCGGGGTCAGACGCCCTGTATACTTTGAGTAGTATCTACTTCGGTAGACTGAGGAGTTTTTGTGGCGCATTTGGTTGGTGGCAATAGGTCGAGTTGGACCATGGAGTATTTTAAAGAAAGTATTGAAGCTGGAAGTATGAGCGGGTGCCCTGAACCCGCTGCTCGGTCTAAACTATGTCATAATGTTGATCAAATCTAAATTAAAAGTGTATAAACCGTGGCTATTGTGTTTTATGCTTGCATTTTATCCTGATGACGCCCACTAAACCTACAATAACTAAAGAAGATGTCGTGAGAACGAGGCCGTTCTGCGACATATATATATATATATATATATATATATATAATTAGACATAATATATGGAACAAAATTTAAACAAAATTGTATTATATAAACGAAATAACCCGAACTTAACACATTGTATTGTATTATTGTATTGTGTAGTCGGGGGTTTTGACCTAAGGAAGGCAACGCGGGCGCTCGGGTATATAGAGCTATTAAATATATATAAATTCAAAATAAATATAGTATAAGTAAGTGTATGATATAACCAACATAAGCCAATAACAACCAACCACCATTCAAATCCCATCCAATTCACACCCCTAGTATTTTTTATATATTCTTTAGTAAAAACTTAGACAGTAACGGACCTGGGTATATCTAGTTCGTCCGGGCTAGAAAAGTTGAAAAAAAAACCCTCTACGATCAACCCCTATTTTTTCGGGCAGGACGTCTGACGGGACAGCTAATATTTGTATAAGATATAGAGATACATATTATTATCAGTGAATATTATCTATATTAACTGATAATAATAATTATGTATCTGCAATTTATGTAAATCAAATAATAATTTAATAAAAAGTAATTTATAAGTATAAAATTATGTTACAAAATTGTTGATACTTTTTTTATTACTATTTGTGCCGTGACTTAACAGTGCCTGTTAAAAAAATTGGGACATGAGTCGTATGTGTTTTCTATGGTTCGCACAGTTTTATAAATTTTTGACAGCTGGGAGAATCGTTTCCCAGGGACGAAAGTGTGACTAGGAAACTCCAAGCGTACTTTCAGAATATGAGAAATGAAAAGAAAATGTATATGCACGTATTGACGATAAGATGCGTTGAATGAACGGCCCGCTCGGTGTTGCCTATGTATAATTAATATAATATAGGCCTTGTCTATAATTACCTTTATTGGTTATTTACAATTATAATTTACATTCACTTAAACAGACAACGGGAACGTTCCCAACTGACGGTGATTTGGGTCCTATTTACTATTTGTAGTTTCTACCTTTTATAAATTAAGTTGTATATATATTATTACAATAGGATGTATTATTATATTTGTTTATTTTAATTTTCAGTTTGTCTGTTTAAGTGAATGTAAATTTTAATTGTAAATAATTATCTTAATAATTAATATAAACATATGCAATAAATATACATATCTTTATATATAAAACAAATTTGTGTTAGTCACACTATTTATAACTCAAGAACGGTTTTACTGATTTGGCTGAAAATTGGTGGGGTGGTAGCTTAGAATCAGGAGACAGACATATGATACTTTTTGTCTCGTTGAAACTGGTAGGTGGCGCTAGGATCGGGTCCTAGATTTTGATTTTTTCAGAGCAGGACAACGTCTGCCGGGGCCACTTGTATATATTACAAATAAAATATTTGTTTTGTATTTAGCTGTGTCGTTTACATAAATAAATAATAGCAAATTGATTGCCTAGAGTGTAAGCGAATTCAAATTCAAAAGTTTTTATTCTAAATAAGTTCCACTGGAGAACACTTTTTGTAGGTCATATATATAGGTTAAAATTTAATTTTACTTCCTAATCTATGTACACCGCTTCGCAGCGTGTTGATTGCTGTTAAGGAGAAGAAGCGGCAAGAAACTCCCCAGCAACACGTCTAGTCAAAAATTGTTTTTCTTTATATTTCTTGTTCTATTTATATTTCAAGTTATTTTTTAAAAGCTTTATACAGAAGTATGTTACAGAATGACTTTTGAAGAATTAATGGAGTTGTAACAAACAGTGCATATTCTACAAGACAGAGACACATTACATGTATAGAAAAATATTATTATAGTTATAAATATAAAGACATGACGTACTCATTTTTTTACAAGCTTTTATTTAACTTGCAATGGATGTATGTAAGTTCGTGTGGAATCTTGCAAGTTAAATGTGACCTACTTCCCGGTTTCCGATTGAGCTGAAATTTTACACGCATATGTATATCGCGTGACAATGTAATAATATAATAGTACTATGGAGCTGATCTGATGATGGAGTCGAAAGGTGGCCATAGGAACTCCTGTACTAAACAAGATAGACCCGTCGTGTTTAGGCTCGTTTTACTTGTCTTGGCTAGCACTCTGCTGCTCCATGATAACCTGGATCTCAATGGACCTTTTTAAAAAAGCTTATTTTTTCTTCAACATATCTCCATATATTCCTTACAACGGACGAACTTCACTCGGGATCGACCCGAATCAGTAGCCCGCAACTACCGTACTATACGTGCCCTGCATTCGATTCTCTCAAAGCATCAAAGGCTAACTTTCAAACCTTAAGAAACCTTGCTTCAATTCTCATTTGCACAATTGGACGTTATATCCGTTACAACACGTGTACATGAAAACTGTAATGAAATATTTATTCTTGCATAAATGTAGTTGTATACAGATGTTATTCTTAGAAATACATTCAGTACATTTTACCAGTTTCACTGGTGTGCAAGTAGGCAGTATCTTAATCGACATTATTTAATTGGTTTGTTATTTATTTTACTAAATACCGTTTATCCAATTGAGTCGTATTTATTATATTTATTTATTAAATAATAATATTTATTACGTTTATTAATTATATAGATGTCTGTTTTGTTTTTTAATTTATTGTTTCTATCTCTTTGTCAATTATTTAATGTCATTAATTAAAATATTATTATTAATTATGTATTCAATTATTGTATTATTACAGACCTTTACACTTTTGACTCGGAGTCTCGTGCCCCGTATTGTTTGTGTTCAGCTCCTTTGTTTTTCTTTCTCGATTCAAACAAAATACAGTAACGTTTATGATTCATTTGTATGTAATTAATTCCTGTTTATTAGGGCACATTTATGTGTTTAATGTTTATATGCATGAGTTTTGAGAGTCGTTTGAAGATTTTATGTATGTTTTAATGTGGTATTAATGGAGTAAAAATATAATATGAGTTTTGTTATAAGGTGAGTTATTTGAAAGGACAATTTAGCATCGCTGAAAAAGATAATAGAGGCGTGACCATAATTGATACTAAGTTTTAACGGTTTTAAGCGTTGTATTCAATTTGTGTTTTACTTCCAACGTTTTGGTCACTTTTCAGTAGCCTTAATCACGAAAGACATTTATGTCAAGTGTCAATGAGTAATGTTAAAGTAGTTATTTAGCTTACGCCCAAATTACTCGTTTTTAAATATTTTAATTTTTGTTTATGGTCTTTATTTACTCTATGGGTTCGTAACCTTGTTTATCACCGCAATTATATATCTAATTTTTATTGTTAAAACTCAGCTGACAGGCTGACGGCCCAATTGTGATGGAAAGTGGCCGTCGCCTATGGACATTAGCAATACCAGCGGTGCCGCCAATGCGCTGTCGGCCCTGAAGGAGAAACTGGAGCCTTATATCCGTGCAGGTACGGAGAAAGAATACAATTTCCTGCGGCCGCCCGGCCTGTCGTACAAGGCAACAAAACAACCCACAGCCAGGTGGTAAGGCATTTGCCCGACTGGATGGCTACCACCCCTGGTATAAAGTATGTCGCCATAACAACCTTGAGTTGTGTTCCGGTATTAGTGACCAGGTCCCAGTCTCCCTTAAGAGAGCAATGTCCATAGGCGATGGTAACCGCTTTCCATCAAGTGGGCCGTCTGCCTGTCTGCTGAACTCCTGCAATAAAAATAAAAAAAATGCCGGGCCACTAATGCCGAAACACAAGGATGTTATGGCGGCGTAATCTAGACCAGGAGTTGTAGCTATCTAGACAGATATATACTTTTCCACCTGGCCATGCTATATACCAAAAAAATAAAAATAAAAACGATTTTTGGCGAATTTTAAATTCTTGAAAAATTTTGAGCGACCTCTTAAATTTTTTTAAAGCTATTGTATAGTTTTTATCGCGGGCTTTAAGCGCGGCGACCGAATCAAGAAATTCCGTAACGAAAATAAACCTCACACCTCCCACTCCGCCTACCAAGCGTTCGCTTAACGTGTATGTGTGCGTCCACACTGACTGCGCGGTGACGGGGGCCTGAGGCGGGCGCGGCGAGCCGAAGCGTGCGCTGGCCACAGAGAGCCGCGAGCTCTCGTTGCAAATTATGGACAACAAGCTGCTCCGAAATCGGACGAATACGTAAGCAGCTGTTTGTGAGAAAGTATATAGGTGTAAAGGTATCTATCATATCTTTATAATGCCACACTCACCGCATGTGTAAGTATAAATGTAGGTATATATGTATACATAGGTGATTTGTTTTCTTATCGGTCACCACGCTCAAAAAGTGTAACTTGAATTAATATCAAAGAAAAAAAAAACACTGCATAAATAAAAAATAAATAAAAATTATAATTGCATAAGTTGATAAAAAATGCAATGCAATTAGCTTTTTTGAGTTGTCCTTTAACGGGAGTTCTTAAAACATCACAAACTAAATTTTTTTCACACGAGACTCGATAACAAAAAAGATCGGTTTTTTGCGTCACCCTAATATACCTTTTTTTATATATATCCACAATCAGTGGGACCCGACTTTAAATGGATGGCTTGTGCTTAGTTTTTGTTTAATAATGGGTGTGTTCTCCATTGAAAAGACTACTCTTTGTTTTATCGAAAACTAAATCCTCTCTTGTAGCTTTTGAATATCATGCCTCTTCAGCCGAGATGGATATGTACTCTGCATTAACTTGGCTACCAATTTATTTACGTGCAGAGCCAATTGATATTTGCATCTTTTTGAGATTTCACGAATTTCTTCTTTAGCTGTTTTCATTTCGAGATGTTCATAAATCTCGTTGTTTCTTACATACCAGGGAACTCCTGAGATATTCTATCTCTAAAGTGTGAAATTTAGGAGTCTTTGGATGATAGAAATGTTTGAGTTGCTAGCACTAGCCCAGATTTGCATATATGAGTGTATATGTATGTATGTGTGTGTACATGTGAACGTGTAAATGTGAGCATACAAAACTAACTATACGTGTATGTCAGTGTAGGATGTAGTAAATTCTGACTCTAAAATGCTTACTCTAGAATTTTAATGCTGTAACTAGAAATGTGTTTGAAATAATATTAAAACTGCATAATTACTTTCATATTTTATGTATCTTGAACGAAAATTCGCTAGCTTAAACAAAGACCGGTACAATCCAAATTGTTGTTAACAAAAATTTCAAAGTTTTCGAGCATCCCCGACGCTAATGTTCGAAGAACTTCAACGAATGCTGCTGTTTTTAATCGTTTCCTTTTGATACAAACTTAAATAGAATGTTAAGATTTTTGCTGTAGAGAATTATTTTCTAAGTGTACGACAGTAAAATAAGTCATCAAAGTGAAGACATTTTAGAAATTACCATCTGTTTCTAAATAAACATGTCTAATATAATAAACATCTACTGCTTGTCATATATATATATATTGATAATAAATAAAAAACATATATATAAATATATATATACGTATATATTGCTATTTTATAAATGTGTCTGGATTTATATATGGATTAGATTAGTATAAGAATGTATATATTTAAATTGTACAGTCCTATTTTTTTTGTCCTCCACCTAATTCGTCAGATTATTTATTTCTTATTTCTTTTAAACTAGGTTGCCTGGAAGATATCGCTTTTAGCTATAAGGCCGCCTCTTGTTTTGTCAAGAAGGAGTATAGTTATACATTGTGTTTCGTAAGAAATTGTTTATTTTTTTCTTTAATTGACAGTGAAGAAAATATCGTGATGAAACCTGCACATCAATATAAACGATCTGTGAAACTAGCTAATTTGTATTGAACAAAGATGATGATTGTTCAGAAAATAAAATATGAAAATTACATGGGCCTCCATCTAGTTTTCAGAGTTCTTTCATTCTTACTGAAATATTGCACTTTCGTATTTCTCTTTTATATCCGTACTTACGTCTATGTTTTTTTTATAATCTTGTGTTATGTTATGGGTCTTGTGTTATGGGTGATATACAACGAACAAGTCTGGGGCTAATCCCAGTACGGAGAACGGAGAAAATTCGTTTCCGAAATTCGCCACGCCTGGAATCGAACTGGGAGCCTCTGCGTTGCAGTAATATAGTCCTGCAAAGGCTTGGCTCGCTCAACCACATAGGCCGTCACGTTAGTTTGTCTCGAAACGTACATTATTCATTTGAAACTTATGGGTACTATCAGCCCTTAAACTAGTTTGCACTAATATTTTCTTAAGTTTTCGCGACTTGTACACATAATAAAACTACGTTTTAACGGTTTTAAGCGCGGTAATTTATTTGATTTAGGTTTATCCGACGTTTCGGCCGCTTTTCAGTGGCCGTGGTCACGGAAGACAAAGATGACATTTGTCAAACGTGTATTGTTAAAGTTTTTATTCAGCCTACCGCCAACTTGTTCATTTTAATTATTTAGTTTTAAATTTTGTTTATGGATATTATTTACTCTATGGGAGCCTAATCTAATTTACCACCGCTTCACAACATGTTGTGGCTTGAAGAGAAGAAGCGGCGCAAGAAACTCTTCAGCAAACATGCCTAGATCTAAATTTTTTTTTATATAATATTAAAATGAGTGGAAGGAAAAAATAAAAGAAATTATCAGTCAAGTTGGTTTGTTTCGTTGCACGCAGAAAGAGCTCACAGTGTCTTGAGGTCTGGCAGTTGGTTTTCGCTCAACTGCCAGACCTCAAGACAATGAACAAGTTGGCGGTAGGCTGAATAAAAACTTTAACAATACACGTTTGACAAATGTCATCTTTGTCTTCCGTGACCACGGCCACTGAAAAGCGGCCGAAACGTCGGATAAACCTAAATCAAATAAATTACCGCGCTTAAAACCGTTAAAACGTAGTTTTATTATAGTTTGCACTATATTATAGGGTCTAGTGTCCTCTCCTTTTATGTCATCACAGTAACATCAAATACATTTAACACAACATTTAACGGAATTTCTAAAAGAGTTTGTGTATGTGTGTGCGCGTGTTTGTGTGTGTAATATTATATTATATAGCTATATTTTAAAAATATCTGTAGAAAATTTTGTACGATGATGTATCATCGTAATTTAATTCTATAAGTCATTTCAAAATAAAACTTTTGAAATCACAATTTGTTTTCTTCAATGTTTTTATTTCGGGTAATTTATTAAACATGAAAGGAGCTGTAAAGTTAATATGTCCTTGGGCAAAACGAATTAAATTATGTATGTGTGTTTGAGGAAATATTCTGTTTTTTTATTTAACTTATATTAGACGATTTACTTTTGTTTTTCAATTTGAATGAATCAACCAAAGTTGGGAAATATTGGTTATATAAAATTGAATAATTCAATGTCATTGAGTACCGTCCTTCCGTTGCTTTCAACCGAATTGATACAGTTTGGTTGATACGAAAAAAATCTAATCCAACTTTTGAAATTATTACACGAGAATTAAAAATAAATATAACTCATCCGGTAAACTGTTCGAACTTTAACCGGCAAGTTAAATTCCATTTAAAAACTTCGACCGGGTAAAAGCTAATCCAACAATGATTTATTGTTGGTGAACTCTAACCGGATGTAGAAAATGTAGATAAGTAGATAAATTATCCTATAGGATACGGGCAGAATATTAATCTGACAGGAGAGTGAATTTTTGGGGAAACCATTGGACAGCCGAATTGTTTTTTTGTTTTTAGGGTTCTGTAACCATTTCGGCGAATATAGAACCATTGCTACATAGTCATTTTCGTCCATCTGTAATATACATATATATAGTGCTTTCTCAAAAACTACTAAGTCTATATGAAAAGTACGAAATAAATGTGGTCGAATAAAGAAACTCGTAGTCGTGGTGATATATTTATATACGCATGATATTGTTACATGCCGTCAAAGATAAACGCACAGCTGCCTGTCGTAAAGCAGTTTATTGCCTTCCCGGATTTGGGAATTCTTTTTTTTACTTTGTGTTTAGAATTTGTAATTAAGAAAAACATACTATTGTTTTTCTACTTATTTTATGGCTGTCATTAACTAATCCTTATTGTTATTCTTTTCGACTTTCTTGGTCGTTCGAAGGTGTGCAAATTACATTTTCTTGGAAGAACCCAGCCCACGCAATCGATTGTGTATTGTACAGCTTACTATAAAACAATACCCGTACGGAGGGGTGTGGCAGTCAAGCGACGATTACGATACGAGTAAGACGTACATTCGATAAACGATATAGTGACGGACTTTGCGCGTGTTATAGAATCGTGTAGTGTGAACTGGTATGCAACCAGTTATATTTGTACCTGTTTTATACGTGTTTGTACAGTATAATAAACTCTATAGTAATTCCAATGGCATTTTAATTCGAGTCCTGGGTAGCTCGTAACAATATAATAGATTTTTTATTAACAACTCTACGGACTCTAGTTCCGTACCCTTTTTTGCAATTAAATTTAAGAGAAAGTTTAGAAGCTGTACACGCTTATTTGTTACTTTTGTTATTGTGTGTGACATTGAATGTAGTATTATAATATCTTAAAAAGCGCTTTGAATACACCCCACGTTTTTTTACAAAAATGTACATTAATTTTTTTTTACACTGTACATAATCAAATTGATTAATTATTTCTTTTTTGCACTCCACGGAAGACCCATTCATCACAAACCAAATTTATTAAATATTATTTTCGGTTTTTTAGTTGGATTTTTTATGAAAGCGTGTTTTTTTTAGTATTTTTTTTAACTATTTTTATTTTTTTTAAATGTTTTTAAATACAAGCTTTTGAGATCCTGCATATCATGTAGCAGCAGAGTGCTAGCCAAGACAAGTAAAACGAGCCCAAACACGACGGGTCTATCTTGTTTAGTACAGGAGTTCCTACGGCCACCTTCCGACTCCATCATCAGATCAGCTCCATATTATTGCACTGTCACGCGATATAAACATACGAGCCCAAACACCACGGGTCTATCTTGTTTAGTACAGGAATTCCTATGGCCACCTTCCGACTCCATCATCAGATCAGCATCAGCTCCATGGTACCATATTATTGCATTGTCACGCGATATAAACATACGAGCCCTAACACGAAGGGTCTATCTTGTTTAGTACAGGAGTTCCTATGACCACCTTCTCACTCCATCATCAGATCAGCTCCATGGTACCATATTATTGCACTGTCACGCGATATAAACATACGAGCCCAAACACCACGGGTCTATCTTGTTTAGTACAGGAATTCCTATGGCCACCTTCCGACTCCATCATCAGATCAGCATCAGCTCCATGGTACCATATTATTGCATTGTCACGCGATATAAACATACGAGCCCTAACACGAAGGGTCTATCTTGTTTAGTACAGGAGTTCCTATGACCACCTTCTCACTCCATCATCAGATCAGCTCCATGGTACCATATTATTGCATTGTCACGCGATATAAACATACGAGCCCAAACAAGAAGGGTATATCTTGTTTAGTACAGGAGTTCCTATGGCCACCTTCCCACTCCATCATCAGATCAGCTCCATGCTACTATATTATTGCATTGTCATCGACCTTTGACAGGTGTGCAAAGTTTGAATTAAATCTGATCGTTCAAAGTAGGACAAAATCGAGCTCAAAGGGGTCGGTTACAAACATACATACATACATACAGGTGAAGCTAATAAAAGCGTGTTAAAAATGACTTAATTAGATCAAAGTTGTTTGATTTTCTATCTTGTTTAAGAAGAATGTTTAGAGATGTGAAATCTTTTTATTGATTTTAATATTTATGATAAGCATAGTGAATATATCCTCTTTGTTTTTATTGTTAATTTCAGCGTCTGTCATTGTCAATATTGCAATTTTCTTTTTTCACGTTTCTATATTTTATAAAAGTAACATTTATTAAAATGTTGGCAGATTTGTTTCTTGTACTCGTGTCAGCAAAAGTCAACTTTAATGTGACGAACATTTTCATTCCGCGACTGTAAACAGTAATCCATGGTAGATATTAAAAAATACCTTCAATCCTTTGTACCGTGAAGAAATTGTGAAAATATATTGTAAACAAAAAATTAAATAAAATTTGTTTATAACTGTTTGAAATACGCGTTTTGATTATCCTCTTAGAATTGTGTGGTTAAATTACAAAAACATTGGAGATTTGTCGCCTCTACAGAATCATTAATTGTGCCCAATAACAAGCACTTGGCCAATTTTTGAAGTGACAACTTCTTATGGGAGGGTAAACCGCTTCGTTACGTAACGTGCTACGGCGCCTGTCTTTCTGGTTTCCTTTTCTCTCACGCATACGGAAGAGGTAGGGAGGCTCCTGTTCTCTCACTCTAACCCACAACGCTAGCCGTATTTCGGTAATTAGATTAAATAATGATAATAATAATGTACGTACACAAAACTGTAATGTACATATTCAAGAATTGTAATTAAGAATAAAATATATTTTATAGTCAATAAAAGGTTTTATTAATAAATAACCTTTCCTTACATTATCATATTAATATAAATTTATAATAGAATAGAATATACTTAATTGTACAAAAATGCTACACAAAATCAAGAACATAATATATAAGTACAATCGTCGGTCTTATCGCCCATGGCGATTTCTTCCAGATAACCTTTGGATGGAGTATAGGAAGAACAACAAAAGTCGGCAGTTGCTAAACCAGCACTCGTACAATAATTTAGTTTATTAATTAAAAAATAGTAATAAAATTTTAGTAATAACCTAAGCTTTTCTCAAGTTAAACAATTTAAATATTAAATAGTTCATCTTATTAGATTAGTTGAAGTTATCACTTATGTTGGGCGTCCCGAGATGCAAATATTTTTATAAAATAAATTACTAATTCTGATTTGATTATTTGCCGTATAAATCTGATCCATATCGAAAATATTGTAATCTCGGTATATTTTCGTGAACACGATTGCATAAGGCAACGCTAGTGAAATGCAGCGAAGGCATTGAATTCAGACTAAGCCGTCGCAAATAAAATAAAGATAGCGATTCTGCAAGCGTACCGCACTCTGTAAAGGATTTACGAGTCTCTGTAGGAGACGGCCCGAAGATCTATTCGAATAAAACACCACTTTAAACGCCACTCGACTTATATGTAGTGTCTTATATTTGAGGCATTATTTTTCTTTCAAGCTGTTATGATCTCAAAAGCGTAAGCGTGAATCGTCTCCACGTTTTAGAAGTTTTTGGTAAAATCTGAAGAGTATATGCTATGCAGTTTATTCATTGAAAAAAACCAACTGCGCATATTAATAATAAAAACAAACAAAAAAGTACTTATGGGCTAATAACAGGTTTTACTGAATAAAATTGTGAGCAAACGAGGGAACTAAAAAAAAATGCAATAAATATGTACATAAGTGAAATAAGTATATTAAAATACAAATTCAAAAGTTTTTATTCAAAATAAGTTCCACTGGAGAACACTTTTTGTTATAATTTAATTTTACTTCTTAGTCTATGTACACCACTTCGCAACGTGTTATTGCTGTTAAGGACAAGAAGTGGCAAGAAACTCCCCAGCAACACGTCTAGCTAAAAATTGTTTTTCTTTGTATACGTTATATACTTACACATACATACATACACACATACATAATAATAAATCCATATACATACGAGGATATCTAAATGAAATACATTGATAGATTGATGATACATGTAAATATATATGTATTATAATACATATACAATAACATTTAAATATAATAAAAAAATGATATTAACTAATCTTATTACTTACATTAACTAAAAGTGTAAAATATTACTTTCAAATAAACAGTTTTTGTAAGATATAGATATACCTATATATTAATACGTGAAGCAAAAACTTACTACCCCTTTTTATGAAAATTGCGTGGACAGAGGTGTGAAATTTCGCACACTTATAGTTTATATAGAGAAGAAGCGACGAATGCAAATATTTTTTAAAAATTATGTATAAAACATTAAATTAATAAAAAAAACATTACACAAACTTCCATATAAACTCTTTTGTTTATTGTTAAAGTCAAATTAGTAGCCTTGGCGAAATCTGTGTTTATAGAAGTATAGTCTTTGACATTCATTATTATGGTCGAATTTCGAGCACGGACGACCACTATATAATAGATAGATATCTATTCAGAATTTACTTTATGTTAGCCGAGATTAATGCAATATGACATCGATATATCATCAATATCTAGTGTAAATCCCGATTACACGGAACGTCCGCTTCGGAGACTTAAGTCTGCTTTCCTACTCCCCATTCCCTCTTTATACACTTCAAACAAAGTTATCATGTGCCATATCACTGGGACCAGGTGTACGCGTCATAGACAGACATTTGTTTCCACGTAACTTCCCAGCTTCCGCGAAGCCGGATCCATCCGAACTCACGCGTAAAAATCCGCACAATCCTAACTCAAACAAATAAATCCGCAACTTTCCTTACGATCATAACACTTTTATTATAGCCGTACAAATCCTGAGAACTTTTCAATAAGAAGACAAGGACGACACTATTATATTATACGCGAGTGAAAGGGACGGAAGTTGTTATTTCAAGTTTTGGAAGGCCAATCAATGTGTTATTATAGGAATGTTATATAACGTTAATAACTATATTGATATGGTTTATAGCCGAATGATAGGTTGTAAAATAGAGTATATACTATGTACCAGTAATATGAAGTAATTGATGTCACGAAAGTTAAGCGCGGCAATTTATTTGATTTTTATTATTCCGACGTTGCAGCCACTTTTCAGTAGCCGTGATGATGTGACGACAATTCCTAAAGATAAGTCCCTAATTAAATGAAGATTGTTTTAATTTAACTTAGCGACCAACATAGAACGGCTGTTTATTGCGCAAAAAAGATGTATACGAGCCATGTGTGGGATAAAACAGCGAGATAGTTGTAGACCATTCTTTAAAAGCCTCAAATTATTAACCTTACCGTGCTTATACATTTTTGAAATAGCAGTCTATGTAAGGAGACACCCTGACCACTACGAAAATATTCGAAGCACACGCCGATGCGACACTTTAAAATTTAATAAAAAAATTAATACGACATTATTTTCGCGGAGCATATTTGCAATGTCAATAAAAATATATAATAAGTTACCCCTTGACATTATAAAATGTAATTCATTTAAAATTTATAGGATTAAGTTATTTGACTATTTGGTAAACATGACATTCTATTCAATTGAAGAATTTTTTTACAATAACAATTAGAGTACATTTAAATTAAATGTAGTAATGTAGATGAGTGACATATATAAAAATAAGTAATTTACTGTTGTAATGGTAATAAATAAATGAAGACGATAATAATGATAAAATGAATTATATAACTATGACGATACAAATAACTACACAGTGTAATCTTCCATTTAATAATGATTAAGTCATTAAATAATATAGTCGGATTCCAATTGTATAGGGTAGTCTGGAGGATATCGCCTCTGGCGACAAGACCGCCCTTTGTACTATAATTTTATGTGCAATAAAGTTATTCATTCATTCATTCGTAATTTCATAGAGCAATGGAATTGATAAAACTGTCTGTGATTTCAAAAAAACGGGAAAAGTTTAAGGGATAACTACTGTCCAAACCTATTTGGGTACCTTTTTTATGTTATTTTTAATTTAAATGTTTTCTTTTTTGTTTTTGCTTACTGACATTACATGGTATCTCAATTATAATGTTATTATACGCAATATTATTTTTAAATTTAATTTCATATTAAATACACAGTTTTTATACAACTATGCTTAAAAAAATATATTTAGAAAATATAATAATTTTTACTTTGGCTCGTGCCTACGAATATACAAATGTTTTATATACTGAGAAAATAGTGGAACATGTACACGAATAGTAGGGTAGTTGACAGTCAATGGGGATTGTTCACAAAAAAATACCCAGTGATTTTATATTTTTATTACGTAAAATAGGGTATTTTAAGTTACTAATTTGAATACTTTTGTATTTTAAGTGTTAGTTTTTTTATAATTCTATTTTAAAATTATTTCTCCGATGACGTCATAAGGGACAAGTTTACATTGATTTCTTTCCCTAGATTACAAAAATAATAAAAGTAAGTTTTATCTATATATAATCATATTAATCTTCGCTACTATTTAAATGTCACTGTCATTACTCATTACGTATCGTGATCATTTTAGTGTTTTTTGTCGCTAGGCTTATATTTTTTCGTGTTCAACCATTATTGCTTTCTAAAGTTATGGAAAAAAAATTTAAACTTGACTTTAGGTAAATCCATGTTACAGAACTTAAATCAAATAATGTACAGCTAGAATTTTTTTTACACCTGAAGTAGGCAAACAGGCAGACGGCCCACCTGATTGGATTTAGTAAGGTCAAATAAAGGTCAAACGCATTTCTTACAAAATACAAGAAGATCGTACATTTTTTGGAATTTTAACTAGACAGAAATAATTAGGGACACTATTCCTCGAAATGGTTTTTCAAATAGCTAGATTGAAAAAAAGTGAACAATCCCAATTCCAATGAGATATTTTTTAACGTGTATAAAATAATTTAAGAATTAATTGCAACATGTATTATCCACTTAAGATAAAAATCACATTGGTTAGTCGATTCGGTGACAAAAAAGTTTCTGATAGCAGACAGATAGACAAAAAATAAAATAAAAAATCTTATTTAAAAATCTAACCACCAAAATGTAGGCATTAATTTTGAAATAACCGACATCATATATTATAATTCCATTTATTGGTAAAGAGTCGATGCGGGTAGATTTAACAAATTGCAACAGCTATTTCTATTTCTGTTTATCTATGCTTTGGTGTACAATAAAGAGTTATCTATCTACTAAACTGCACAACTGTCGCAAAAAATATTGTCAAAGTATTAATCTTAACACATGAGATAAAAGTGAAAACCGTGAAAAGAACTCAGGTAAGGTAGAGCCGTCTACACGTCAACGCGTCCCTTCCGGGACGATGGGCATTTGTCAAGGGCCTTTTAAGCGACAGGCCGATCGTAAACAGGAAAAAGATATATTGTTGATACGTAATTTAGTTATATGGTTACGTTCATCAATTGATGTCTACATTAATATTTTTTGATTAATTACAGATATAATGGATCCAAGTATTTTTTAACTGACTTCAAAAAGGAGTATGTTTTTCAATTTTCTGTCCCATTGTCACCAAGACAGGATGAGTGGATCCAAGGGAAATCGAGATCAATCCTTGTTAAAGAGCGTCTACAAAAATTCAGTTGACCAACTTCTATACGCGTGTCGGTAGCACAATTTTTACATGCGCAACTTTTTTTAAACGTAAATATTCTGTAAATTTATTTTTGTTTTTTTATGTTTTACTCGGCACTGACTTTAATATGAAGTAGAAAAAGTTTACTTTTATGGATTTCAGTTTGAAGTCAGTTTGATTATTGTTAATTCGTCCGCCTGCCTTTGAGTTATGCACGTATAGGCTCGCTGCTGATCACCATGAAGTAACTCATAGCGGCATTGGTAACATTTGATATGGTAAATATTGTTTAAATGTGACTTATTTAGTCACATTTAAATAATATCATAAGATATTACTATTAAGTTTCATCACAATCCTTTCATTAGTTTTTGGGTGAATAACCAACCATCCAGCATCATAAACTTTCTGATAGATCATATGACTTATGACCTGTTCTAATATCTTACCGAACATTCCATTGCTTTACTATCGGTTAAATTTGGACATAAGCACCATACAAGTAATGTTGAAATTCAACCGCTGGCAAGGCAAGTAGAATAAGTAAGATATAGGAAGCGGCCGTTACTAACATACTTAAATGTATTTTCTCAAATATAGAAGTTTATGAACTTACTTATACAAAAAAAAAAACTTCGTTTAAAAAAACCGACTTCAAAAAGTAAACAAGGGTTCGGTTCGACCTAGCCTTATGCATGTTTCTTGTGACTTGTAGGAGCTTGTAGCGAAGACGCTAAATTTTAAGCACCATTCATATATTTTATATACACATCATTAAACCGATATGTGCACGTAAAACACACATAGTACACAGTATATTGCTCAACAGTTAAAAATAATGCGGTGTATGAAGTCACTTACATTTTATGTATGTTTTGTGCCAGTTTAACAAAATGTACTCGATTCTTGGCAAGGGCTCACCTTGCAATTTTACCTATCTGAATTCTGTTTGAAGGTGGGGCCTCATTTCGGGTAATGTCACAGTTATATGCCGTTTCACGCAGATGGGTAATGCGTTATTTGGGATGGGATAATGTTTTTAATTATTAATGATGTTACATTACATTTATTGGTTGACATTTCATTAGGTAAATAAATAATAAGATAAATATTATAAAGTTATTATAAAGAATTTGTAAACAGGATACAGGACAGTACATATGCATGCCGAAAGGCGGAATTCGGAGAGCTGTATTATGTTAAATTTAACTCCTTTTGTATACCCATTTCCGCTTCAGATAAATTGAATTGAATTACAAATTAACAGATATCGTGTATATGAATACGTGAAGCAAAAAAATATGTACCACGATTTACGAAAATTGCGCGGACGGAGAAGTATGAAATTTCGCACACTTATAGTTTATATAAAGTAGAAGCGACAAATGATAATTAATATTCTTTTCAAATTATGCGTTTGAAATGCATTAAATAAATAAAAAGAACATTACACACACTACCATGTATTTGAAACATACACGCATTTTACTCTTTTGTTTACTGTTCAAGTCACATTAACAGTGTAAGGCGAAATCTCTGATTACACAACTCTACAAAAAAAATTTCGTTCTTTGTCCTAAAGTTTATACTATTATTTTCCAGTTCGTTATGCACAAAAACGAAAAGAAAATACCTTTTTTCGGTATAAAGTTTGCTTTTGTTATAGTTATAATAATAATACTCATTTTTCAATTTTTTCATAAATTTTAATTGATTTTAATATTTTTAAAAAGACCGCGCGGTGAGAGTGGGGTATTAACGTTTACACTGTGCCGCTAGATGGCACCCGAGTGATAAACAACCATCAGGTGTTATTTACAAGCCCAGAATAACTTAAAATGTCGTCACGAAAGTGCAAATACGATGCTGATGCATTTTGTTTAAGGCCATGGGCTGCAGGATGTCATAAAAGTACATATCCTGCATGCTCATTTGGATAAATTTAAAAACAATATGGGAGCCTATTCCGAAGAGCAAGGAGAACGTTTTTATCAGGATATCATGAATTTTGAACAACGCTATCAAGGCCAATACAATGAAAACATGATGGGCGACTATATTTGGGGTTTATTGAGAGAAAGTAGCTATGAAAATAAAAGAAAAAGTAGAAGTGTGCACTTTTAAGTTATTTTCCACTTTTCTGTAAGCTAATTTGATAGTAAAACTTAATAAAAATAATAAACATTTTTATTTCAATAGTTTTATTTTCAATCAAAAATTAAAATCCGAGATTTTTAAAAATTTCGTTCAATCAGTCTTCTAAGCACAAAAGCAAAGTTTTTCATGCCATATATTTTTTTTCCGTCTTATTACGACCTAAACTACCGAAATGTAATGCTTTGCAATCAAAGTCAAATTTCATGTTGACCCGTGTTATAGAAGTATAGTGATTGACATTAATTATTATGGTCGAATTTCCAGCAGAGGCGACCACTAGTAATATTAAAAACAGGAGCACTGGCAAGGCATTGTTATCATCATTCAAGTGTTTATTTCTGATTTATAAGTTTAAAGTACTTTATTTCCTATAAGAACATGTAGTTCACTTACAACGAGATTAAAAATAATTACTAAATAATTCCTACTAATATTATAATTGTGAATGTAAGTTTGTTTGTTACAATTTCACGCGAAAACTACTCAACCGATCATCATGAAACTTTGTACACATATTCTTGGAGGTATTAGAATTAACATAGGATACTTTTATGAAAAAAATTCCACGCGAATGTAGTCGCGGGCAGAAGCTAGTACAATATAATTCTCAACACTAATGTGGTCCAATGCAGTTTTCGATATAATTATGTTTCGGTTTATTATTTTATATTTATTTTAATAAAAGGTTTTTAGTATCATTTAAAAAAGTTTATATTTTTGTAAGTCGTTTGGCAATTTATTTAATAACTGTGTGCAGTTCTTCAAACAATATTTTTGATAACAATACGCGGAGTTATCGTCATGCTAATATATGGTTCTGATTTAGTCCTAGGTTGGAGTGAAGTTTTAGTCGCTGGCTAGTGGTGGTGGTGATAATGGTGGCACAAAAGCGATAGAGGTACTGACTGAATAATAGCTGCCTAACTATTATTTGTTATTTCATGAACCAGATAAAAACAGTAATTGACTCACCTGTTCTACCCACACGTTCGTTGTCATGATTTGATTCTTAAGATTCTGTAAAGAAAAGAAAAAGATGGTTAATAGAATAGAATACTTTATTAATAAACTATGTACATAGAGGTGTTATAAATAGAATGAAGACGCAATAGTTAGCCCAATGAGAGAGCGTACAATAATATTTGTTACCTAGATAATTACAATTAATAATTATGTTAGGGGGTAAGGTTAATAGGTTAAATAATCACTATACTTTCATTAATTTTAAACAATCATATTACTTTTACAGATGTGTTGTCGAGACGATTGGACCGCGGGGTCCTGAGGCCATGAGCCTCTAACAAAATGTATCCAAACGACTCATTGACTCTTCAGGTGATCAGAAGGCTGGTGCTTACCTCGGCCAACGAATCAATATGGCGGTCTAGCGAGGAAACGTAGCCAGCCTTCTGGGCACCTTTCCCATAGAAGACGGTGATCTGGGCTCAGTATTCTACTTATAGTCTTGAGGGACTATGGGTAGAATACAATATAAACAAGTTAAGTTTTCTTACATTGTATTCAATTGTATGTAATTTCATTATAGTATAGTATTATTTGTACCATAATTTACACTAGGTATGGGTATATATTAATAATATAATTTAATTGATTTAGTCAGTTTTAAGAAATTACAATTGATTGTCAATTTGTAAAATAAATATATTTATTTAGATTATTTCGTATATATGTGTATACATTGGTGTTTAGATTGGAGAATATATTAAATTTATAAATTATTGTAAGTATGTTTATTTAAATTGTACAGTCCTATCTTTTTTCTGCTCCAACTACATCGCTAGATTAGTTAAGAATTTCTTTTATGCTAGGTTGCCTGGAAGAGATCGCTTTTAGCTTTAAGACCGCCTGTTCTTTTGCCAAGAAGTATTGTAATAAAATTATGCATTTTGTTTTTGTACTTGTTTATTGTGGTGATCAATAAAGTATTATCTATCTATGTAATGTCCAGTGTGTTTTGAATTTTAGCCAGACTAACGAACATTAATTCCTGATTTGTAGTTCTGTTTTATTCACATAAAAAATTAATTAGGGTTTTACATATCATGAACCAAGTCGCGGGCGAAAGCTGGTAATTGAGTCTTGAAAAATTATCAAACTGATGGTGAAAACCGCTTTAAGATCCGTTGCGTGGTTTAGGTTAGCAGATATACAGACAGACAAACGCACGAACCGACTTTGTTTTATACTATGTAAAGATAAGAGAAGCCTGCCTGTCACTGCGAAGCCCGCATCGTTCGTAGCGTGTCTGTCTGTGTGTCTGTCTGTCATTTCTTTCTCTATTAGGAAACCACACAACATAGTTTATTAATTATACATTTTTCTGGTTCATTTCAAAGTTTAAATTCTTCTAAGACATTTTCAAAATCTAGAAACAAGGAACTTTTCACCACTTGTATAACTTGAAGTCACTAGCTCGTTGCCATCAAATAAACTGCACTGGAGTACATGTTCTTGGGTGCTTAAATCATACTTTAACAGTTATTGTTACAGCTAAGCTCGTTATGTTTACGGCTATGATGCTTATCATCGCTTGCAGTACACATTTTGGCGACAGTATTTTACTATTATGCGTTCTTGAACGTGTAAAATGGCCAGCTTTGGCACCATGACGCTGCTAGCTTACCCTAAATAAAGTATCTTTGTTTATTTTCGATTTTAAGAGATAATACATAGAGATACGCGAAGCGAATAAATAATATCACCGCTTTTAGAAATCTGAATGTGTAGTTTAAATTTCTAAAAATCAAAAATATTAATATAATATTATGTTCTATTCACAGACAGATGGATGTTATCACACCTGCTACGGTTGCTGCGTACGGTTCGACGTTGAATACTGTCCACTGGATTTAGCAGGTGGGTGCCCCGGCACATAAGTGTGAGCAGTACTCCATATGCGGACTCACCTGGGCTTTGTAAAGCACTTTGTTGATAGTCATACAATACCATATAGTGAATAGCATTTACAGAGTGCTATATAGCTATAGATATAACTCTGCCAAAGCTCAAACTCAGAATACAAGATATAATTTAATTACTTTACATAAATTATTATTAAACTGAAATATTAATTACACTAAAGCTTAAATAAGTGTAGCGTAGAACATCATAAATCCCGTATTTTATCCCTCCAAGTAATTTTGGTATGAATAGAAGTGTAAGAAAAAGGGGTTCATTATAAGTCACTGATGTGGAAATAATTAAACTCATGGAAATATTAATACTCTGTGAAAATTTTCACAGCTCAACAGTTTAGTGTGGATATATTCGGGACTCTTTTAGGTAGTATACATACATAATAAGTATAATCTAAATTCCTATATACATAACTAGCGGCCCCCGCAGACGTTGGCCTGCTCTGAAAAAATAAAAATCTAGGACCCGATCCCAGCGCCACCTACCGGTTGCAACTGTGGATTTAAACCATGCGGGGACCCACTCAAACACATAAAAACAAAATCGGTCCGGGTGATTAGGAAGATTCTAGTACCCGATCTCAGCGCCACCTACCGTTTCCAACGGGATAAAATGTATCCAATGTTCGTCTCCTGGTATCGCCTCATGACCGCCCACCACATCATACATGCGCGCGCAATACTTAATACTTATTTGGCTACAACACTTATACTTACATTTTAAATATCGCGATATCTTATGAATGAAACGTCCGAATTGAATAATTCAAAAAGTTCTAGAAAGGTATTGAATTCGTCTTGAACATGCAGTAATTTATTTTGATAAGGATTAATACCAAGGTACAAAATAAAGAGTTTTTGAAGCGAGGGTATTTTAATTATTGAAAGAAATAAAAGAAAACACTTATTGTGTGATAACTTCAATAGTTAGACATATGGTTACGCGATATTTTTTGTAGACAATTATATGTAAAGTGGTAGTACATTATATTGTTCTATTATCAATAGTTTTCGCAGCGCACGCCGTGTAAGGATTTTTTCGGGTCATTTTTATACACCTTGGGTTACATTCTTGGACTTTTAGTAAGGATCCCTAATTTTTTGAAAATATAATATAGCTTATAGCCTTCCTCGATAAATGTACTATCCAACACTGAATGAATTTTTCAAATCGGATCAGCGGTTCCTCTCAGGAATCAGCGGTTCCTGAGATTAGCGCGTTTAAACAAACAAACTCCTTAGCTTTATAATATTAGTATAGATAATAACAGCACATAAACATCCTACTGTGGGGTTTCGCCTTCCCACTATAGGGGACCGGACAGTATACCCGCCACGCTTGTCCAAGGCGGCTTAGCAGGTTTGATACATCGGTTATCTGAACGTGCCGGTTTCGTCACGATGTTTTCCTTCACCGTTGTTAGCACGTGGTGATTGTAACAATATGCACATTAGATCGAAAAAGTGCCTGAGAAGTGCATGCGTTCTGGTTAGGATTCTAAACCATGCGCTTTGAGTTTGGGACGTGAGCATTAGCCATTACGCTACCACGACTTTTCTACATCACATAACAATTTAGTTTATACGTTAATATTGTACAGAATTATATTTGTATATAAATATGTATGTGTATTTTTATTTACTATTAGTAGTAAATAAAAATACACATATAGTTAGTATATATTTTAGACTATGCGCACTAAATTCCGACCCATTATAAGAAATCTTAAATTATCTCCAGAAGGTTGTCTGGAAGAAATCGCGGTTAGCGATAAGACCGCCGATTGTACTAGTTTGTTTTTTTTATTGCAGGAGGTCAAGAAACAGGCAGACGGACCACTTGATGGAAAGCGGTTAACATCGCCTATGGGCATTTGCAATACCAAAGGTGCTACAAATGCGCTGCTGCTCTGTTAAGGAAAACTGGTACCTGGTCACTAATTATACACTAGTTATATGATTGTTAACTCACGTGTATTATTTTCTTGTGTGCAATAAAGAATATTCTATTCTATTTATATTATATACTTTAGGAGTCTTGTTAAACATGTTAGGTATAATAAAGTTTTGTATTAAATTACTCTTTTAAGGGCTGATTTTAAAATCATGAGATAAAAGTTATCAGTCAAATAAATAACATAACCTGACTAAATTTAAAAGTGAAACAATTCAATTGTTTTGTTTATGCAACTATCATTTTTAATTTTCTCATGTTGTGTTTTATTCTATAGATCAACTTTTGTCTAGTGCTTGAAAAAGCGGCCTTAATTAGGTAAGTTAGTGTACAATATTGGTGACTTGGGTCTTCTGGGTGCTTGAAATTATACATACATGTCCATCTTAAATTCTTTTTATAATGTACCATTATCAAACTTATTAACAACATGCGGCTAGACAAATTATGGCCAAAACACAGAGAAATATACAAAGCATAGAGCTACAATGTTACCAGTATCCTACAGAATATAAAGTTGCCATTTCTGAAACTAAATAACTTACAGTTAGTTGACGAATAAGTTTGCAAAGAACTCTATTTAATCGACATGTTATTGTTTAACTAGAAACATTATTTCGATATGGTAATCATTAGTCTCAACAATTACTGTGACATAGAAGATAGATGCACAAAAATGACGAATGAGCCGAATCGATTAAGAAAGTTTAATTCAAGTTTAAACGGACTCAGTGTGCGATAGTTTACTCTATAGAATTTTACTCTTGTCATTCCATTGTTCAGGAATTCCGTCTTTAATTGCCCTTTTACAGATGAAATTGCATTCCAACATCTCACAGTTTGCTAGTTGAACGCTTCTTGAGCTAAACAATCTGGAAAGCGTTTGCAGGAATTTGACATCTTTGAATTTCAAACAAGCCGGGAATATAGTAGTAATTTACTTTTAGAGTTCCTCTCCCATTTCTTAATCTACTAGAAACAATTGGTGACATTATACAAGTTTTTTTTAATTGCATGAGTTCAGCAGACAGCGGCCAACTTGATGGAAAGCGGTTACCGTCACCTATGGACACTTGCAACACCAAAAGTGCTAAAAATCTTTCTAAATCTCATTTAATTTTTCTCCTTCACATCACCTTATTCTATTTTCTTCCTCTTAATTTTTCAGTCACGGGTGCTACTTTCAAAAACTCCCCTTTCTACTCATTTCTCATCGTATCTTTTTTTCTAACACCACACATATCTCAAGATTCTCATCTCAGCTGAGAGGAGATGTTTTTGGTCTACTATTTTAGTAGTCCCCATCTACTAAATAACCGAAATAGTAGATGAACATGAAAAATAAAATAAAGTTACTTAGTAACTGTTAAAACTTAATTAAATTTACGTCTAACCGCGCTGAAGACCTAAGAAAATACTGTAATATTAAATTTCTATTTTCTCTGAAAATAATATTTTTATTAATATCCCTTTAAAACATTTTTGATGAAGACCATTTACAGGATAATATTACTCCATCAAATTAATATTGCTATATAATTTGATTACCAATCCAAGGTAATGGCTATCAGCATGGAGGGTTTGCCGACGATTACTTAAAGATTGTCACAACATCGTAAAGTTACAACAAGCTATAAAGTGGCAAGTTGTTTTTTAACGTTAAATTGTTTGATGCTTCAGATTTCGAGGACATTACGAAATTGATGGAAATGGACACTTGTAGAAACAAAACAAAGTTAATAAAATATTCGAGGTAAGTTGTGAAAGATTTGACTTGAATAATAAAGATTGTCTTCAGTTCATCGGTTTGGTCCATAGCGGAAACACCATCAGTCAATATGAAGCATTTTGCTTCCACATTTTTATCCCGTACTGTTGAAAAATATAACCACTTGCAATGACAGTCTATTTTTTCTGAGCAATACAGTCTGAGTAAATCATCTCTCCGTGCAGGAACGGAAAAGAATAGTAATTCCTGCCACCGGGCGGCCTGTCGTAAGAGACAACAAAACAACCCACAGTCAGTTGGTAGGGCATTTGCACAACTGGATGGCTTCCACCCCTGGTCTAGAGTATGCCGCCATAACAACTTTGAGTTGTGTTCCGACATAAGAGGCCAGGTTCCAGTTTTTCCTTCAAGGCCGGCAGCACATTGACAGCACCTCTGGTATAATCTAATCTTTTCCTTCAACGTAATATCCAAGGTTTTTGTTTTCTTTCGGATTCCGCACACACACATAAAGCTTTTCAGGCCAGTTATGTCAAGCCCACAGTCACCTCGACAGAATGTCTGTAATTGACTTCCAAACAACAGAGTCCTCGTAGGAAATCAAAACATCATAAAGATATCTAAATATTTAGTTGAGATTAGTCTAAATTAGATATAACTATATCATCATCGCAAAACTACTTTATACTTAGACGTCAAAAAAATATCACAATAGATCTACTGGGACCTCATACATGCAAGCTGTCAAATAAAGAGATGCCACCGTAAATCCATTCCTCCAAGGTGAAGAATCCATGGTTCCCCATATCGTACGACGTAAAGCCTTCTTGAGCCTAGAGTATGTGGATGGTGTATAGATAGTTTGGGTTATGAGATCATAAATATTGAGGCTTTCTTGAAGGTAAGTGAAACGCGGAATAGAACCAAGTTTATTACAGATAAATTATAAATAGATCTTTTGAGGAAACTTGAAGCGAGGTTTTGCTATGTGGTTTTATTTATAACAAATGAGTATATTAATGATTGCATGATATAAAGGACAGATATTTTAAATGATCGAATAAAAGTTATCAGTGGATTAAAATTGATTAAATGATAATCTAATTCAAAAGTAAAACAATTGAACTATTTTATTAATGTAAGTGTCAATTTTAATTGTTCTATTTTGTATTTTATTCTGTGAATAACTTTTTTGTGGTTATTGAAAAATGGGCCAAGATGCAAGATATTTTAAAGTAGTTCTTGTATATTATTTTCAAATCTATTGTAAACCTTAATAGCATGGAAAAAGATCTACCAGTCCCAGTAAAACTTCATTCGCGTCTCTATGAAGACGTGTTATTATTTCCTATCTGACTTTTGTACATGAAATTTTACGTTCCCTTCAGCCACGATCATTTTTACATTTTTAAATTCTTTGTATAAACTCGAGAACTCATAATTTATTTAATATATTGTAGATATTACTTATGAAATAATAAAGTATTGTCCACCAGATTATTTCAACCATATATTTGTAACGTTGAAGACTTAGCTAATAAAGATACATCCTTTATTCGCGTTTCGGGTCGGTTGCAAGCTCGAACCAATTACAAAGTTTAATTACTCATCTCAAGGCGCGACTAGTTTCTGAGTTCGTGACAACAGATGTCGCCAGTCATGCTCATCAACAGCTCAGTAGTTTGTGTATTTGGTATAACGCGAAATTGTTTAATTTAAACAAAGTTAAATTGGTGGGAAAATTTAATCTTAAAACACGTTTAAACTTTACACAATATCAAAATTTGATTTTAATTAAAATATCTCGTAATTTTAAGGCTTTAGAGGAGAAAAAAGAAAAGGATTTTGAAATTGTGTATTTTTAAAAATTTACTTTGCTCATCATCTCTTATTTATCTGATTTTGCGATCTGGAACCACAGATCTTTAAGCCAAGCCTTATTTGACTTACGTATCATCTTGTTTAAGCCCAGACTCAACCAAAACTATAGGTTTGTTAGCTTCAAACAACAAAGCTCACGTGATAAAATAAAAATCTAAGTCAGTTAACAGTTAACATTTTTATACAATTCTAGCCATCTCAGCAGACGTACTACCCTAAAATAATAAAAATCTATGGCCCGATTCCAACGCCACCTACCGGTTCCAATTATGAATAAAAGCCATCTGGGGTCCCTCTCAAACATACAAAAAATTTCACCAGAATCGGTAAAATTGTTCTCAAGTTATGCGCATACATAAATTTCCATGGTTCATTTTTATGTAAGTAAAAAAAGATATAACCCTTGATTAAAAATATTCGAGTTCTTAGTATTGGTTTAAGTTTTTTGTTTAGAAGCCCTGTCTCTGATTCCTTGTAATGGCAAATTTCTTGTTCGTAATTTCTATTACATACATATTTATTTTGACCGCCCATTGTGCACATATAGATTATTTTTGGCTATAAGTTCATTTGTGTTTTCTGTAATGGTGTACAATAAAGTGTTATATATCTATCTATCTATTTATATTATGGTCTAGAATCAGGCCCAGAGTCGTTTTTTATGTTATTTATTACCCTTACCACAATTGTCTTTCGTAGAAAATATATATGATACTAGCTATCCCGTGGTCACTTCGCTGGGCATCAGAAAATAATTATTAATCACAATCAAATGTACCCTATGTCACTCAGGAATAATGTAGCTTTCCAGTGGTGAAAGAATTTTCAGAATCGGTTTAGTAGACCCAGCGATTACCCCTAAAACGTCACAAACTTTACCTCTTTATAATATTAGTATAGATGTATGTTTGTCTGTTTTTTTATTTGTCATAAACAACACCTGGCCTTACAATTCAAACAACTGTGGACCTTGGTTTCAAAATTACACATTAACCATCCCTCGACCACAAAGGCGGCTTAAATACAAAATTTCTTACAAATAGAGCCATTTCTAAATTCTTAATTTCCCAAGTACTTGTATCTTTAACGAGAATCTTAAGTATAATGGAGTTTGGCTCAACGTTAAGCCGAATTCCACGGCGATAACCGTTCAGCACAAAAGATGGCAGCACTGGTCGCCTATTGTTAATAAAAAAGATGTCAACATTCAGTGGCTTGTTGATTTATGATACGCTTTTGTGATGAAAATAATGGGAATTTGTTATGTAACGCCCGGAGCTCATTAAGGGATTAATCAATATACATGATGAATATTTCAAGTGAACCTTTCAGGGCCAATCCTTAACTATCGTATACGAAATAGAAAAAAGCACTCAAATGAGTCTCGCCGTCGATTTTGACGAAAACTAAAGTGGTGGTCATTAGATGTTTGAAAAATCTATTAACCTTATCAGAAATCGAATCATCATGGTTGGGAAAATATAAAAATATCCTGTATTAATCTATCAAATCGTAGAGCAGTTTTTAAGGATAATATCTGTGAAGGAATGTCAAACGTTAAGTAACTGAAAGGCAGTGGCATAGCTTGCCTTAGACGGGCCCTGTATCAAAATGTGTTGGGCCCAAAGAGGGTAATTTTTGAAGTGAAACTTCTATATAGAGGGGGTCTTTTGAAGTGAAACTTCTATATAGAGGGGGTCTTATGGAGTTTTGACTCACGAAAAGATGTCACAGTCACGTGATCACCGTCACTAATTCTTACATTTTTAAACTCGTGATATCTTTCGAATGGAATGTCCGAATTGAATAATTCAAAAAGTTATATAAAGGTATTGAAGCAGTCTTGAATATGAAGTAATTTATTTTGATAAGGATTAATATCAAGATACAAATAAAAAGCCTTTTCTAGCGGCGGCATTTTAATTAATTTTTCATAATAAAAAAACGCTTATTGTGGCCTAACTATAATAGTTAGATATATGTTGTCGCGATACTTTTTATAAATAATGATGTGTTCTACAAAGTCGTAGTACATTATTTTATTTTATCATCAATAGTTTTCGCAGCGCACGCGATTTTAGGTATTTTTTTTATACCTTGGATTAAATTTTTGGAGTTTTAGTAATGATCCCTAATTTTTTTTGTAAATATAATATATCCTATGTCACCCGGGGATAGCGTAGCTTGCCAACAGTGAAAGAATTTTTCAAATCGGTTCAGTAATTTATTTTATTTGTTATTTTATCATCAATAGTTTTCGCAGCGCACGCGATTTTAGGTATTTTTTTATACCTTGGACTACATTATTGGAGTTTTAGTAATGATCCCTAATTTTTTTGTAAATATAATATACCCTATGTCACCCGGGGATAGCGTAGCTTGCCAACAGTGAAAGAATTTTTCAAATCGGTTCAGTAATTTCGGAGCCTCTTCATGCAAGCAAAAACCAATCTTATCTTTCCTCTTTATAATATTAGTTTAGATATTCATAAATATATTTATTATAAAATTAATTAGATATTTGCATATTATAAAAAGCGCAAGATTTTGCGCTGGAAGTTGCTTAATAAAATTGGGAGCTGGGTTGCCCTAAAAAGCGCTATATCTAGCTTCGAAAGCGCTAAAGTGGCAGACTTGGTGAGCCGAGCCGAGCGCCGGGGAAGTCCCGCAAACGAGAAAGCGAGCGAGAGAGCGAGCGAGGATATACCTCGTTCTCCGACGACCTCGTCCCTCTAATACCTAAAATCGCATTCTGCGCATCGGAAAGTGGGATGTTCCAATAAGAAAACAAATTAACAACTAGAAAACTTTGCCAACGGTTCAGTTTTTCGAAAGTCACAACGAGGTGAACGACAAGTGTTGACAGAAAAAAATTGTCGGTGCGTGTGTAGTGTATTACACTATACAGACAAAATATATATTATAGGAGTAACATCTGCTCTGTTGGTATTCTCCACGGTGTGTAAGTATATTTGAAATATTTTTTGAAATACTTTTTTTCTGTCAATATAAATCATCAAAGCCGCGTGTTCTAATACTTTTTAAACTCGTGATATCTTTCGAATGGAATGTCCGAATTGAATAATTCAAAAAGTTATAATAAAGGTATTGAAGCAGTCTTGAATATGAAGTAATTTATTTTGATAAGGATGAATATCAAGATACAAATAAAGTGCCTGTTCTAGCGGCGGCATTTTAATTAATTTATTGAAATAAAAGGACACTTATTGTGGCATAACTATAATAGTTAGACATATGCTGTCGCGACACTTTTTTTGGTAGATAATGATGTGTTCTGCAAAGTCGTAGTACATTATTTCATTCTATCATCAATAGTTTTCGCAGTGCTCGCGATTTTAGGTATTTTTTACACCTTGGGTTACGTTATTGGAGTAAGGTAAGTAAGGTAAGGATCCCTAATTTTTTTGTAAACATAATATAGCCTATGTCACACGGGGATTGTGAAGCTTGCCAACAGTGAAAGAATTTTTCAAATCGGTTAAGCAGTTTTGGAGCCTCTTCAATGCAAACAAAGAATTTAATCTTTTCTCTTTATAATATTAGTATAGATATTCATATATATTTATTATAAAATTAATTAGATATTTGCATATTATAAAAAGCGCAAGATTTTGCGCTGGAAGTTGTTTAATAAAATTGGGAGCTGGATTGCCCTAAAAAGCGCTATATCTAGCTCCTAAAGCGCTAAATTGGCAGCTCTGGTGAGCCGAGCGCCGGGAAAGTCTCGTAAACGAGAAAGCTAGCGAGAGAGCGAGCGAGGATATACCGCGTCCTCCGACTACCTCATCCCTCTAATACCTAAAATTGCGTTCTGCGCATCGGAAAGTGCGATGTTCCGAGCCGCTATTAATGGAGGCAAACTTAAGTTTGCATCGAACTATAGCTCTGCTCTCCACGTGACAAGGCATCACTGCCTCTATTTGTGGTATGTGTAAAAAAAATATAAATAAATAAATAGAGTTTGTTGAGTAAACAAAAATAACAACAAGAAAACTTTGCCAACTGTTCAGTTTTTCGAAAGTCATAACAAAAGTGAACGACAACGAACAACAAAAGTGTTGACGTAAAAAATGGTCGGTGCGTGGGTAGCGTATTACATACACCATTAAAATGTACTTAACCTAACCAAATCATAATTTGCAGTAAACCTGCGAAAAATCGAAATGTGTGCTGGGACACATATTAGAAGTGAAACTTCAACGGACAAGTGGAAAAACGAATCGCAAGGGACAAGTGGAGAAACGAATAGCAACGGATAAGTGGCAAAACGAATCGCAACGGACAAGTGGAAAAACGAATCGCAACGTACAAGTGGAAAACGAATCGCAACGGACAAGTGGAAAATCTTCAACTGACAAGTGATAAAATGAATCGCAACAAAATTTTAACTTGAAGTTTTACGGGCAGATTGTTAATGTACTTGTCCAATTTGAAAACCTGCCCGTAAAACTTCAAGTTAAAATTTTGTTGCGATTCATTTTATCACTTGTCAGTTGAAGATTTTCCACTTGTCCGTTGCGATTCGTTTTCCACTTGTACGTTGCGATTCGTTTTTTTTTATAAAAGAAACAATCCTCGAATTGAATAAAAATAATTATATATTGATTATGAGTTATTACTTATACTTAATGCTGCTAGGAACTAAATTAGACAAAGTGTATGTGTAATGTAAAAAAATAAAAAAATTTGATTTGAAATAAATATTAAATTTGAAAAAATACACTTTTCCGGTCCTTTTTTCGGCAAGCTTATTTATCGAATCATCCATAGCTCAGGCCGACTTCAATTTTTATAGACCTGCCTCTATAGATAATAAAGTCTGACACAGTCGTTGCTGTTGGCCCAGGAGTTATCAAAAATGTAATTATTATTTTTATTAAAGATTAGGACAACATTTTAGGAATTTTGCTTATACACTTTCGGGGAACCTGTAGTCTGGGGGCCCCATATCGTGGATACGACTGATACAGCGGTAGCTATGCCTCTGCTGCAAGGGTTGATTTTGAACAAAATATTCTATTTTCCTTACTTAAATTAAACATTAAATTGCGCCGGTTTTTGACTGTAACTTATTTTACCTAATATTAAAATGTTCAAAAATGTACCCAATCAATCAATAGGTAAACATCGGTTGCATTGAGAGTCATTTCTCTGTTTGATCCCAAGGATTACGAGGTAATCATACTGAACTTAAGTAACACAAAATTACTCACGTTCGAAATCAGCCGATTCGATTCCTCACAAGAGTAATCGATTCTTCAAAAATATAGTGATACCACTTTGGTTTTCATCAAAATCGACCTCTAGACTCCTTTGAGTGTTTTTCGTTTTTTCATATAGTTGAGGACTTGGTTCACTAAAGGCTCACTTGAAAACTTCACCACAAGATTTACGGAGAATTTACATCGATAAGAAATGTTGAAAACGTATTTAATAAGGTATGTTGGGTGTTTCTCTTATACGTGGGCTTCACGAACGATAATGTTATAGTTATTAACTGTGGCCTAATGCCTTTTATTTATAACGCCGCTAAGAAATAGCTACATCAGTCTATACATTCTATTTTATTTTACACCTAAACATAATATAATTACAGATTTAAATTTTTCAGCCTAAAACAAAAGGTACTTAAAGAAATTATTAACTTTATATCTATATATTGTTAAGTTACAAAAATCTATATATATATATATATATATATATATATATATATATATATATATATATATATATATATGAATTGCTGTTCGTTAGTCTCGGTAAAACTAGAGAACCGCTGGACTGATTTGGCTAATTTTGGTTTTGAATTATTTGTGGAAGTCCGGGCAAGGTTTAAAAGGTGAGTAAATATGAAAAACAAAATGAATTTAGTAAAAACAACAATTGCGCTTTGCCTTAGAAACTATTCCTAACTGTCAAACATTTGATGTTTGTCCCGTCGTTCAGAAATCAATTAAATTTAAAAGGCGTTCAGTAGTCAAATTAAATTTAAGTTTTATTTTTTGGTTTTGAATGTCAAACGTTAGATGTTCGTCTCGTTATTTAGAAATCAATTTTAATTTAAAAGAATACTTTTGTTTTATCAATTCGGTTATCATTCAGATTTTTTATTTAATGATTCTGAGGCGGTATAAAATAATATAAATTCAGAATGATATTATGTTGATAGCAAAATGCAAAGTTTAGTTTAATAGTGAAGTATATTGTTAAGAGAATGAAACGTCTGGTATGATATAACTCATATATTAGACTGGCGCAGCCAGTGACACCAAACTAGAAAGTATCGTAACTACCCTCTATTCTTCGCACTTAATTAATGCACACAATAAATAGCATAAGCGCAAAATATGGCAAGTGGCTTAGCTCTTCTGATACCCACGGGAAAAGAGACTTCAAAGAACTAGCAGCCTGCACAGCAAAATATTTGGACTCGAATGTTGAAGTATGTGCAGGTTATTAAAAGAACGCGAATAGAATGCGTGCAATGTAAAGTAGATTCTTTCGACTGCACATCTATATATATAAAAATTAATCCCTATTTTCCTTGGTCACGCCATTACGCGTGAACGGCTGGACCGAACTCGCTAATTCTTTTTTCTTTTTGTTGTGTTTGTTATTGACAAGAGAAGGCTCTAATGAAAGAAAAAATTAAGAAAATTGCTTAGAAAATTTAAAAATACTTAACCACCATATATTATTTCTAATCTAACCTTTGGACAATATAAACTTTTTTAATGTAATCTTATGACAAACACAGAATTAACAAAATGCGTTCTGCAAATATCGTCAAAGAGGATGTAAAAAACTGAATATCATTTAAAACAGATGCTTTGGTCGGAGTTATTTTATTGATAAAATACATGTAAAATAATTAATTTAGCTCTAATCGGCTTCCAATATTAGGTGAAATTATTTTCGTGTGTGTTCGAGTGGGTCTTAAGATGGTTAAGATATAAATCTACCAGTGGTGGCACCGCTAAAGTCTTCCTAAACGGTGGGACCTATTTTGATGTTTCTTTTTTGTTTTTATTACAGTGGATTCGAGAATGGTTCAAATTAACTATTGGTCCCGGTAAATGTCGCTGCAATCGGATTCTTGATTTTCATTTCTAAGGGCAGGACAATGTCTGCTGGGTAAAGCTAGTGTATTTATGATTTTTATGAAAGTATAATTTTAAATCCTTAATCGATCCTTTCAACCATCACATAATCCCACAAAGCTTATTCCATTTAGGGCACCACAATCCATATTAGAAGTATGGTGCCGGCGATTTTATAGTAATCCTACTATTGCAGGGTTCTCAATAGGGTTTAATTGAACCCGTTTGGTTATCTGTGGCGACTGCCCGGAGGATTTAGCTAAGGATGTATCGGATTGGTTTCAAGCTTCAGTAGGTTTTAATAGCCACAACAAAACGGGATGGCCACACGCTTACAATATGTCACTAAATTAATTCGAAGTGGTCTTATTGGAAAAGAACAGAGAGATAGAATTTACTGTTACGAGTCGCGAGACTCGAATTGAAATGCCGTTAGAATTCCTATAGAGTTTATTAGAACTATACAAACACGTATAACACAGGTACAAATATAACCGAACACAACAAGTCCAAAGGTAATGCAGAAGGTCGTAATTCGATAAACGCGCAAAGTCCGTCAGTAGGGTTCCCGATTGTAGTACACAAGTTTCGCCTTGATCGTGGTTATCGCTCGACTGTCTCGTCCCTCTCGTATTTAAGTCGACTTTAATCCGACACACCTGGCTAATGACTGCCTTAAAAGATACAATACAACAAGGGACTGTTCTCTAGAATAATTAGTAAACGCATGCCAATAAATAAGTAAACAAAAGAAGTCCAATTGCCGAAAGGTAATAAAATGTGTTTTTACAGGCATGCAGGTGTGAATTTGTTTTTATCGGCGTCTAGGTCGTAACATTATTATAGGTAGGTGGATAAGATAGATCCTTTTGAGCCATCTATTCCAAGCAACCCAGATTATAATGCCAAGAAAAACAATGTATGATGGTGGTGTGCAAATTATATAGAACACTAGCGGGCCCGGTACACGTTGTCCTGCTCTAAAGAAGAATTTTATATATATTCATAAATGTCGATACCGCGATCCTTTGCCTGCTATTGTAGCATATTGAGTGTGTCTCTTTAGTATCTCACAACGACCAAAATGGTATGTCTGCTGTTCCACATGGTGACCACGGTCGTTATAGTCGTGGCGACAACGTCACTAATGACGTCGTTATTCTTGATCACACAGCGCTCACAACGACTCACGTCAAGAGGTGGCTTGAAGTGGGCGTTGAGTACACAGCATTAATTCTCTCTATAGATTGACATTGAAAATGGCGCGATTTTCAAATCAACCAAAGACATTTGTGTATTTCGTCGTTTATGACATCAACACTCCATAACCCGTTCCACTAGAGTTTGTGATTGTAACGTCCGCAAGCAAGTGAAACGGGAAAAATCGCGGTCGTGAACGTGGTCGTTGTGAGTTTCTTGTGGTACGTAGCCATATTGTTACTACTACTAGGTATACTCTCTGTGGTATTTAGATTCCAAATTTAAAAAACTGCCAGTACTATTCGAAATTCAAATAGATTGACTTTTTTAACTCCTTTTGTAATTTTAACTACCTACATTTTATTTAATCAGAGTTCAACAGGCCACATACCGGTTCCAAATTTGAATCTAAACCTTTTGAAGACCCACTCAAACATACACAAAATATCTCTTCAAGATCAGTCCCGACGTTTGCAAGGGTTCAGTGACAAAGAAATAATTTTAGAATTAAATAATATAAAGATAAAATAAAAAATCATTAGAATACTATGCATATGCTAATGCTTCCATAGCTATGGTACTGCTTTAGAGATATATAGTCGTATTATAAAATATAATTAAACGTGAGACCCAGAGAAAGAGCTCATGGAGCGTAATAAGAATTTTAATGTCAGGCCTCCTTTGTATTTGGTTAATAAAACCCATATTAACAAACGTATGCCTATTAATATTATTCCCATCGGCTGTTCTGGACATGGGTCTCGTTTTGTTCCAAAGTTCCTAATACCCTTTTTCCCAGCCCCATCCACCAACTTAGGCCTCAAAAGGGCGGGCACAAATAAAAACCGACAAAGAGCACTGGACATTTTAATAAAAAGCGGACCTTTATCATAGTTCCCTTTGTTGCATACGTGACTGAGGGTAGTTTGGATGTACCACTGTATTCTGGTATATCACGTTCGTATTCTTTCTAACTGAACATGTGGCATGGAGAGGCCAGTGATAAATGGCGGCGAAACGGCTGCGACAAAATACTCCCTTTTTTAGTATTCCGCCCTCAAATGACAAAACACTTATGTCTGTGTTTTAAAAGATATATATCATATAAGTAAGAAAAATCTATATACTCTATATTCAATGGTCTACCGTCAAACTTCAGACATTTTCAAATTTCCTATTAGAAGGAAAATTTTACAGTTAAAAGAAACAAAATAGTGCTTTATCGACTAATATCTATCTATAATAATATAAATAAAATTGTAGTCTTTTGTTTTTTAGATTTTTGTATTAGTCTATTTATTAGAGATTCACATTAAAACTACTGAGCCGATTCTAATGCGGTTTTGTTCATTGGTAGCAAATTCTTAGAGTTAATATCTGCGGTAGGTACTTTATATACAGAATCACGCAGGAATTTTCTTAGGAACGTTTTAAAGTGGCCAGATAGAATTTTTTTATTTCGATGCGATATTTTTACTGAACGATAACAAATTCCCTGTCATATTTTCTGTGGTACTTTATATTTATATATTTTACATAATAAAAATCCTGATAGTAATACCTTTTTGATTTTAAATATAGCAAAACAACTGTAAACTATGTTACCTGTCCAACGTGAACGAAGTCGCGGGCGAATTCTAGTGAATAATGACATTTGGTTTTATTTATTTCGTCGTCAATGACATCAACGTTCTATAATCCGTTCCACTTGAGTTTATGATTATAACGCTCGCAAACAACTGGAACGGGGAAAATAGCGGTTGTAAGCGTTGTAAGTCTCATGCGGAACGCAGCCAGCGTAGCTTGTAAACATTGGTTAGTGGAAAGGAATGTCAAACCTCAAACTAAAGTCAAAACTCACATAAAAAAATTAAGTGGATTCACTAACCAGAACGTTCATAACACGTTACTAATAATAACATTACTAAGTAAGGTTTGGGTTCAGTATAATATTACGTCCTTATTTTGTCCTCAGGTTTTCAGAAATCGAGCACCGTTCAAAATTAGCCCTTCCTCTTTTGTATATTAACCTTTTAATTGCTTTTTAATAATCACCTGTTGCTTGTACTCTGATATTGGCAAAATCAATGCCAAGTGCGTTGGAGTCACAACTTTTAAAAAGGAGGAAAGGAGAACCAGAACGTCTTTCGTATAATAGCTGTCACTCGGATCCTAAACAACCATTATCTGACTATGAAAGTCAACTTACGACATTTATGTTGTAACTAGCTGTGCCAGCTACTTCGTCCACGTGGAATTTTTTTTTGGCGGCCCCATAAAAATAAAATAGCCTAAGTTACTCCTTATAACGTGAGCTATCTGCCAGTGAAAGTCACGTCGAAATCGGTCCAGCCATTACAGAGATTAGCCAGAACACCCAGAAAGACAGACTTTAAATATTGATTATAGCACTAGGTATATACTTTTATATGCATTTAGTAAAAATAGAATATATTTTTAAATATAATAAACTCAAGTGACTTAATTTCACAAATATCTTTTAATATCAGATATACTGCTCGTAGATCAATCATATAGCACTTCAAGTTCACAAAAATAATATGATATCTTACTTTAATTCTTTTGTGAGAATGGCAACATATTATAATGAGTTGCCAAGTAACAACACTGATCTTGATAATTATATTTGAAAACAGCTTCTCTAAATATTGCAAACTATTAAAAAATAATGTTTTTCAGTGTTAATGATACAATAGATTTAATTAGATAGTAGAGTATGTGTGTGTGCGTGTGTGTGTATATATGTATATATACACATAAGTGTTTACACCTGATCAGTTAAATGTTTTTTTTCTGTGTGCACCTGTTTTGGATTGCAATATAGTTTTATTTAGATACTAATTTAATCTTTTATTTTCTTGGTTGTAATTTGTTTTGTGCATCAATAAAAAAACTGATTATTGGACAGTTTACAAGTTTTGGCTTTGTTTACAAAGAGAGACTTCTATTCGATATATCTGTAGAGATATAATTTACAAAGTTAAAAACAGAATTGCATATATGATCAAAACAAACTTTTGGAGGCAGACAAAAGGCCTTTTCAGTAAATATGTTTTCGGCACATACAATGACATTTTCCCCTTGTACAATTTTCCTACGTAAATTGCACAACAATAACCAAGAAATGACATGCGGATAATCACGAACTTCCTCGCAGGGGTGTACATTTATACAAATTCAGAGAAATTCAGACCGAAATTGTGAGGCTATTTTTATAATGTATTCATTCATTTTTCGCACGTGTCTTATTTTACCTTTATTAAGGTTATGTGGCCATATTGGGATCAAGAGAACCCTTGTTATCGTCATATCCGTCAGCCCATCTGTCTGTCTATGTACGTCGCTCTGGTTTTATCTAGGATAGATTTTTGAAGTGGGTTCGAGTTTTAGTGCTTTTTTAATGTGGAAAATAGTTCAGCTGCCTTTCAATTTTAATGAAAATGAGTCAATGTCAATTTTGAAAAATAAACAAACATAATTCTTAAAAAAATATGTTTTAAAATGTTTTTTTCATTGCTTATTTAATGGTGTTTCTTAGATTATGAAGTATTTTCAAGGGATAATTTGTGTTAAAAATATAAAATATTGTTGTATAAGTAAAAATAATTAATAGAAATACAAATAAGAAAATTTGAAACTCATAAATAAAGAAATAAGCTTTGTTTTAAAGGTTTTTAAATAAAAGCTTTTGAGATCCTGGATATCATGTAGCAGAAGAGTGCTAGCCATGTCAAGTAAAACGAGCCCAAATACGGCGGGTCTATCTTGTTTAGTACAGGAGTTCCTATGGTCGCCTTCCGATTCCATCATCAGATCAGCTCCATGGTACCATATTATTACATGGTGACGTGATATACACATGCGTGCAAAATTGCAGCTCAATCGGAACCAGGAAGTTGGTCAAATTTATCTTGCAAGATTCCACCCGTACTTGCATGCATAATTACATGCATACATACATAGGTACATCCATTGCAAGTTAAATAAAAGCTTGTAAAAAAGCAGTAAAATTAGTCATTCATTAAAGTTTTTTATCAATTTAAATTGTTTTATTTAAAATAAATCCCAATTTCATATAAATTTAATTTTAAAAAACCCTTTGATTATACAATAATGTGATGGTTACATGTATGTAACCATCACATTATTGTATAATCAAAGGTGGTATGTATACCACTTTAGTTTTCAAATAAATCACCCCACTTGAAAACATCTTATATGTATAACATAAACAATATTATACACTTAGTATATTCCTAAAAAAATATAAGTAAATCTTCTGATACGCAGTATTCCAAAGAAAGCGAACATGCAATCCCATTTGATTTAATTAGGGTCTCGTCACACGAAACGCCACGCGGAGATAGGACGCGCCATTGATTTCCGCTCTAAATTTAGGGCATTATACACATGCCTTTTGGCAAATGGGTTTTATATTTGCTTTGTTGATTCATTTCGTTAATGGTCTATTTTGTATGGTTAAACTGAAATGATTATTTTATTATTCATTTAGTTACAGAATTTATATAATGTGGGTGTAAGTAATGAATAATAATTAAAATGTATCAGGTCATTAATGTTGTTGTTTGGCTTGGGCTTCCATAATTTAAGGAAACCGCTCATGTTCTTAACAGATTGGCGAGTTTTACAAATGGATTTTGTCGGCAATAGACTTTCTATTGTTTCTCCAAATTAGTATAGTAAAAAAATATATCAGCCCATAAATCTCCCACTGCTGGGCACGTCTCCACGGTTAGCAAGCGCCGATTATAAGGATGTACCAAAACCTGTGTGTATTTTTTCAAAATCAGCCAGTTTTATTCCCGACAAGGGTAATTTATATTTCAAAAATTTAATAATACAATTTACTTATCGAAAATCAGTCTCTTCACTACTTTGAGTGTCTTTCACTATTTCGTATATCGTATGCAGTTTTGGCCTTGAAGGCCGACTTGAAATATTCAACTGTATAGGTAGAAAAAAATATTATCTCGACTAAAACGCGTAGTTTAAATGTGTGATTAGATTATTTATCTGCAAATACCCTCATATAGCTAACCTATAAAAACTGCTGCGTTTATCGTACTCTGTGTGACACTTCTTTATATACACCATTACCAGATGACAAGACCGTTTCAGATAAATAACTCGTAGTGCGTAGGTTGGATATAACATGGATTTATGTGGTCGAACTAATAGTGTTTAAGGCTATTTTTGGGCTGAAGGGTGACTTCAAGGACGGGGTTGAATGAAAGACAGGGGGTGAATAAAATTGATGAAGATATAAGTAAAACATTTATAGCCTAATGCGAAATAGCTATTTCTTTTCTTGGAATACTAATGTGCTGAAGCACAAGACATATTTAGAAATATCAGTATCGGTTTAATAAATAGCTTCAATGTAATCTAATTAGATAAGAATTAATTTTATGTGTTTTACAAGTAAACTAAACTATAAAATTAAATACTACTATAAACATATTTACAAGTAAAAGATGTAGTCCAAATCGCTGCCGATGGGGAGCGTTCCCAAAACGCTGGCCGCATTCCCTCGTTGTATGGCAACGCTTATTCGTTGCCCTAAATATAGGCCAGCCCTTTGGTCACGCGAGACTTCTTTCAATCGTCTTGAAAGGTCTCGATAAAGTTGATAAGCCTCTCGTCCCCATGGCCCCAAAGTCTCAACCCCGAAAGCTACAAATATGTATCCGTCACCGATGGATGCATATTTGCGGCGTTTCAGGGTCTCTTGAAGTGCGGCAGCTCCCCCGGCACTGACGGCTGTATTTGGAAGATGGGAAGCCGCCAACGTATCGACACACGTTGCGTCCCATACTAAGGGGCGTCCCATCTTCCAAGGTACCAACGACATTCCATCCGGTCGCTTGCCATCGTCGCGGCACAGTCCGTTCGGTTCAAGAACAGCTGGAACCCCAACGGTGACAAGAGACCGGCGGATGATGTCGTTGATAGCCGCATGTCGTGAAGTTCTACCAGCACTCCTCAAACAAGATAAGCCATGGTGACCCAGTCTATCAACTTTATCTCCACACCGACAACGATGTGGGACCACGATGTCTGCCCCCAGGCGAATGCAGGCAGCAATCCTGAATGTAGTATCATCCAAGAGTGTACCTAGATTCGCCGAGGGCAGACACTGAAGCCACAGACCAGACTCCCATTTTGAAACAGCTAGGAGGCGAGCACGGTCAGTTTCGCCGGTGCAAGATGACACGAGATTGTCATACACCGACTTACTGAGCGGCCCATCCCACAGCCTCTGCATTTTTGGATCTAAAGGAAAATTTTCATTCGGGCAAGCCAAAGACCAGACATTTCTGGCCTCAGTCAAATATGGGACCTCAAAATCACTGAGTGATGGATTTATTATATTACCGATGAGGTCCACAGTACTATAGACTGAGGACAGAAAGGCAAGTAGTGCTACGTCAGAAATTTTGCGTATCCCCAAGCCACCTAGCCGTATCGGTAAGGAAGCCTGGGTCCACGATCGGTCATCTAAAGAAATATTTAGGATGGAAGTTAATGTTTGCCGAATAATATTGTCTAAATTTTTTAAAATACCGGAATGTCTCCAAAGGGGGGAACAGCGCAATACATATTTTATTTTTATTATAAACGGGTTTGTCACCACTTAACTACATACTTAAACAATTTAATAACGAAAAATTAATTAAATTTCAACTTGTTAGGTTATAACGGGCGGCCCTTAAACCAAAATTAGACACGTTATTTCTGTGTTTGAAAAAGATATAAATAATTTAAGTTGTACTGAACTTGTATAACTTCATAAAATTTTATTTTACGAATGTGAATTAATTTATTTTAAACATTAAACTGCTCAAAAGAAAACTATCGTATAAATAAAACTAACTTAAAAATATATATACAATAGTAAAAAATAACCTATACTAAAGCCCGCCCAGTCCCACTAGACCACTTTAGCTGGGCATTGTACCTAGAAGGCTAGCAGCATTACCTCGCTAGATACAGAGGCTAATCCTTTGAGCGAGGTAAGCTCCAGCCGTTAGTCTTATTGTACGAAGTTACAATATTTGTTATTCTATAAGTTATGTATACACAAGAATATTTTATACATTAAACCCACATTTGTTCTTGACAATACTCCATAATCTAAGTAAGAAACACAATTAAATGAAAAATAGGCAGACACTTAATAAGTTATTACATATTTTTACAACCTAGGCGCCGACAAAAACAAATTCCACGTACAGATTTGTAGAAGCACATTTATTATCCGCTGGCATTTAAACTACTAACTAATAACATTGAAACTATTGTAAATCTTTTATGACCGTCTTCTTTCGTTTACTTATTTATTGGCATACGTTTCTAGAGAACAGCCTATTGTTCTATTTTAATCATTAGCCAGGTGTTACGGGTTTTAAAGTACAAACCGATTATAGGAAATTCGGTCCACGTTGTCGGGCGGACATATTGCATTTGTGCAGTATAAAACGATGTCCTGATTGAGGGAGGGGGGCAGTCGAGCGAAATCTACGACGGACTTTGCGCGTTTTATTGAATTATGACCTTCTGCATTACGTTTGGATTTGTTGTGTTCGGTTATAATATTTGTACCTGTGTTATACGTGTTTGTATAGTTCTAATAAGCCGGCATTTTAATTCCAGTCCCGCTAAACTCGTAACAATATGATATTCTTTATAACCATTAAGTTTATAAAATTGCCTCATTTCTATCGAAGACTAAAAGACAGAGTTGAACCTCATCACTTTATTTCTAACCTTAGTAGATTAGTAAAAGTGGATAGTAATATATCAAAAGTTTTTTAGAAAGCATTAAGCATTACAGAGCCGCGAATCATTTTAATATTACTTTTTCCTTTTGTTTTTGAAGGGGCTTTGAACCGTTTAAGTTATGTCAGCCCCATCGTACCTTTTCTTAATTTATTATTACTTACATTAAAATGACATTAAATAAATATGAATCATAAGTATGTTACAATGTTTGTGATCAGTTCCTCGCAGACAAGGAGCTCATCACAAACTTGAACATATATAAAAAGATACTCGCCTAAATATGCAAGTATCAAAACCTTTCCATTAAAATAAAGTAACGTTTTAAGGCGATACACATTTCTCCTGCAAACATCGGCGCGAGTTAAAGAGCCACTGTGTTTACACTTTGTGCCGATATTGCGAGGCGTCGTCGCAATTCAGTATGTATGAGGTCGCAGTCCAAATGTGTGCCCTCTCTAAAATAGGAAGTTTAAGGCTTACCCACTAAAAGCTTTCTCCACATTTTATATTTTTGTTGCTTATTTGTATTTTTGTTTTAACGCATATTATAATATAATAATATTTATAACATCTTGTGATTCAAATAAAAAATTATCCATTAAAATTATACTAATACTACTAAAGAGGTAAAGTTTATGAGATTATTTGTTTGTAGGAAGTAATCACTTGAACTACTGAATCGATTTTAAAAATTATTTCACTAGTAAAAAGCTACATTATTCTTGAGTGCCATAGACTATATATATATATGACGATGATGATGATGATAATAATTACGCATTATTTGTAATTGTGTATTTTGGTGCATAATAAAGAGTTATCTCCTCTCTCTCTCTCTCTATTTATCTATCTATATATATATTGACAATGAAATGTTACATACTCTTAAGATAAAGGAATGAGATAGAAGGATATCTCCTCGTATCTGATCCTTCTGTTCCAGCCCTTTATCTCACCTTTTGTCAATCCCGTCCTATATCTTAGCAACCTAGCAACGTACATATTTTATTAAGATCGCCGTCTGACTGTGTTCCAGCTACTTAATGAAAATAAGATTTTTTTTTTACCACGATGTTAATAAAAACTTTAAGCGCAAAATAAATAGCTATTTTTCGAACAACAACAAAGAAAATTAAACTCTTGCCTGCCGAGGAAGTGAGAGTAGTTACCGTAAAGTTAAACGAGAAAGTTAAGTAATTGTTAAACTTATGTTGAACGTTTTCCAATTCACTAACAGGCACTACACGCGTGAGTATGTTAATGATACAAGAATGAACAAGAATTTGAGGATTTTCATGATCCAAGAATACTGATTTGATTTATCGCAATATAAGGTTGAGATTTCAAATTAATTTTAATGCTGAAAATATTCAAAACCTTGAACATTTAGCTTTTACTCAACGGAAAATATCAGAATATTTACTCTCTTTACCTACATCCTATCAAAGCTAGTCAACAACTTGTTCAGTTCTATAGATATAGTTATTTTTTTGTCTCCTGTGCCTAGAACCATTACAAAACCAGAGGCACTTCAGTTATTTGCATTGGACATTTATCGCACTAATAATAGAATCATATTATAATAAATACTCGTGAGAAATTGGCAAGTTTCAATAGAATGTTCCTATTAAACTTATAAGTCCAACGTCTTCATAGTTTTTATAATCTAATTTACAGCCTTAACATACATGTGTTCCAGATTGTATAATGGTATCCGTGCAGGAACGGAGAAAGAATACAATTTCCTGCGGCCAGGCGGCTTGTCGTAAGAGGCGACAAAACAACCCACAGCCAGGTAGTAGGGCATTTGCCCGACTGAATGGCTACCACCTCTGGTCTAAAGCATGTCGCCATAGCAACCTTAAGTTGTGTTCCGGCATTAGTGACCAGGTTTCAGTCTCCCTTAAGAGTGCAGCAGCGCATTTGTAGCACCTTTGGTGTTGAAAATGTCTATAGGCGATGGTAACCGCTTTCCATCAAGTGGGCCGTCTGCCTGTCTGCTGAAAACCTACAATTAAAAAAAGCTTTATAAAATTATTAAAATAAATTTATATAAAGTATCAAATTTCAAATTCCACTTAAAATCTAAACGGATGAATTGGGTAGATGACACATAATGCTAACAATAAAGTCTATAATTTTCATATAAAAGATCAGGTGTTAAAATACCATACCATAAACCTACTTTTCAAATATCTGTTTCAATAATAATTAATACAAAGTTATAGTTGAACCCCTCAAAATAATGAAATAAACTTTAAATTCAATCATACCCATCAATTTATTACAGTACACAATTTACATAAATACATACATAACTTCACGCCAGGTCCCTTGAGGGTTAGGCACGAACAACAGAGCGCCATTCAGGGTTATTCTTTCACACCTCACTTGCTTCTTTGACATTCATAGCTCTTGTCATGCACGCTCGTCTGTTCTTAAGGCTCCTGACATCACCTTCTGCTAATACACGATCAATTTGATCATGGAAGGTGTGTCGTGGCCTTCCGCGACTTCTGCATTCAGTAACACAATTTCTATGATACATATAAAAGAGTTACGGTGTGACCACAGTGCATTGGAGTCCGGCACAAGATGTACACGCATTATAATATTAAAGGTGATATAAAATAAATCGTCTTTCCTTTTTTCACCCACGCGTAATAATAGTACAGTCTTAACAAAAGCTTGTCGCAAGATTTTCTTGTGTAGATGTGTAATTAATTACGTATAATGAATGTAATCAAATCTCACGACAAGCTTTTATATTATGTGAATTATACTGTTATTCCTTTTTTAATTTAATTATACCTAGACATACTCGTAAGTTATTAAATGTATCCTCTATCCTCTTGCCTGGCAGAGATTGCTTTAAGCGATAAGGCCGCCTTTTGTTTTACAGTAAAATGATTATAATTATTCATTATGTAATTGTTTATTTTGGTGAACAATAAAGTGTTTTCTATTCTATACATTTTATAGTTAAATAACTTGATGAGTTAGATACATAGATACAAATATTACAAGTTAAATAATAGCTTGTTATAAGAATTATGGACATAAGTATTTAAATAAATACTAGGAAGGCAAAGGGGAACGGAAATAAAAACATAACAAACTAACTTTCCAATTTACGTAACTAGTTAGTTTCAAGATTTATTTTTGCCCCTTTTCCCAACCCCGTTTCGCCCGCTTAGTCCAGTCCGTTTGAGGAAATAACTTACGCTTAATTAAATATGTCCAATTAAAACAGACGATTGTAGCCCTCTTTGTTTGAGATATGCTCCGATTAAATTAAACGATTCAGTAAAATCTGTGATGTCTCGATGAAATATGTACTATTGATTTTAGAGTTCCGTGGAATAGAATATACTTTATTGTACAATAAACAAAACAATATCTTCTATACATACATATAATAAAATTTTAGAGGTCGAATTTCTGTACAATAAAAAAAAAATGCTGAAAACCGAGTCAGGGGAATGTAAGAAGTGAAATAGAACTAACTTAGATTTTTTCAATTTTTTTGTTTCTCTGTTTGTCGGTTTGTCTGTTTGTCTGTTTGTCTGTCTATTTGTACCGGCTAATCTCCGAAACGACTGGACCGATTTAAATGAAATTTTGTATGATGGTAGCTTATATCCCTGGTCAATATATAGGATACTTTTGATCCCGAAAAATTAAAGAGTTCCCGTAGGATAGTTAAAAAACTGCAGCACGCGGACGAAGTCGCGGGCAGAAGCTAGTTAAATAATAAAAACTGAGATAATTTTTTTTTTGAGATAAACAATGATAAAAACTGCGTCAGGGGGATGTAAGAAGTGAAATACAACTAATTTAGATTTTTTCAATTTTTTTTTCTCTGTTTATCTGTCTGTTTGTATCGGCTAATCTCCGAAACGACTGGACCGATTTACATGAAATTTTGTATGGTAGTAGCTTATATCCCTGGTCAACATATAGGATACTTTTAATCCCGAAAAATTAAAGGCTTCCTGTGGGATGGTTAAAGAGCTTTAATTACTTAAACAGCTTATGACAGACTGAAACTAATTTCTCTGCAACGTAACATAATAGAAGCGAAGATTTTGACTGGGTGTGGTGTCGGGAATGAGTTTTATCAGTGTTAGATAGCCCATTTATCGAGGAAGGTTATACCATCACGCTAATAGCAATAGGAGCGGAGCATCAATGAAGAATGTTTCAAAATCGCGGGGTTTTTTATCTTACTTTTTTTAACTATTCCACGCGAACGAAGTCGCAGGCAGGAGCTAGTAAGTAATATAACGTGCATTCGCGGAATGAAAATGTTCGTCACCTTAAAGTCAACTTTTGCTTGCACTAGTAAAGAAGAAATAATACTGCAAACATTTTAATAATCATTGTTTATAAAATAATTATGTCGATTTTAAAAATAAATTTTAATATTTTTTTACAAAAAAATACCTTAAAAGAAAATTAAAAAATAATTTAACAACGGTAACATGTGCCGTCCTTAACATATGCTGTTAGATAATAGAACGGATTATCTGAACACATATCCCGAAATCCTTTCATTAAGCCCGGCTTCGGATGTTCCTTGTTCGGAGATTGCATCCTTGCTAACCGGAATCATTGTTTTGCATAATTGGATATATTCAATTAAATTTTAAATTTTCAATGCTATTTAAACTATTTGATATAGTGGTGATATGTAACCTGTCGTGAAATAACAAGGATGTGCTCTATCTTTAACGAAATATCTGTTAAAATATATATCATCATACTTAACTGTCATTTAAAAAAATCAAGTTTATTTAGAATTAACATCCTTCTTCTAATATTTTCTTAGGTTTTCGCGACTTGTATACATAATAAAACTACGTTTTAACAGTTTTGACAACTGAAAACTGGCCGAAATGTCGGAATAACAAAAATCAAATAAATTACCGCGTTTACAACCGTTAATGTTAACTGTGTAGTAACATGTGTTTTTTTTAGTTGCCACAAGATTTAGCGTCAGTCGAAGATGTACAATTTGACTGAGGTATATTGAAGACTTAATACATCAGACAAGGCTGTATGGACCAAGTTCTTTTGCCTACCATGTGGCGTATATTACTCTTACTTACTACTATGGACAGTAGAGGTAAAGGTACGCATCTCTGCGTATAAAAAGTGTAAGTCAGAACGCAGATAATAAGGATGGCGCTGCGGTAGTATAGAATAAAATTTGAAGGAAGAACAAGAAGTAATTAGAGCAAGATAGAAAAATAAACAAGAACGGAAATATTTCCACTTTATTATTTATTACTAAAAACAACAATTAAATCAGTCTCACTTTTACTCACAGCATTAAGTATATTAAGTAAATCATTTTAGACTACGTAAATAGTTGATGTTTTCTGTATTGTCATTTTATAGCACTTTAACAATTGTTGAGTGTTTTAGGCGGGAACTGAAAGGAGATATTGTGCAGTTTTATTTTCTTAAAATCTGTAAATTTACTCTAAAATGAACAATAATTGTAGGATATTGATAGTTTTTGAGTAGTAATTATGTGTTTGTGAGAAATGTGAACTGTATAGTCAAATGTGGCCTTTTGATTTGTCGCAATAACTCCGTTGAATGGCACTAGCTGATTGCCTACAGTTCACCTTTGCTACAAATAGGCTTAAGAAAATGAAGAAACTATATTGTAAACTGAGATCTGGCCTAGCTGCCAAGCCATAAACCTAAATAAATAAATAATAACAATTTTGAATTTTGGAACTTAACACATTTCTATAAGTCTGTCTGTAACAGTTAAAATATCGTAGTTTTCTTGACTCCAGCGCTATAGTGGCAGGTATTTAAATCTTTATTTTCAGCATAGTGTTTGATACTTTTTCAACTTCGTCTACATATAAGATGGCGCTCCTTACCTCTACCCTCCATACTTATTACTCTTCTTTAAAATATTTGATGGTTTCGTATAATTCGATATTTGACTAGAATATTATGGATTTACAGTTGCACGTCATGGGCTGGATTTCGTAGCTTCACTAATTTAAATATCGAACGATAAGAACGAGACTTCGATATTCAAATTGAAAAAAATCATCATGGCCTCCATTTTTGTATGAAAACGGTAAGGGTTACAACTAGTGTTGCCAGGCCGCAAGACTTACACAAATCTCGTGGATTTAAGAAGTTTGGGCGAATGTTTTGAGTTAGCTAAAGATATTATTATTTTCAAAATTTTAGATAAAATTAAAAATTATTTCGGTAAAGACCAGTAACCGACAGCAAATTTCTGGTGCCCGTAAAATAAACTTGCAAAATTCTCTTGAAGTAACAAATTTATCATATTGATTAAGACTACAATTCAATGTTTTCCTACAATAGAATTACATAAGATAATTTTGTATTTTAGGGTAAAATAAGATTGTGATGTGTCAAGTTTGAGTGGCACTATTTTGAATTTTAGGAAAGTACTGTTCATATAACGTCCTTAAAAATCGACGTATTATGTATAATTTTTGTTCTTAAATCTTTCATTATCATATTCGGTGTCCTGGCAACGCCAGATGCGCTCCCTTTTTTACATTCATCCATTTCACGGCCCCTCGAAGACACTTATTTGATTACGATTGTGGAACCTGAGAAAGGACTGAAAAGATATTACTTACCGAGATATTCTTTTATGACGAGATTTTCTAATGGGAAGAGAAATATAAAAATACAGCTACAAAGTAAACCGTTTGATATTACTTTTGAAGTAAAACTTCTTTAGGCGCGACTAGGAGGTAACTGGATGACAATGCAACGGAAGTCCGTTACGGCAATATGGCGTCGCAATATGGCGTCACGTTTCTGTACCATCCGGTTTTCAAATATTTTTGATTTTGTCAATAGATAGTTTATAAACAAATCAATCAAAATTTTTTGAAAAAAAATAATAATTAGTAAAGAATATTAAATTGAATAATAAAAATTATACAATAGAATTAATTATGTATAAATATTTAATTATACATACATGTAACTAAGGTCTTTTCAGTATACTAGCTTTTACAGTCGATGTAAGTATATTCCGATGTTTAAGTCGGGAATAACCGAAGTAAGCTATTTTGGTACTCTAGCTATGGATACTCCGTACCTCTCAGAATGCAGCTGACCCAATATAACCTTAATTTTATAGCATCTGTACGTCTACGTGTTTTATAAGAGAATATTTTCTAAAAGTGCAAGTGATAAAAAGGAATTTGAAAAAAATCATATTATAAAAATAATAAGTGATTCTTTATTGAATGAAAATGTCTGAATCTCAAAAACATTTTACACCGTCATCTGTAGTTTTACTTCAATCGCGTGTGAACGTTACACGCACTCTTATTTTGCATGACTTTGACTAATCAAATCATCTGCTTATGGAGTAGTTTCCGATCGCATACACAAGGTCCCACAAAAAAAAACTAGAACGTGCGGTGGAATGTGAACGGTTAACCGTAATTTAATGCTTTAATTGCTGGCAACACAAAATTGTCACGAAACCTCATAGTGCACAAACAATAATAATGATCGGAATATTTTTTTCATTTTAGAGTTCCGAAGATAATCTGATAAAGACGGAATCCTTGTTTTCTTCGAGTTCAGCGTGTTCAGCAGACAGGCAAACGGCCCACTTGATGGAAAGCAGTTACCATCGCCTATGCACATTTGCAACACCAAAGGTGCTACAAATGCGCTACTGCTCTCTTAAGGGAGACTGGAACCTGGTCACTAATTCCGGAACACAGCTCAATGTTGTTATGGTGGCATACTCTAGATAAGGGTGATACTCGTCGCCATCCAGTTGGCGGAATTCCCTACCTGGCTGTGGGTTGTTTTGTCGCCTCTCACAACAGACCGTTGCCGAAAAGTTCATTTCAGAAATTTACCGTTTCAGGTATCGAATCCGGAGCATTTGCCGACCAATCTCACTTTAACGCAAAGGGCGTTAGAGTGAGGTTAGTCGGCAAATGCTTAGACTACTCAACAACAGAGGTCGTCATTAAGAATATACAACTTACATTAACTAATTTAGATTAGTAAAAATTAAGTGTTATTTTTAATGTTAGATCACATAGTTTGTCTTTCAATACAAATTGAATTATAATAGAATAGAATAGATAACACTTTATTGTTCACCACATACACATGAAATGAACAATTTACAGTAGTCACATTACACTTTAGCCAGGTGTCACGGATTTTAAAGTACAAACTGATTCTAGGAAATTCACATTGCATTTGTGCAGTATACAACAGTGACCGTTGAGGAAGGTGTTAGTCGAATGAGAACCACGATCAAGGCGACACGTGTGTACATTCGGCTATCTATTAGTGACGGACTTTGCGCGTTTTATTGAATTACAACCTGCATTAAGTTTGGATTTGTTGTGTTCGGTTATATTTGTACCTGTGTTATACCTGTTTGTAAGTTCTAATAAATTCTATAATAATTCCAACGGAATTTTAATTCGTGACTCGTAACAATAGTAGGTATTTATCATAATATATTAACGGTATATATTTGAGGTAACCGTGTAAACTGTAATTAAAAATGTCTGTTGAATCCTCACAATTTTTCTAATGTGGGTAGTTTTATAAGTGCCACTGGCTCTCGGTTTCGCCGCCATTGCGTGGTGGCGAAACAGTCTCCAACGCACGCGAGGTCTGTCCGGACGATCCGTTTTCTCCGTGCACGTGAACGTTTCACATCCCATTCTTGGAGCTTTCTATTGAACTTTATACAAGCCGTGCTTGCTATTTTGTGTGAGTGTGCCAATCTTACAACCCGACGTGCCATTCGAGGACCTGTTCGTGCCGTGCACTATCAGGAGCTGTCTAGCTGCCCCATCGGAGGTGGATTCCGAGGTTAGTGGTACTTATTACCCCATTGGTTTTATGCAGGATTTGGCATACCTCTCACTCTCTCATATATAAACCTATACAGTCCATATACCATTAGAACCAGCGAAGCTGTGTATGGATCCGTGATCCAGCATTGCACAATGTCTCAATTGTATACTTATAATTATATTAATGTTATATATACTAATACACTAATAAGTAAACGTAGATGTAATTAGGTATATAATCTCATCTTAAATAAATTATTTCCCATGTATAAAAGTAATTAAAACATCTAGCCAAGACTTTATGACATCTTAAATTTATCAATCTGATTAATTACCAAAAGCTAACTTTCCTAAAACACACAGGAGAAATCTTGCCATCTAATTAATTAATGTTCCACTTTGTACTACATTAAGTCATTAATAAAGCACTTTTTTACTTTTTAATATTACGGCTTTAACATTAATGGGTCTGTCATTATTTTCTTCGTCTGAGGAAAGTGGATGGCATTATTTTACTCAACCTTTTTCATTTGCCTTTTCATTTTTGAACAGCTGTCTATACCCGAAAAATATATCTTTTAACAAAAATATATTATAAAAATATCTTAAGTTTTCGCGACTTGTATACATAATACAATTACGTTTTTTCTTTCCACCCATTTTAATATTATATAAAGTTATTAGAGCTAGGTATGTTTGCTGAAGAGTTTCTTGCGCCGCTGCTTCTCTTCAATCCATAACATGTCGTGAAGCGGTGGTAAATTAGATTAGGCTCCCATAAAGTAAATAATAACTGTTGCAGACTCATTAGTATAAAATATATTTTTATTTTTTATGCCAAAATGTTTTTTGTCGAGTGAAAATTATTGAGAGATACAAACGTTTAAATATCTATTGTCGTATTTATTAAGTAAATATATATTAAAATAATACAAAAGCAGGATATTTCCATTAAATAATTATATCTCTCATCAACGACCACAACAATAACCATAAACAAAATTAAAACTAAATAATTAAAATGAACAAGTTGGCGGTAGGCTAAATAAAACTTGAACAATATTCGTTGACAATTGTCATTTTTATCTTCTGTTTTCACGGCAACTGAAAAGCGGCCGAAACGTCGGAATAACCTAAATCAATTAAATTACCGCGCTTAAAACCGTTTAAACGTAGTTTTATTAAAAATATACTTATTGTGACACGGAATTTTTATTTCATGAGGCAGACAGCAAACATGCAGACGAATTGATGGAAAGTGAGAAGCGTCCTATGGAAAGTCCATAGGACTGAGAGACCACAATCTAACTTACTTAGGATAGTTGTGATTTGAAACTCGACGAAACGAAAAAGCGACACTAAAAAGACATAAATCTATAGGACTCAGCCTACAAGTGAATTAGATAAGAATACATTATATTTAATCATTTAAACACTATGCTCATATAGATAGAGTTGGGAATGTTTTGAAGTTTTTCGTTAACACTTCAGATTTCGTGTTTTAAAAATTATATATATAATAACAATATAATATATGGAATATGACGTCAAACGAAAATTTTGAAAAATAAATATTCGTTAGTCTGTAACTTTGTTGTTATTCATGATACGGAAAGTAGATTAAGACTTTTTATGAGATGTCAAAATTTTCTATTTAACTTTTTGCCATACCTCTGATAGTTTTAGTTAGTAAAAAATACAAAAAACCGGAAATTTGAACTTCAAAGCTCTGCAAAAAATCAAATATTAAATATTGAAGTTACTAAATTTAATACTAAGAAAGATCCATTTAGTCATTTTTGTGTAAAAATAATTTTTCACAGCTTGTAGGACAAACAAATGTTAATATTCCATATGATCTAGACGGGAACACTTAAAATTTCATGGAGAACCTCTTAAAATTGAAATTTTGGGCTCCACTTCTAACACTTCAGATACTTTGTCCCTAATATACACACAGAAATATTGATATAGATTTATATACACACATACTTTTGTATACCTCTGTATACAAAAGTATGTGTGATGATACATCAATTATAAACGCTGACCAAAACTTCATTACTCCTAAAGCAGCTGTGTTCCGTAATACTAGCACAATCAATTTTTCCGCGTATTTCATAACTTCCAATTTTAGTATATTTAAAACAAATACATCACCACCCCGAGTGAGCTATCGACGGCGATGCTGCCCTCACGTGGACAGTCAGTACAACTTCCTACACTGCACGCAGTGCATCGACCTTCCTGTTTATTCATCAATTTTCAAGTGTTTTCCAAATATACAATTAGCTAATCCTTTAACTAAATAATCGTGCCAGTGAATGTGATTTACAATCCACGATCGAAGGGTTCCCGTAGCACAGCAAGCAAGGTAAGTGGTTGTGCATTGGGCGTTTTCTAAATTCCGCATTCGAAACCGTACAAGCCGTCTTCAGTTTTTCACAGTTTAACTACAACATTAGATATCGACCTAAACGTAGAAGCCAAGCCAAGCCTTTTAGTACTACTCAACCAAACAACACAAACTGTTCAATTTATTGCCTACTTGGAACATGTTATCCCTTGTGTTACTACAAATGCAACAACAAGTGGCAAAGTCCATAAAGAACCTTCGGCGGCGTCTGCTGGTGAATAAAATATCTCATATACCGAAAGTGCAAGCATTACTATTTCATTCTGCAGCGATAGTGTAATAGTTGAGAATATTTGAATAGAATTGGGAATTGAATTTTCTGTTTTATAGTTTCAAGATGTTGTTTAGAAACGTCATTATAAAAGTAGAAATTTCACTTTTCATCCCATATACATAACTTGAATATTGTATGTCTTTGGAGACCATGGGCCATTAAAATGGCCCGGACATTTGGAGGGCTTGCGTGGGGCCATGGGAAGGCCAACACGTAGAGGCCCCTTGAAAAATTTAATGTATATGTGGCGTGATACTGACACCATTTAGTAATGCACCCAAGGACAAGCCCCGGTCAGTGTAGGACTATTGTGGGAAATGAGGACAAAAAGTACCGGGCTATTGGGGTGAACTGTTAGTGGTACTAGGAGTCTGGGAATATGGGGACTATGGCGTCTGCCCGTCGCAATGTATGAATGAATGAATGTATAACTTTATTGCACATAAAATTACAGTACAATGGGCGGTCTTGTCGCCAAAGGCAATATCCTCCAGACTACCCTATACATATATAGTCTATATATAGTCATAGTTATATAATTAAATTTATCATTATACTATCATGTACATATCAATGTACTTGAACATTATTATAGGAGTTTTGACTATTGGACATTGGACCTGACATGACTATTGGAGATCAAGAGTTATTAAATTTCGTACCAGAGGGATCCTAGGTACTATTGGGATCTTCTACTCATCAAATATAATTTAATCATTTGTTTGTAATAAGAACATAGATAAATTTAATGATAAAACTACGTTTTAACAAACATTTGCACAGTAACTAAAGGCAACAAGTTTATTCTATTATCTTCACCGGTTTCGTGCGTATAGAATACCCGTTTTTTAAAAATTCGGATCCGTGCATACAGTACCGTGTAAAGAAACCATAGTTTGTTTTTGTAATTGAATATTTTGGTGTGCAATAAAATGTTATATATCTAGTTCATAACATCATCAGCTATTGTTAATAACTTTTTAACAGTATAGTCGATATCTAAACCGTTAAAACCTCATAAATAGAAGATCGTAAATGGTTTATTAATATTAAACTTTAAAAGTGCAGAAGGGAATGAGAAATCTTAAAGCGTTCAATTTTGATCATTAAGCAGTTAACTGAAGGTATTTTGAGTAGTAGGTACTTACTCTCTTGAATTTTTACCAAAGAGTGCAAGTATGAGTTTGGGCTTGAAAATAAGCGATTTTATGAACTCAGTTTAGCCGGATTTCTATATCTTGCTAAACGTTCTTTCACCTTAATTACTTTAAAACCAAGAAAAAATACATGTATTAAGTTTATGTCACATTTTAACCGTTGTCGACAATTGAATAGATGTTAAGTAATTTGACGCTAAACTTTATCCCCCTTATTGATAATAATTATACGAGTTTTATAGACTTGTTGAAATGCAGTTAATAAGTGTTATTCATAATAGTATTCTGAATCCAATTATGAATAACAATTTTTCTTAACGAGTCTATAATCTTCGTAAAATTATTATCAAAATGAGGGTATGTATACAAGTTTTATAAAATAATAAACAAAAGAGCTATTTAAAGTCCCTAACCATATTTAAATAAAAATTGAGATTCCCTAACCACTTTAAGCGAAAATGCTGACCTTATGTTCTCATTTCTTATTTAAAATGCATGTAAAAAATATTGAATAGAAATCAAACAGGAGTACTTAATACGTTATAGAATTGATCAGGTTTCAGTATCCTTTAAGAGAGCAGCAGCGCATTTGTAGCACCTTTGAAGTTTCAAATGTCCATAGGTCATGGTAACTGCTTTCCATCAAGTGGGCCGTCTGCCTGTCTGCTGAACTCATGCAATAAAAAAAATATAGGATAGGTAGGCACTGTTAACAGTCATGTCAAATGAAATCCTTTTTACTATCTTACAAAACGACGAAGTTCCCTACATCTTGTAAGAAAATAGTTGTGACTCACAACTCAAACGAGTCAAATGCATAATTGTTTTTGGTTAAAAGAATATTTAAATTATTATATTAACTAAACAATAGATAGATAGATAACACTTTATTGCTCACCAAATATACAATTTCAAAAATACACAATTACAATATTGTCATGGTAGAAACAATAGGCAGCCTTATCGCTTAAAGCAATCTCTTCCAGGCAACCTAACTTAATCATTAGTTCAACCTAATCTGGCGATGTAGGTGGTACAGATTATTAGGTATATCATAAATAAACATACTTAAACTACATATTTTATAAATTAAAAACACATACTTAAATTCCTTTATAAATTAAATGCATGCAAATATATAAATTAAATAGTCTATAGTGTAAGAGTTAGGCATAATTATTTAAGAAAAATAGTGTTTTCTGAGAGCGTTTTTAAATGTAGGCGATGTTTTGGTCTCTCTGACAGTAAGTGGCAGCGAATTCTAAAGTTTGACAGCCTGCACTGTAAAAAAGTTATCATAAAAAGATGAACTGTGTGCAGGTGTAGTGAGTTTACGATACGCATGAGTGCGCAAATTGTGGAAAGTAGAAAGGCGAAGGAATTCAAAACGTTCCTTAAGGTAAGGAGGTAATAATATATTAAAAAATTAAATACTTGTAAATATATTATAAACATATTTACAACTAAAAATGTATTCCAGATCGCTGTCGATGGGGAGCATTCCCAAAATGCTGGCATGATAGCTTGTATGGTAAAGGTAATCCGTTGCCCTAAATATAGACCAGCCCTTTGGTCACGCGAGACTTTTTTGATTCGCCTTGAAAGGTCTCAATAAAGTTGATAAGCCTCACGTCCCCATGGCCCCAAAGACAAGAAAGCCACAAATTCATCACCGGTAGATACATATTTGCATGCATGGATGGATTAGTTTAATTTATAATTCAGTTTTATTTTACTTTATCTTTTAGAAAATTATTTTTATAGTTGTTGCAGACAGAGAGCACCTCCCCGACCCGCCCGCCGGAGCACACCTACTCTCCGCGCCCCGCATACCGCCGACGCCTAGAGCTCGCACAATTAGCAGCTAGGCGTCAGGCGGTACGCGGGATATAGGAGCGGCTTTGGAGGCAAAATAATACAATTGTCATCACATTACTAATTGACGACTCCCCCTCTCTATCTTGACTCTCTCGTACGATCTGTCATTTTCATTTCGCACTTATTTATGTATATTCTAAGTTATAGTTAAATAATAATCATACAGTCCATTTTTATATCGAGTTTCATTTCCAAAGAAGAAGCAAATGCCACCAATTATAGTGATATTTTAAAACAAATAAGTGATATCATAGTACATTATTTTTTATAGTAAAATAATTCCACAGTTTGCTTTAGAAGTTGTTTTATCCTCTCTATTCTTGTGGCCACAGAGCAATGAAATTCGCAGGCACGCGCCGCTTGAAAGCTCTCCGTTTGCTGCTGCATCGCGAGCTGAATCAAATTATTCTATTACACATTCTGGTGTCGAATCGGTTTACTTACGATTTTCAGCTAAGAACTACTTTAAAAGCTTTCAAAGAAATTAAATCGACTGCTTTATAACGTATTAGAGTGGTATTAGATACTGTATTCAAAACTAAAATAATTTTAGTCTGTTCTTGGCGAGAATTTAGATGGTCTTTGCAGTCCCATTTTAAACTTTTTTATAATAATGATAAAAAATGAACAATGGTTGTTGGCCATTGATTGTGTTTTATGCAATAATTATGTATTTGTGCTGATAATTGTAAAACTATCTCGTCAAATGTGTCTTTGAAACTTTGTTCAAAGTCACTTGAAGACCAACGTTTGTACATGCCCTCAAAATTTTCATCAATATATTACTCCGGTAAATACACCTCTTGTCGGCCACTGTGGTTGAGTGGGACTTTGCGGTGGGACGATCAGCATTTTCACTGAAACGCAGTCTCTCGGTTCCATTCCCGGCATGATATATAGTAATTTCGTTTTTTTGTTGTAAATCTATTTTTGATGCTAGCCAAGTCCCACATTTCATATTTTAAAATTATCTGCTGATCAATATTTTGTATTCAGTCCTAAATTGTTATGCAATGTGAATATAATAAATAATAATAGCTCATAAACGTCTTACTGCTGGGCTTAGGACTCCCACAATTGGGGAACGGAAAGTATACCCGCCACGCTTGTCCAAGATGACTTGGCAAGTTTTACACGTGGGTCATCTCGATGTGCATGTTTCATCACGGTGATTTCCTTCACCGTTGTTAGCACGTAGTAATTGTGACAATATGCACATTAGGTCATAAAACTGCCTAAGTGCGTAAGTGCGTTCCGATCAAGATTCGAATCCGCTCCCTTTGAGTTTGCGACGCGTGCGCTAGCTATTACGCTACCATGACGTTGTGAATAAATAATATTTATTATTAATTATTATTTGTATGTCCGTAAAGACCACGGGCCATATAAATGCCCCGGACTTTTGGAGGGCTTGCGTGGGGTCATAGGGAGAGGCCCCTTGACAAATTTAATGTAAATGTGGCGTAACACTGACCGGCGATTATCCCTCTCTACGCCATATAAAAATGCACCCAAGGACAAGCCCCGGTCAATGTAGGACTATAGGAAATGAGAACAAAAGGTACCGGGCTGAACTGTTAATAGAAATAGGGATATGAGACTATGGGGACTATGGCCTGCCCATCACAATGTTCGTGAAACATGGAAACAATGGGCAGACGGTGACTCGCAACTCCTAGTATGGGACCCCAAAAATGGCGCATAAGATTGGCGAGGGCAACATGAGTATGAGTGGCTAAGGGGTTTCGAGAGGTGGGCTGAAGGTTCACCGAACCTAATTCCGACGTTAGGCCAGGCGGGATTCCTGCTTTGGCCCCCCGGCGTCGGGTGCGAGGTGTCGCTTCTTAACCTAGCTTCGCCTGCGATTTATTTATTTATTATTATTATTTTCTTTCTTTAGTCTGGGTATCTGGGATTGGCGCCATTGTGGTTTTCTTTGTATATAACATATAACACAAGCGCGACTCGCTTAGCTTGAGGCTGTATCCCTATCAAGTGTTGTTTAATGTTTGTGTTTGTTTGCCGATTATTAAATAAAAACCTATCAAATACGAATATATTGTTACAAGTTGCAGGACTCGAATTAAAATGCCGTTGGAATTATTATAGAATTTATTAGAACTACACAAACACGTATAACACAGGTACAAATATAACTGAACACAACCAGTCCAAATGTAATGCACAATTCAATAATACGCGCAAAGTCCGTCACTAAATAGATTACCTAATGTACACACGTATTGCATCGCTTGTGATTATCGCTCGACTGCATCGTCCATCAATCTAGGCATTGCTTTATAGTGCTCGGATGCAATATGTCTGCTCGGCTGCGTGGACCGAATATCCTAGAATCACACCTGGCTAATTACTGCCATAAAATATTACAATACACGATGGGCTGTTTTTCTGTTCACAAATTTTAATCACAAAGTAAACAAAAGAGGTCCAAAGTCCGAAAAGGTAATTAAATGTGTTTCTACAGGGCTGCAGGTGTGAATTAGTCTTTGTCGGCACCTAAGTCGTAACAATATTTTAAAAAACCTTTGAAAGAAACTGTCTAAACTAAAATCGCGACTAACAATACAAAATGAAAAAAAGTCAGCAAAAAATTGAAATTCATTCACTCCAATAGTATAAAAGCACTCTGTTTGCAGATCAAAAGAAAAAAGGCAAAAATACATTTTTTTGTTCGATACCATTTTTGTTTCATTAGTAAGTACACCATCGTCTGTTAGCATTTGGTTTCTTTGACAAGAGACTGCCTTTTACCGGGTCCCAGACTTACTTCGTTCAATTTCAGATACACAAAATATTATCGAGAGGATTTTCCTTGGAAAACTTTTTTCTCTTACCACCAATATTGAATTATCCTTGGCGGATATATTTGGGAGAAAGTAAGTTAGTTTGGCTCTTTGTGTCTCTGTGTTGTACCAATGTTCAGATATAAATCCCAATATTGTTCATTAAGGTAAACACTCTGGATATATTTATTACTAGAATTTGCCACGCGGCTATGCCACGTGTTAGGTTCTAAGCACTCTTTTGTTTTACTTACATTAAAACTTTGTTCGGTTTTTTTACATAATTAATATTGTTACGACCGAGGTGCCGACAAAGGCAAATTCAAATTTGCAGCCCTATAGAAACACTTTTTATTACCTTTTCGGCATTTGGACTTCTTTTGTTTACGTTGTGTTTAAAATTTGTGATTAGAAAAACAGCCCATTGTGGATTGTAATCTTTTATGGCAGTCATTAGCCAGTTGTGATTCTAGATCTAAATTCGGCCACGCGGCCGAGCAGACATATTGCATCCGTGCAGTATAAAGCAATGCCACAAATGATGGACGAGGCAGTCGAGCGATAACTACAAGCGGAGCCAGACTTGTGTACATTCGGTAATCCATTTAAGTGAGGGACTTTGCGCGTGTATTTGAATTATGATCTTCTGTATTACGTTTGGACTTATAACGTTCAGTTTAATTTGTACCTGTGTTATACGTGTTTGTATAGTTCTAATAAACTCTATAATAATTCCAACGACATGTTAATTCGAGTCCTGCAACTCGTAACAATATAATAGTAACAAAGAAACTAAGTCTATATAGTCCAGTCAACTGCCCTGCAAAACATAGAGGTGAGTAGAAATTAACTTAATTTAAAGTAATACAATGAATGGCATAATAAAACTACGTTTTTATGGTTTTTTGCTCGGTAATTTATTTGATTTTTATTATTACGACGTTTCGGCCACTTTTCAGTAGCCGTGGTCACGGACAAAGATTTTTAGTGTCTGTGTGAATGAGTATTGTTTAAATTTTATTTAGCCTACCGCCAACCGGTTCATTTTAATTATTTAGTTTCACTTTTGTTCATGGTTATTATTTACTCTATGGGAGCCTAATCTAATTTAAATACTTTTATTTGAAGAAGCGGCGCAAAAACTCTTCAGCAAACACGCCTAGTTCTAATGATTTTATATACCATTAAAAATTTAAAAACTTCGTTTAAAAAAACCGACTTCAAAAACTAAAATGTATAAAATAACTTATTTCTTAAGCTATTATTATTAATATATATTATCTAAAACATCTTAAAGTCGGTGCTTAGTAATTTTCAAAATATAGTAATTTTTATGTTTTACTTTGCACCGACTTCAAGATGTTTTAGATAATATATATTAATAATAATAGCTTAAGAAATAAGTTATTTTATACATTTTATTTTTTAGTTTTTGAAGTCGGTTTTTTTAAACGAAGTTTTTAAATTTTATATGTTACTTTTTAGTGTCTAGCTATGTATGGGTGGACCCACGAATGGTGCCGCGCTTCTTAAAAAATATAGGTCCCAAGAAGCGGGAACAAAAAATTGTTCGTAAAATGAAAACTACTGGGCCAAACTATGTCAAATTTTTAGGGGACTACATGGCAGCTATTCCGCGTCGAACAAAAAAAGAATCACGTAAATCGGATCATAAATCACGGAGTTATCGGCGAACATACATAAAAAAAGCAAAAAAAAAAAAAAAAAGATCCCGACGAATTGAGAACCTCCTCCTTTTTTCGAAGTCGGTTAAAAATGGGTGGGAGGGAAAAATAAAAAATTAATCAAGTTGGATTGTGTTCCGGTGCACGCAGAAAGAGCTCACAGTGTCTTGAGGTCTGGCAGTTGGTTTTTACTGGGTTTGGGTCTTAATAGTTTTGATGATCGGATCCCAAACAGGTGGTACTTGCCAACCATCTTCTCTATTGGTGTTTTTTAATTTCAATAGTCTCTCGCATCATTCTAGGTATGAAACGATTCTCTTTCGCGAGGATTTGTGGTTTATCGAATCTGATGTAGTGGTTGGGTTTGTCCAACGTGTGTTCACTGATCGCAGACTTTGTAGACCTTGTGTGTTTCATGTCAGCAACGTGTTATTTTACCCGTGTTTTTATGCTCCTCTTTGTTTGTTTGTTCTGGAGTGGGATATTGAACTTGACAGGTCTCAAAAATATACATAATATGTATATAGTTCCTTATTTATGCTGCACCGATCACGTCTTCGCATTTGCCGAACAAACGAACATGTGAACATAACAAAATTCTAGTTCGGTCATCATAAAGATTACAACCCTTTCATTTAATATTCCCTAGCAAATACCTAAACTAAGTTAAATTCGGTCTGAACTTTTCTGTTTTAGAATACGAAATTTTGTATCCAAAACATATTTCGATAAGGAATAAAAATTCTAAACACGTCGCCCCGCGAATGTAACACTTTATTTGCGTACTGCATGAATAACAAACTCTACGACATTGTATACGAAATGCACTAGAACGCTGAATAAGTAAAGATTTTTTAGATATTTGAAATATACATTTGTTATGGGGAGCAGTTTTGGCTTGGTTTATAACCAAAATACAAAAATGATGTATGCCGTTGGAAGGCGAAAAACAACTATAGTGTGTATCATTTAGCGTAACATCTGCAAACTAAAACTTGGTAATCTGTATTTCATATATATATATATATATATATATATATATACTAAATACATATATGACTATACTTATAAATGACCAGCTTCTTCCCGTGACTTCGCGTGGAATATTAAAAAAAAAGTAGGTAAGTAAAAAAAACCTCCCGATTTTAAAACTGTCTTCATTGGTGCTTCGCTGCTATTGTTCTTAGCGTGATGATATATACACCCTATAGCCTTCCTCGATAAATGGGCTATCTAACACTTAAAGAATTTTTCAAATCAGACCAGTAGTTCCTGAGATTAGCGCGTTCAAGCAAACAAACAAATAAACATAGTAGTAAGTAAGTAAAGTAAGTAATATACCTAGTATACCTTTAACCATTTTGATACTTTATTCGAAATTCAAAGAAATTCAAATCTTTCTATTTCATATTCAAGTTTAAAATACAAATTCCAAACGCCAACACCATTTTCCAGTTGAGCGAAAATGTCACAGTAAGATCATTACTTAGCAGAATGCAGATGTTGCTCACTCTGTTGCAATAGCTTCGTGTCAACTGACTCTTGAAAGTTGTTGGCTAAACCAGATTGGACCACCCTTATCATTTAGAGGTATAAAAAATAATTTACATCCTATTTTCAGACCTACTAAATATACACACAAAATTTCATAAGAATCGGTCAAGCCGAAGCCGTTTTGGAGGAGTTTTGTTACAAACACTGTGACACGAGAATTTTATGTATTAGAGATAGATAAAAAGTAAAAATAACAGAATATTAATTCCAAATAACATCTTTTGAAAACACAGTACTGTCTTATATGAAAGAGCTCCCAATATCATTTATACCAGGTGTACAAATACGTTATTTTTCTCTCATCATTCTACAGAAGTACCGGCCAATAACGTTACCATACAGTTCCTTTAAAACTGAGACTAGCTCTAGTACTTGCACTTACATTATGCAAAACGTTATACCTCACATTCCAGATGCTTTGAATGGAAAATTGAATTGTTATTGGCGTGAAAATAACGTCGTCTTTTCGTACACCTGCTTCCTTGTGAAGTTATTGCTTTAATGTGAATGTTTTGGAGAAACGAAGGGTAATGTTTAATAATATCTATTACAATAATTTTGAAATGTCTGTCTGTGATTTCAGTCCAAATGCCAAACGATGCACGATGGTTATCCGTGCAGGAACGGAGAAAGAATACAATTTCCTGCGGCCGGGCGGTCTGTCGTAAAAGGCGACAAAACAACCCACAGCCAGGTGGTAGGGCATTTGCCCGTCTGGATGCCTACACCATAACAACCTTGAGTTGTGTTCCGGCATTAGTGACCAGGTTCCAGTATCCCTTAAGAGAGCAGCAGCGCATTTGTAGCACTTATTATATACACGTGTATATAATAAGCGCTCTATTTAAGTTACTTAAATTTTTTAGGTACTTATTTTTTTATATATGTTGATTATACTTTAATTTTATTTAACTTGCTGTTACCGTGGGTCACATGCCTTCGTAATTAAGGAGGTGGGCACTGAAAATCAGTGCGGTGTCGGACTATGTTTCGGCACAGCAAAAACTGAGTGCCAACCTCATTTCGCGGATTGCGGCACACAATTTCAATGTTATTCACTGTATGTCTTTCAAGACCACGGGCCATAAAAATGGCCCGGACTTTTGGAGGGCTTGCGTGGGACCATGGGGAGGCCAACACGTAGAGGCCCCTTGACAAATTTAATGTAAATATGTGGCGTGACACTGACCGGCGATTAACCCTGTCTACACCATACAATAATGCACCCAAGGACAAGCCCCGGCCAGTGTAGGACTATGTGGGAAATGAAGACAAAAAGTACCGGGCTATTGGGGTGAACTGTTAGTGGTACTAGCGGTCTGGGAATATGGGGACTATGGCGTCTTGCCGTCGCAATGTTCGGGGAACATGGAAAAATGGGCAGACGGTGACTCGCCACTCCCTGCATGGACCCCAAAAAATGCCATAAAAGGCAGGGGCAACATGGGTATGAGTGGCTAAGGGGTGTAGAGAGGTGGGCTACAGGTTCACCGAAGCTACTTCCGACATTAGGCGATTTATCACTTCCACCCCTGGAGCTTGAGTCTTAGCATTAGCTAAGTATTAAATAAAATAATGAAACAAATCTTTGAATAAAATAGTATACTCCTTTACGTTGCCAAAGAGAAGTAAATACACTATACTCAATATACCCATTGAGGTGGCCCAAACTATTCATATTACAACCAGGCAAACTATCGAACAGACTGGGGCATGTCAAACATTGAGGTCGGACCAACATGTCTTCAGAGACAACGAGCTGCTCTGAATTAATATCGACATGCGCCGTGTGGGAATTGATAAACAAACTTACTTGTGACCAAAGTAAAGGGGTCGTATATTTTTTTGCTGTACGCTCTACTTGAATTTACATGTTCTGATCTTTTAAATATATAATGTACTAGGATATGCCTGCGACTTTGTCTACGCTTGAGGTGAAATTCCCGCGGGATTCCCGGTACACAAAGTACCACAGTTGTGTCGAATGATTTTAAACCATTCCCTTTCCATTAACTTGGCAATAAAAACCCTGAAGATGTCAAGAGATGGCGCTATCTGTATACGCGGTCGACTGCAAAAAGTCAAAGCTATCAATAAAAATTCTATCAACCGACACGTACGTGCAACTTAAAACCGAAAAATATTTAAAATTATCAAGACTGTGCGGGGTCCAGGTGCGAGGATCAAAGGCCGTCCTAAACTCTAAGAGCGCGGGTTCGATCCTGACCAGAACGCATGCACCATTTAGTCAGTTTCCTGGTCTAATGGGGTGCATATTGTTAAAATTACTACGTGCTAACAACGGTGAAGGAATACATTGTGATGCAACCTGAACATGAGGTAACCGATGTGGCAAAGTTGGCTTGGCCAAGCCGCTATGGACAAGCGTGGCGGGTATACTTTCCCCCCCCCCCCCCCTATAATGAGGGCCTCCCATGGTAGGGGGAACACTTATGGGCTAATATTATGATTATGATACCTACATCGCCAGATTAGGTTAAATTATTCTTTAATTTAGGTTGCCTGGAAGAGATTGCTTTAAGCGATAAGGCCGCATATTGTTTCTGCCATGACAATATTGTAATTGTGTATATTTGGTGAGCAATAAAATATTATACTATTATCTATCTCTATTTAGTCGGTAAGACTAAGGGCCGCTTGAATAAGATTGCTTAAATTTATTTAAGAAACACAAAACTTATTTAACACCCGTAAATACAATTAGCGTCTTGCATAACGAAAAATTAGCAGCTAAATATGTTTAGAGAACTGTCAATACGTTTTGTGTGAAACGTATTTAGGCAGTTTAATATGATTAACTAATTTTATTTAAAGGCGATCGTTACGCAAACGGGCCTAAATTATAAGGCCGTTATGACATTGTAACTGAATAGAATAAGTAAAGAAATAAACTTTAAAATGAAAACTAACGGAAGCAACAAAGGCACTATAACATAAGATGCCTTTCTGCCTCTTAATCATGATTAAAGCTACAAAGAAGAGCTGTTTAAAACCATAAAATAGTGCCACAGCAACCGTGGTGTACAGTCTAAGCAACTTCAAGTAAGGAAAATTAACAACGCAATAACTTCTTATTAAGCGGTCGACAAAGAAACGTACGTGTCTACCGTATGTTTATTATTTAATCTGTATTGTGCTACCGAAGGGCAAAAGGTCTCGTCTACTCTCTAACTCCCTTATTCATAACTGTTATACGAGGTTTATAAGCTTGTCAAATAAATGTGTATGTGTGCAGTTCACTCACAGAAGTGAAACTTCAGAGAATATACTCACAGAAAATTCGTCTTTAACTTTTTTAAATATAAACATAATTCCATCAGTCTGCCCTGCCTCTGTCAACTTAATATATTCAAAATTAACTTCATAAGTATCACTTAAAAATTGTCACTGTTTTTGTCTAGAAAATATTATTATTATTTTCATTTGGGTCCAAATTGGACCTACGTATCATCATCTGCCTTATTGACTCTCTAATAATGTGCTGCAAATATAAAACTCGTATCTCATTCTCTTGCAGGCTTAGTCCTATAGATTTATATGTTTATATCTCTTTATATTCTTTGTATTTCAAAATGAAAACAATTCTAAACAAGTATCACTTAAAAAAATGTTATTCAGGATGCGATTCTTAATGAATAACACTTCCTTAACTCTTTTACGAGCCTATAAATCTTGTGTAATTATTATGAATAAGGAGATTGCTTTTGTTGCTTTAGAGATTCCGTAGCCATTTCTCTCAGAAACTACTGGGTTAAACCAAATTAATTTAGCACGAAACACAAATGCCTTTCTAGAGCGATCAGACCATAGTATAAAAATCCCATAAAATTTTAATGAAACTTCCAAAGAGAAAACGCAGATTTCTTGCAAGAACTATTCCGAACTGATAAAACAATAGCGCAATCTCAGAGCACGGCTTTCAATAATTTCAATCGAGTTCAATCAAACGTTGAAATCTATTTAAAGTTTCTAACAATTGTACGGTCACGGTGGTCGAGCGACGCCGCCCAGAACTCATTTAACTAAACCGCTTCGGGTGCAACTGAATCGAATGGCTTATTGCATATTTATCGACAACTTTATATCATCTGTCCAGTTTGTAGGGTTTCAATGCAATATCTATACATATTACAAAGGCCGCATATCTGGCATGTTGTAAAAACGAATTCTTTTATTACTTTGTGTTTAAACTTTAAAAACATCTAATGTTATCGTACTTACTTTATGGCTGTAATTAGTGTCGAACGAATTAATCCTTGTTTTATGGCCGTCGAGGCTGGCAGCTGTATGGGATTAACTCGGCGAACGCGATCCTTTGTTCTATTATAATTGAGTATAAAACAATGCCCGAACGGAGGGGTGAGACAGTCATTCGACGACTACGATACGATTAAGATGTGTAGTACTTTCGATTAGCGACAAAGTGACGGACTTTGCGCCTGTTGAATCGCATTGAATCATACAGTGTGAACTGGTTGCATCCAGTTTTATTTTGTACTTTTTTTCGTGTTTGTACAGTTCTTATAAACTCTATAGTAATTCCAACGGCATTTATTTGAATTCGAGTCCTGTAGCTCGTAACAATATTATAAAACTGTAGAGGTCGAATTTCTGTACAATGAGAAAAAATGCTAAAAACTGAATCAGGGGATGTAAGAAGTGAAATGGAACCAATTTAGCTTTTTTTAACCGACTTTGAAAAAAGGAGGAGGTTCTCAATTCGTCGTTTTTTTTTTTTTTTTTTTGCTTTTTTTTATGTATGTTCGCCGATTACTCCGTGATTTATGACCCGATTTACGTGATTCTTTTTTTGTTCGACGCGGAATAGCTTCTAATTGGTCCCCTAAAAATTTTACATAGTTTGGCCCAGTAGTTTTCATTTTATGAACATTTTTCATGGAAATAATTTTCCCTCCGTTCCATATGTACACCGATTGCTCTGAGATTTATGATTCGATTTACGTGATTTTTTTTTGTTCGACGCGGAATAGCTGCCATGTAGTCCCCTAAAAATATGACATCGTTTGGCCCAGTAGTTTTCATTTTACGATCATTTTTTTGTTTCCGGTTCTAGGGACCTATATTTTTTAAGAAGCGCGGCACCATTCGTAGGTCCACCCATACATAGCTTAAAACTAAAAAGTAACAAATAAAATTTAAAAACTTCGTTTCAAAAAACCGACTTCAAAAACTAAAAAACTAAAATGTATAAAATAACTTATTTCTAAAGCTATTATTATTAATATATATTATCTAAAACATCTTGAAGTCGGTGCAAAGTAAAACATAAAAATTACTATATTTTGAAAATTACTAATCTGGATGTCTTTAAGTTACTCATGTGAATATGTGTTATCTAAGTAAGCGTCCTCCATCTTCGCCCGTATCGTCGTGATCGTGATCAAACGCGAACCTATTTATCATAGAAAAGCCCTGATTGCGAGATGTGTGAGATTTTATCCGTGCAGGAACGGAGAAAGAATATACTTTCCTATGGTCGGGCGGCCTGTCGTAAGAGGCGACAAAACAACCCACTGGTGGTAGAGCATTTGCACGACTGGATGGCTACCACACCCGGTCTAGAGTTTGCCATCATAACAACCTTGATTTGTGTTTCGGCATTAGTGACCAGGTTCCAGTCTCCCTTAAGAGAGCAGCAGCGCATTTGTAACACCTTTGGTGTTGCAAACGTCCATAGGCGATGGTAACCGCTTTCCATCTAGTGAGCCGTCTGCATGTCTGCTGAACTCATGCAATAAAAAAATTTGAAGAAAGATGTGTAAAAAAAGAGAAATGCATCAAGAATAATAATGTGTGTCAACATCTTAGGCCAAATTTATGCTTTGACTTGCTGGATATTATTGTTATTCATTCTATTTGAGCAAGTCCTTGTCTATAGATACAAAGTTAGTATTAGAATTCATAAAAGCCTAAAATAATATAATTAAAAGTTTTCTTAAACGAAAACTACGGACTCTTGTTCCGTACTTTTTTTAGAATATTTAATTGTACATTACTGTAATTTATACACTATTTTATATTTGTTATTTGATTTGTGTGATATTTATTGGATGTTGTTATTCTGTTGATGCTTCTGCTAATTATATATTATTCATATCTAGGTTTTAACTACTACTTATTTTAATGTAGAGTGCTTCTATTACAGTGATTACTAGTGTTTGTTAGTTTTTCTACGGTATATGTTTTTTAGATTATAGATTAATAAGATTTTGCATGTATTTAATGTATGTTGTTTTTATCCTTCGTCTGAAAGTTCTTAAAAAATAATAAGTGGAATATTCCAATGAGTTCATTGTTGTAGTGTTGAATCGCACGTTCCCCTTTTCATCAAGTAAATTTGTGGACACACAACCCGAGCATTGTAGTTTAATTTATTAAAGTTACAAAAGTGGGAGAAAATACTTACAACGTCGATGAGTTGGCTGAGCCGTAAGCCCATTTTGACGGTGAGCCGATCTGAGTTGTTGCCGACTGGCCGGATCAGGCGGTTGTAATTGGACAGCAGGTCGTCGTACAGCCGCTTCGCTTCAGGGTTTGCGTCGCTCAGGCGGCCCCACACGCACAGCACTCCGACCAAAAGCGCCAACACCATCTTAGGCTAACACCACCCCTGCGAACAATACACATACAGTCATCATTATTATTGAAGCGAAACTTCTATATAGACGGGGGTCTTAGGGTTTTTCTGTCACGAAAAAACGTCACGGCCGCGTGGAGGGGCGGCATAAATTTAGATTACACGTGGTGAGAAGCGGCATAATTGTAGAGTAGACTATGGAGGATGCGTTTCTTGATTCCGGATCGAATTCAGCTTTTTTGTTTGATAAAATAAAATATGTCAAAATAAAAAATGCATTCATTAAAATGTACCTAAGATAACCAAATTAAAATTTGCAGCGAATCTGCAAAAAATCTAAATGTGTGCTGGGACATAAGTCGGCGAAATTTCAACGAACAAGTGGAAAAACGAATCGCAACAAAATTTTTACTTGAAGTTTTACGGGCATGTTTTCAAATTGCCACTTGTCCGTTGGCATTCGTTTTTCCACTTGTCCGTTAAAGTTTCACTTTTACTATGTGCCCCAGCACACATTTCGATTGTTTTTTTTTGCATCGATGGTCTTTGTTCTTTATTTGATAAATCAAATAGCCGCAGCAGTTAGTTAAAACTAACTGCTGCGGGTCAACGACCCAAAATGAGTCCTGGCCTCCAAAATGAGAATACTCCACTCCTTTCTGTTCAGCGCTGTTGCCTGCCGGCCATGGGCTTGTAGCTCGCGTAGAGCAGTCCACTACGTCACTTCCGCGATATCTGGGCCGACCAACTGGTTACCGTCCCGTTGGTCTGCCCAGATGGGCACTTTTCACCGCGCGATCCTCCCCCTTTCTATGTAGGTGGCCAAGTCAGCGCAAGCGATGTGCCTTGCTATCACCTATTATATTGTGCTCTTCGAATTACGTCTAATCTTCTTTTTACAAATAGAAATGCGAACACTAGGGTTATCACCTAATTGAAGAAAGTATAGTATTTTGGTTTTTAAGCTGCAAATAACATTTTTTGGGCAAGTTAGATGAAAAAAAGAGCACACATTTATTTTTCCTTATTTATTATATATTTTATTTATTTCATTATTGCATTTTCCATGTGTATTTATTTCTACTTTCTGTTTCGGACAGCAAATATCTTTTATTTTTATTATAATTAATCATAAGTGTCTGAACTTAAAGCACGGCAATGAATTAGCGATAAAAATGTAGTACATTTCATACCAAATATTTTTTCTATAATATATAGTACAATTGGATAAAATTTTGTACGAAACTATATATTTATTGTACGGTTGGCAACCCTAGCGGACACATGTATAATACTTCTATAACAAGTCTGTTCTGTGTGTTGAGTTTGTACAACACGTTTAAAAATGAGATATAATACAAAGGGCTGATTTGACCGGCAGAAACCAAAAATACATCTAATTTTCTTAAGTTACATACATACACAATAAAACCAACCAAGTTTTACGTTTAATAACAACCATAAACAAAATTAAAACTGAATAATTAAAATGAACAAGTTGGCGGAAGGCTGAATAAAATTTTAACAAAACTCGTTGACAATTGTCTTTGTCTACCGTGATCACGGCCACTGAAAAGCGGCCGAAACGTCGGAGTAACCAAAGTCAAATAAATTGCCGCGCTTAAAACCGTTAAAACTAACTACTAACAAAATTACATCTTTTAGAAGTAGCGACGGGGAACAAATATGGATGCGGACACATCTAACAGAGATATCACGTGAAAACTAGTGAACGGATTTTAATCAAATTCGACACAGAGCTAGCTTATATTTCAGGCCAAGACTTAGCATACATTTCTTTGTAATAAATTACGTCGTTTCCACGAGATAGAGGAGTATAACGAAACTGTTTTTTTATTCCTCCGTTGCATACGCGGTCGTCGTGACAACGCTAACGAAGATTCACTGGCAGATGCTAGTCGTCTAATATTTCCAAAAGAAATAAAGAACTTCTAGAAATATGGTTACGCTGTTATAAATTGTCTGTACTATTAAAAGCGTATTTTGAACAATTTTCATTAAAATTGCTTTTCATCCATTACTTTAAATTATTGTTCATTGTAAATATTAACTTTGAAAAGGAAAGTTTGCTTTATTAATTAACAGGTATCCTTGAATCGAGTGCCATTAACAGGCTTTAATTTATATTTTGTTATTAAATCATCAGTTTCATTAAGGCATAAAGTAAATATAACAGCTATACAGATAAATAAAATTGAAGTCTGTTTGTAATGTCAAAATGAGAATCTGAAAAAAAACAGGAGCCTTAATGCGGACCAGGAGATTCCGAAAAGGAGGTTTTTAGAATTTCTGTCTGACTGTCTGGGTGTTCCAGCTAATCTCTGAAACGGCTCGACCTATTTTGACCGGACTTTCACTGGAACTTATGTTATAAGAGGAACTTAGCTTACTTTTAGGGGTTCCGCGAAAAAAAAAAAACTGTTACAAGCGTCCGAAACGCCTAACGGTTTTGATGGGACTTTTACTGGCAGTTTGCTGATGTTATAAGGAATAACTTAAACTAATTTTAAAATTAGAGTTACGCGAAAAAACTTCCAAGGGAAGTCGCGGACACAGCTAGTTTAAAATCAATATGTGCATTAAATGAACGCTTTGGTTCATATCGCATTGTTACTGTATCATGTATGTACACAATTCTGTATAAAACTTTAAAAAAATAACTTAAATATAAATAGAACAACAAATATAAAGAAAAACAATTTTTAGCTAGACGTGTTGCTGCGGAGTTTCTTGCCGCTTCTTCTCCTTAACAGCAATAACACGTTGCGAAGCATAGAATAGGAAGTAACATTAAATTTTAAATTATATGTATGACCTTCAAAAAGTGTTCTCCAGTGGAACTTATTTTGAATAAAATCTTTTGAATTTTAATATGATGGAAAGAAATGGTTATGTTTTGTTTACAATTTTATAATTAAGTTAAAGTTATAGTATTATAATTAAAAGTTTTATAATAAAGTATTTTTATAGTCAAGGTGGCGAACTGCGTCGATGGGGTAAGTTTGAACTTACGTTATTTGAATTTCGAACTATACGACTTACTAGTCTATAGTTATGCTAAAAATGTTTTTTTAGATTTGCACATTAGAATAAAATTTCTGTAACAGGACGTAGGTATGTATGCTAAAAGTGTAAGTTTTGGTTTTGGAACCCTAAAAAGAAACAAACTTTGATTCTCATCAGTGTGCCACGTTTCAACCAATGCAGAGTGCAGATAACCAGTGAGGTCAGGTTAACCGGACTCCAGGCCCGGATTACGGTCGAACTCCGACTTAATTACCGGATAAGGGCGGCTAAGCCACAATAAAACGCACCCTTATAAATCAATCCGGGTGAACTGAGATAAAAGGCCGGTCAGGTTGTGGACGGCCGGTTGTAAATTGTAAATACAAATAGCTTTTTCAACCTTGAATCTGGATGGACTGAAGAAACGAAAATTTGGGTCGTGATATTTTAACTTCATTTTCAAAATAAATTTGCTCGATTCGAATTGTTGGTTTTGTCAAGTATTTGTGTGAATTTAAAATAAATTTATTATTATTATAAACTTTCTTTATTGGAACGATGTTCCTTATCGCGCGTTGCGAAAGGGCGCTAGACGGAAAAAATTAAGACCAAAAGTTGTAACGACACTTTTTGCTATAGTTGTAAGCCGTGCGGCGTTAACAATGCGTATGTATTTACAAAGTCCCGCGCATCTATGACGTGTACGAAAGAATAGACAGAATAATAGACAGACAGAGTGCATATATATATATATATATATATATATATATATATATATATATATATATATGTATATTAGGGTGATCTTTTGGGTGTAAAAAAAATTCTGTGAGAAGATGAGCCCTTAATATTAATAGTAAGATTGAAAAATGTTATCAGACCTTTTTTGTAGAACGTTCAATTCTCTATAAAGATTGGAACAGCGATTTATCAGTCAACCAGTCGTTTGAACTGTAACAAAAATCAGAAGAAGCAAAAAAAAATATCCTGTGTTATTCTTATGGGAATTTAAAAAATGCGATGAGGACAATCTTAATATTAACATTAAGGGCTCATCTTTTCACAGAATTTTTTTACACCCAAAAGAAACTTTTGAGCCTGTTTAGAAAAAAAAAATGTTTTTTTTGGATCACCCCAATATATATATATGTGTGTGTGTGTGTGTGTGCGTGTGTGTGTGTGGGTGTGTGTGTGTGTTACTTCGTTCCATCTGACACCTCTCAAGTTTTTTGTATAAAGAAACACTTACAATGCAAAACTTGTGAAGCAAATCCTTTGTACCCCTTTTTAAGAAAAATTGCGCGGATGGAAGTTTACGAAATTTCGCAAGAATAGAGAAGCGACGAATGCTAATTTTTTTTAAGTATGCATAAAAAATACATTAAAAAAATAAAAAAAACAACACACTATCATGTATTTAGCAGACACACGCATATATACTCTTTTGTTTCTTGTTAAAGTCAAATTAACAGTTTAGCCTGGGCGAAATTTGCGATTATAGAATAATGTTCAAACTTATTATTTAAAATAATTATGGTCGAATTTCGACTACTGGGCGGCCAGTAGTTTAATTAATAACAAACAGTTTGTTGCACTACAAAAGTATAAAACTGTGCCGCAGTGACAATATCCACTTCAAGACAATGACGTAAGAACGTATTATAATAAACTACAGGAATATGAAAATAAGAACACAAGAGTTATTCGAGTCTGTGAGCGCGGGTTTGTGTGTATGTGGTGTGTGTGTATGTTTGTAATGTGTAAAATAATCAAGTGAATATGAATCAGACGAAAGCTTAGTGCATCTGTTACATGGTCCACGTTACAGATGCATCAATCAGATTATAGATCTTTAATTGATGCTAAACAAACTCTTTTTTTCTAGAGTACAACAGATAGATTGACGGTATACCTGATTTAAAGTACTGCCGGCCTCGAGGTAGTGCAGTGGAATGCCACTAATGCCCGAACACGCTTCAGATTATTAAGGCTACACACACTAGACTAGAGGTGGTAGCCATTCAGACAGGTTAATGCTACCACCGGGTTGTGGCTTGTTTTGTTCCCTTTTATTACACGCCGTCCGGCTGAAGTAATAAGTAATCTTTCGTGTAGCAGTATCAAACGTGGTCAGGAAAGAAAGATTTCTTCCCAGACTACTATCACCCACTCTAGGATGGCCTCTGGGGGAGCCCAGTAAGACAACCTTTTTGGTTTATTTATTTTTCTACTATTTTTACATTAAAGTGACATTATCATTATTTTCTGAACTATTAGAAATATTTTTCAATTAAAATTTAAATATTTGTTTATTATTTAAGTTAGCAATATTCTTGCCATTGGTTGTTTGGAAGAGATCGCTTTTTAGAAATAAGACCGCTTTGTACACAATTAGCATAATACTGGTTCATAAGTTTTCTGTAATGGTGTACGATAAAGTGTTATCTATATATATTTAATGAGAAATTAAAGCCTGTCCTGTTCACTTCCTCCATGATACAAACAAAACAATCCAACCATTTTTCGTAGAAAATTCCAAGAGTTACTTTAGTAGTCCTATCTACTAAAAAGATAAGTATATAAACCTTCTCAACCATATTGTCACTTTCATCGCTACAAAAATGCTTCTAGCTAAAGATGACGTCAAAGTAACTACCCCAATGTAAATATGAGGTAAAAGTAAGCCGCTTACGTGAAATACGAGCCCAAGAAACCTACAACTTGAGGGATAGCTACAAGTAGGTGTAGGGATGTGCCACACTTCGGCTATACCGAATTCGCTAGAGAATCCCGGGATCATATAAAGTGTTTATTTAATAGTGATGATGACTTCCTAACCGATTTCGGTTACGGCGATCGCTTCAGTTAAACGGAAGTGGTCAAATACGTAGGATATATTTAGGTGCACAAGCATTTGCAAGAACACTGATGCACACACTCGTCCTCGCCCTCCTGGGCCCAATGGAGCGGCCGGACCGCTACGACTGGAGGAGGGTTTGGATGGGAAAGGAGGGATACTAAGGACGTGAAGGGGACATCCCCTTCACGTCCTAAGTATCGGATAAGGAGAATGGGACGGAAGGGAATAAAGAGGAAAGGAAACTAGACACAAGAAGATGTGGGACACCATTGCTACAGAACAAAGGTAGTGTGACTGTGGGGCTGGGGCCCCGGGTTCGCTTACCCGAATGCATTGCTAGACGGACAACTGTGCAGCAGGAGGCACCCCCTGGGGACTGGGTTTTATTTAATTTTAATTTATAGGAATGAATACCTTTATATAATGTTTACTGAGCCTTCAATATTGAATCAGAAAATCTTTTAAATTATAATTTGATCTTTTTAAATATAATTCATAATCTTATTTTTTAGTTTTAAAACAAAATCAAAGATAATAACAATCAGGAAACTCGAGTTTCTATAAAGAACGTTGATATTTACACTCATTTTCTAAATGATATTTTAGTCAGAACATTCAAACCATTTTATCAATTTATTGTCTCGTGTAAGTCTGGAAGTTGGTGAAAATTAGGATGAAATTTATGCATACAGAAACAGATAAAGAATACTAACTCCTGCAGTCGGCCAACCTGTCTCAGAGACGACTAAACAACCCGCAGCCAGATGATAGATCATTTGCCCATGTAGATGGCTACTACTCCTGGTCTTTAGCATTCCACCATAACAACCTTGAGCTGAATTCTGTCGTCAGTTGCCACGTTTCAGTTCCCTGTTTCGAGGTCGGCAGACCATTGGTAGCACCTTTGGTATTGAATGAATGAAAACACTATAATTCACCAAAATTAAAAGTACGTACTTAAAAACTAGATACAATTAATATTGAACAAAGGGCGGCCTTATCGCTTAAAGCGATCTCTTCCAGGCAGCCTCCTAAACTAACGTAAATATAGATATTTTTTATCACGTATAGGTTCACGTTTGACCATTATCTCGCTCGATTTGAGCCGTGATATGGTCTAAGATCGAGCACACTTACCTAGAAGGTACCTATTCGCACGAGACTTGAAGACACCCAGGTTGTAGGTTTCGGGAAAAACAGACTCTGGCAGTGTGTTCCACTCCCCTGCGGTGCGTATAATGGAGGTGGACTCAAAGCGCTTTGTTCGAATAGGTATGTCCACCATATAGCGGTGTCGCATGCCAGTGCGTCTGGTTGTCCGATGATGAAAGAGAGACGGTGGGATAAGATTGAAAAGCTCCGATGCACTAAAATTGCAAATATCTATAGGCTACAGGAACCAGTTCCTTAATAAAAACACGCGTTAAAAGAAATAAGCCAGCAATCAGATTCATTGATTCATTCATTCCTTGTCACGTGAACCAAATTACCGAAAGACTATGTACGACAAAATATTAACCAAAACTTGTCACAGCAACTCAGAATAAATTGTTATCCCACCAAACTGCCGCGTTCCGGTTACCTAGTATTTCTAATACCACCGAACATCCCGGGCAGTCCCATGTCCGGTTTTAATCCCGGGATAAGTTATACGCAACAACCCTAAGCAGGTGCTTACTAGAATTTTGCGAAGGAAATGTACGAAAAAAAGGTTTATTTTATGAGATACCGCGTGTAACGCATAATGCCTTATAACAGCGGAGCGGCGTCGTTAGCGAGATCCTGTGCTACGATATATGCAACCTAAATAGAATGGTTGAATCGCAAATTATACATAAAACGGTTTATCGTTTGCGTTATTGTTTTTAAGGTGTTTTCAGTACGCGCAACCTAGAGCCCGGTTCTGCTATTGCAATATCTTGGCAAATTTACAAAAATTGGAAGAAAGAAATATTAAGGATAAAAACTAAGTTAATATAAATAGAAATAAAAACTTGTTTTTTAAAAAGGTTTTTAAATACAAGCTTTTGAGATCCTGAATATCATGTAGCAGCAGAGTGCTAGCCAAGACAAGTAAAACGAGCCCAAACACGACGGGTCTATCTCGTTTAGTACTGGAGTTCCTGTGCCCACCTTTCGACTCCATCATCAGATCAGTCCCATGGTACCAAATTATTGCATTTTCACGCGATATACATATGCGTGCAAAATTTCAGCTCAATCGGAAACCGGGAAGTTGGTCACATTTAACTTGCAAGATTCCATCCGAACTTACATACATAGGTACATCCATTGCAAGTTAAATAAAAGCCTGTAAAAAGACAACAAAAACAAATAAGTTCTAAATTGGACCCAGTCTCAGCATAATACTAGCCAACGAGGACTAGCGCTGTTCTTCCGTCTGGGACCATAAAGTGAAGTCACGGCGGACCTTACAACACACATAACAACAACAATAGTATAATAAGTTTGATAAAGGTAAATGAATTGTACACAAAAACAATATAATAAAGCAATAATTTAAATAACACATAAATATATACAATCATTGTAGCAACACACACCACGAAACAAATAACATATATCTATAAATTAACCAAATTATTATAAATTAAAATAAATAAATTCCTAAAGTCATAAAGCACTTGTGTCATGCCTAAGTAAATTAATTAAACAATAAATAATTATAGCTTTAATTTAACTTTTTGCACGATAAAAAGTTAATGCTTCCAAAATAATCGCAATTTAATCAAAGCTAAAACCAAAAAATCATAATACATATGGAATTAATTAAGCAGGAAATAATTATAGCATTAATATAGTATCATATACAAAGATCAACAGTAGACGCTTCCAAAATAATCTCAATTTATTCAAAGACAAAATACACAATCGCAATTTTTCTCGATATTTCGGTGGTATTTTTATTGATTATAGCAGCGATAGATCTTTGCGAACTTAAATTAACTATAATAGTTCATTAATCTCTCTGGGAGACGCTACGAACAAAATTATCTTGACAAGTATTATAAAACACATCAAATCTACTGAATTAACAAAATGAGGGTAGTCATAAAATAATCTATTTTTTATTTGCGAATGAAACAATACACAAGACCTTGAAAAAACTTTACTAATTTCATGCCTGAATTAGGGGTCTCCTATTTTTGTTACTAAAACTAAATTACTACAAGTTGCGACCCGGCGCCGAGCTGAGTAGGGTACTACTAATTTAACAACTTTTAATTAGTTAGCCTCGTATTTAAAAGCGTTTTGTTTCATAAAAATACATGGGATTTTTGAAGAACCTCCTTTTCATTAAAACTTTTTTTGTAAGAAAACATGGTTTGCGGATAGAATCTACATACATATATATATATATATGTAGGTCAGATACGAATTCGTCGACGTGGAAACCTTGGGAAATTTATAGATATGATATTTATTTTACTAGAAATTCCCCTAGATTCTTGGAATCAAAAGCACAGCAGATTTTAAAGCCGGGAGTTTACTGTTGGTTAATGAAAATCGCATTAGTTTTTGCGTAAATGTCGAACAAAGAGACAAATATTTTTTTTATTAAATACAAAAGACTACACTTTTATAATATTGTAAATTATAATTTACAAATGATGAAAAACTGTACTACAATAAATAAGTAATTTTGAAAGTAGTATTACACATTTCTTATATATGTATTTCAAATGCCCGAATAGAATCGAGGATGAACAGGCGGAAGTATTAAAAAAGGTATATACATATGTACGTACATCAATATGTATATCAATATATAACAATATATAAAGGTCGGTTTAAGTCGTGTACACGAGTAAGATACAACTAAATTAAGTGGTGGTACAGGCTTACACAACTAACTTACCAATTCGTTTTTGCCGAAATACTCACATTATTTTATTGCTTTGTAGTATTTTATTCATCCCTACTACTCCACAGTACCTTAAAGAACGCTTCGAATTTATTTCTTGCTCTTACAATTTGCGCCCTTCCAGTCAACATAAACTTATTACTCGTATTCATTATACAACGTTTTTAAATAGTTCTTTCACGGTAAAGGCTGTCCAACTTTGGAATACACTGCCTATTGCTGTCAGACAAGCGAAATCTCTAATAACTTTTGCAATATAATATGTAATTTTATATAATTAGTATTATATTGTATAAAGCTTTATATTTACGTTAAAATAGTTGCATTTTATCACTATATATATATATATATATATATATATATGTCGGAGAGAAGCTTTAATTGGACGTATTGTTGACTGGATGTATAACGCACAATATCATTTGTTTACATTATAATCACTTCTAAAATTCTTAATGTAATTTAATTAGATTTGTTAATGTTTCTATAACTTCAAGATCGTTCTAACCTAATAAAAGTCATGAATATTGTAACTTAATAAACGACCAATCAGAGCAGAGCATATGGCAGAGCGGGGTCAGACGCCCTCTATACTTTTGAGTAGTATCTACTTCGGTAGACGGAGGAGTTTTTGTGGCACATTTGGTTGGTGGCTACAGGTCGAGTTGGACCTTTGAGAGTTTTAAAGAAAGTATTGAAGCTGAAAGTATGAGCGGGTGCCCTGAACCCGCTGCTCGGTCTAAACTATGTCATAATGTTGATCAAATCTAAATTAAAAGTGTATAAACCGTGGCTATTGTGTTTTATGCTCGCATTTTATCCTGATGACGCCCACTTAACCTGCAATAACTAAAGATGATGTCGTGAGAACGAGGCCGTTCTGCGACATCAGAAGTGGGATCTCAGCCTGTGCCCACAATAAAAGCAATGACTGCGAAGCCTTGCCAGTATAAGAAGGCGTGCTGATGGATTGAAGGATGCCCACAGTGGAAGCAAAAGCATTTGAGGACGATTGACATGTCGGGGCCATCGGCGGCAATAGCGGCGACGTAGTGGTGACGTCCTGAATGTGCCTGTGGAGCGGCGGTGTGTCGGCCTATGCATGGTTTGGTCACCGTTGGGCTTACTATGTGTCGGCTTGGTTCAAATTCACGTTAGTACAGCGAGTGGAAGTGCAATCTTATTGATCGTGCAGGGTAAGATAAAAATTACGTGCCTATTCTACCTGGCACAGGAGGTATGGTAATTTTTAATTATTATTAAAGTGTGAATTCTGAAAATTAAGAATTTTAATGTAAAAAAATTATAGTTCATCGTTTGTGGTAGACAATTTTACTACCCTCATATTTGATTGATATTTCTCGTGTACGAAAAATTACGATATGGTTGCCAAAAAATGGAAAACTAACAAATTACGTAGGTAGTTTACTTTTTCATCATTATTTTTGGGAGTTGGTTACTTACAAGAAAACTTGTGTTCGTTATAAACGATGTGCGTGTATTCATTGTCTTTTCAAGTCCACCTTCCAAGAGTTTTTATAATGTGAAAATCGGGTCTAGTTTTTTAAATTATTTTACTTGGATTATGTATGGTAGACAGTTGCCTTTGACATATTATTCCTATGCGACGTTTTCCTTGGTTTTCTGATTAAGATAAGAAAACTACTGTATGTTATAAACGATGTGCATGAAATTAATTGTCTTTTCAAGTTTACCTTCCAATATTTTTTATGTGATAATCGGATCTAGTTTTTGAGTTTTTTTTACTTAGATAACGTATAGTGGAAAGTGGTTATGACACATTATTGCTACGCTATGTTATCTTTCTTGTAAAAGTAAGTTTACAGGCATTATATGAAAGACATTTTAGATTCAGATGATTAGAATTTTACCGTGAAGAAAGTGTGGCTATGAAGAAGTTTGAAAGCCACTATAAGGTACTCAGGGGGTATTTACGTTAGTAGACACTTTGGTAAGTTGATTTTTTATTTAAGATTATTTTTGTGATGGTTTCAAATTCGAATTAGGGTGAATACCCTAGTTATTGAACGCATTGTAAATTGGAAAATTATTTTGAGTTTGTTTGTTCCTCTATTATTATGAGTTTTCATAAGTTTTCGACCCTGGAGCCCGAGGAGTGATAACCTTGGTTGCTCTGATTGCCTACTCTAGTCACAAGGACTGTCATCCGAGCCACGCCCAGCGGGGGTTGGTTGAGAGTACATCACTCATTTAGATGTATTGGTTTGATTGACTGATTGAGAAGTGTTGTTAGCGGGTTGGATGACTGATGCGTTCATACGGTTTTTGTTTGAAGTTAAAATAATGGAATTTCAATAATTATTAAACTTGGTAAATGCAGTTGACTATTATAATGGGTAGTTTTTAAATTTAGAGGTACATATAGAGTGAAAGATTTGTCTGATAGTTAAAATGATAAAGGTTTACAATGTTCGTGTTTCTTGAGTCTCTGGGTTTATTTAACCTTTGTAACAGGCGCGGTGGCCAGTGAAATAGAGGCGAGGTGGCCAGTGAAATAGAGGCGAGGTGGCCAGTGAAATAGAGGCGAGGTGGCCAGTGAAATAGAGGCGAGGTGGCCAGTGAAATAGAGGCGAGGTGGCCAGTGAAATAGAGGCGAGGTGGCCAGTGAAATAGAGGCGAGGTGGCCAGTGAAATAGAGGCGAGGTGGCCAGTGAAATAGAGGCGAGGTGGCCAGTGAAATAGAGGCGAGGTGGCCAGTGAAATAGAGGCGAGGTGGCCAGTGAAATAGAGGCGAGGTGGCCAGTGAAATAGGTGCGAGGTGGCCATTACAAAGTGAATGAGAGGCGAGGTAGCGATTGAAAAGTGGTATCGATAGAATGAGAAGCTGGGTATTATTTGGAGATATTTTTGTGTTTGATGTTTTGATTTGTGTTTTGACATTTGACCCAAAATACGTAGCTCGATGGCGACGAGGTGGCAGTTTCGATACTGCTGACTTGATTTGGTGTGTAGTCTGGAGTCTGTTAGGACTCGGATCTCAGAAAAAAAAATCCAGAATGAAGTTGTTGCGCAGAAGATAAAATGTACACGATGTCCTTGGTCAGGAGTGGCCGAACTATAATATCTCTTTCTTTTTGCAGATAATCCATAATGGGTGGCCTATTACACGAGGGCGTGTAATATGTCAGGAAGGCCGTGTCGGAGAGAAGCTTTAATTGGACGTATTGTTGACTGGATGTATAACGCACAATATCATTTGTTTACATTATAATCACTTCTAAAATTCTTAATGTAATTTAATTAGATTTGTTAATGTTTCTATAACTTCAAGATCGTTCTAACCTAATAAAAGTCATGAATATTGTAACTTAATAAACGACCAATCAGAGCAGAGCATATGGCAGAGCGGGGTCAGACGCCCTCTATACTTTTGAGTAGTATCTACTTCGGTAGACGGAGGAGTTTGTGGCACATTTGGTTGGTGGCTACAGGTCGAGTTGGACCTTTGAGAGTTTTAAAGAAAGTATTGAAGCTGAAAGTATGAGCGGGTGCCCTGAACCCGCTGCTCGGTCTAAACTATGTCATAATGTTGATCAAATCTAAATTAAAAGTGTATAAACCGTGGCTATTGTGTTTTATGCTCGCATTTTATCCTGATAACGCCCACTTAACCTGCAATAACTAAAGATGATGTCGTGAGAACGAGGCCGTTCTGCGACATATATATATATATATATATATATATATATATGACGGAGGGAAGCTTTAATTACTTCTAAAATTCTTAATGTAATTTAATTTGATTTGTTAAATGTTTCTATAACTTAAAGATCGTTCTAACCTAATAAAAGTTATGAATATTGTAATTTAATAAACGACCAATCAGAGCAGAGCATATGGCGGAACGGGGTCAGCGCCCTCTATACTTTGAGTAATATCTACTTGGGTAGACTGAGGAGTTTTTGTGACACATTTGGTTGGAGGCAACAGGTCGAGTTGGACCATGGAGTATTTTAAAGAAAGTATTGAAGCTGGAAGTATGAGCGGGTGCCCTGAACCCGCTGCTCGGTCTAAACTATGTCAAAATGTTGCTCAAATCTAAATTAAAAGTGTATAAACCGTGGCCATCGTGTTTTATGCTCGCATTTTACCCTGATGACACCCACTAAACCTGCAATAACTAAAGAAGATGTCGTGAGAACGAGGCCGTTCTGCTACACACACATATATATATTATATATATATATATATATATATATATATATATATATATATATATATATATATATATATATATATAACATATGTGTATATTTGTATATATAGTATAGTTATTTATTTATTATTAAAATGTAAGTAATCGTACAATTATTATGTATACCACCATCGCCACTGTTAATCAACAATATTCTTGCAACGGATTGTCTGGAATAGCGATAAGACCGCTCTTTGTACACAATTAGAATAATACTACTTCGCAAGTTTTCAGTAATGGTGTACATTAAAGTGGTATCTATCTATCTACAATTCCTTCTCGATGTACCTGTTTAGTAGACCAGTTTCAATAGCGAACCACTGACCACTGTCTACGAATCGTGCAAACGGAAAAGAGATACGAATGCATAACACGCAATACTCTGCCTTTTACGCTTGCGAATAAAATTCATTATAGATTGTTTACATACAATGTGGAAAACCGTCGGTCAAAATTATAATTTGTTTATTACTCTAAGTGAGTGGTTAAGCCAACCGCGTCTCATTCTAAATTTTGAATTTTTTGACCTAATGTGACCACATGCTGACGACGAACAAAGACATGGTGATGAAACTTGCCAATCCAACATGTGGGCAGGTGGATATTATAGAAAGATAGATAACACTTAATTGCTCACCAAATGTACAATTTCGAAAAATACACAATTCGGTAGTTGACAATTTTTGAGAAACAGGTTTATTTTAGCCAAAATATTAATATTTCAGCAAAAAAACAACAGTTACAGTTACAACAGTTAACAGTTAGTTTAATTTAGCAATTTTATAAATATTTTGACATTTCGTCACAAAAACGCGTCAAGCTGTCATGGCGTCTCGTATAACGTCACAGTCTGCAAAACAAACATCTCTTTCGTTGAAGTGTTATCTGAGAACTCATTGATAACTTCTTGTGTTTTGCACACTATGACGTCACGCGCACTGATCGGCGTTCATTGTCACGTGGCTAATGGCTGCAATATAACAATTTTATTTCTCAAAAATATCAATTAATATTTAATATTTTAGTTAAGACAATTTATTTTTGTCATATTTAGATCGTAATCTACGATATATATGAAAATTTTTCATACTGTCTACCGAATTACAATATTGTCATGGTAGGCGGCCTTATCGCTTAAAGCAATCTCTTCTAGGCAACCTAACTTAAGGAAAAGTTTGACCTAATCTGGCGACCTATGTAGTGCAGATTATTAGGTATATCATAAACAAACATACTTAAACTACATATTTCATAAATTAAATACACATACTTAAATTACTTGATGTTATACGATGTGATTAATAGCCAAATATGATTAGATCAGGCATTGTGTAACAAAAAAAAACATTGAAGTTTTGACATTCAGTTTGAAATCAGAGAGACTAAAATTTTATTGACATAGATTTAAATCGATCTTTTACTGAACAAATATTGATGACATCAAACTAATAAAATACAAGCCGTCGGTTCATGAATTACAAATCCGCACTAAATATTAAAACCATCATCAAAACTCCTTAAAATCTAAAAGTAAACTCTATGTCGCGGGAAATAAAGACCATTTTCCTTTTAAAAGTCTATGGACCAAATTTAACGGGATATTTGATAAAGAACTTTCAATCTAAATTAAATCAGTTTAGGGTCGTATTTTGAATGAGTGGTGTGATAGGGAAGGGCCAAAGATTATGTGGGATTTTGATTTTAAAGTGACTCGATTTATTTTTATGCGATGAACTAAATTGGTGCTGGTCGGGTATTTCCGTTTTATGGTTGGAATATTTTTGAAATTTGTTAGTGATATTTGCGTATTTTTGGCAACGTAAAAAAAGTATTTAATATGAAAAAGGCACGGTTCTTAAATAAGGTAGATAAAATGCAATTTGAAGTGTCCTAATAATAATATACTAGTGGTCGCCCGTGGTCGAAATTCGACCATAATAATTAATTTAAAATATAAATTTGAACATTATTACGGTTCTGTTGTCAAAAACTTATACTTTTAGAATCACAGATTTCGCCCAGGCTACACTTCTAATTTGACTTTAACAATAAACAAAAGTGTATAATATATATGCGTGTGTGTGTCAAATACATGGTAGTAATGTGTGTAATGTCTTTTTTTATTTAAGCATATTTAATGCATATTTTTTTTAAATATTAGCATTCTGCACTCCTTCTCTATACAAGCTGTGAGTGTGCAAAATTTCATACTCCTCCGTACGCGCAATTTTTGTAAAAAGGGGTACAAAGTTTTTGCTGTGGCTTTGCTTCACATATTACTATATAGATTAACATATTCCTTTTTACAAGTCTATGTATATATATATATATATATATATATATATATATATATATATATATATATATATATATATATATATATATATATATATGATAAGGCGCCTCTATATTGTATTTTATTTGAGTTTTAAAACATTATTGTATGTGATTCTTACATGTCTTACATTATCTTTTTAAATTTTATAAGCAGCGATATGGTTGTTGTTTTGATATTATATTAAATTTAAAATTAAATTCTGTTTAGATTTATGTACGTATATTTTGTGATTTCACAGCTTTTATATGGTTTTAGATTTATAGAGATAATTTTGTTAAATTTATGTTAGACGTATGTAAGGCGAGTGGCATGCATTTATAATTATATTATGTAGTAATTAAATGAGTTTGTAATGAATTAAAAGGTTGTGTTAATCGCAGACAGATGTGATACAACTGAAGTAACATTTTATGCTGATGAATGGAAATAAGAATTGACAATTAAATAATGGTTAGTTTTCGCTATTTGGCACAGCTCGAGTAAATTAATATTAAATTTAAAAATTAAATGTGTATTGATCCCATCCACTTTAATTAATGTACTCTTTTAATTCAACGAACAAAATATATTTTTATTAATAAACCATTAATTACTCTTCTTGTTTGATTAAGGAACCTTCGGTATTTACTGGATTACCGAAATGAATATCGGCTTAGCTTAAGATTAAATATGTATAGGCAGCCTGCGGGGTTTTGCATATGGTCCAATTTGTAAGACATTAAAGGATTTAATATCCACACTTTCTTGGTTATAATTAAATGTTTGTTATGATATAGGATGATGCTTTTATTAATAAAAATCAAAAGACAGCCTAATGGTCTACCTGGCAGAAAATAGGTATCAGTCACCATTTCTATGGAAATTTGCAAATTCAGACGTGTTACAAATATAGAAATGTTATGATATCTTAAAAAAAGTTACATTGTAGCGCTCTGGGAAGTCCTAAGCTCATACGAAATCCCTAGTGTGCGATGGAGAATTATTTATGAGAATCTTTTTGTACACGCACGTAGTGGCTCAAGGAAATGAGAATAGATGACCAGTTGATGATGAGCTGCAGTACGGTGATGCAAAGATGACGAAGGCTCTATTATTTGTACATTTATTTATCTATGCACATACATACATACATACATTACTTCACGCCAGGTCCCTTGTGGGGTAGGCACGAACAACAGAGCGCCATTTAGGCTTATTCTTACACACCTCACTTGCTTCTTTGACATTCATAGTTCTTGTCATGCACGCTCGTCTGTTATTAAGGCTCCTGACATCACCTTCTGCTAGTACATGATCAATTTGATCATGGAAGGTGTGTCGTGGCCTTCCGCGACTTCTGCATCCATCCACTTTTGCATTGTATATATGTTTAGTCATTCTTTCATCATACATTCTTTCCACATGCCCGAACCACCGGAGCATTCCTTTCCTTACCTTCACCCCGACACTCTCTTTCAGACCAACTCTCTTTCGTACTTCGGTATTACGAACGCGGTCCGCGAGCGTCACTCCGCAGATTTTGCGCAGTGCTCGCATCTCGACCGCGTTTACTCTACTTTCGTGCTCTCTATTCCATACCCAACTCTCGCTTCCATACGTGAGCGTAGGTACCAGCACCGCGTTGTGTATGGCAAGCTGGGCCTTCTGGCTGAGGTTCTTAGCGCCTAGAAGTTTACCTAACGCTCCATTCACACTATTCCCCAAATTCACTCTTCTTTCTATATCAGCGGTGTACCTTCCATCCCTGCTAAAAGCACATCCGAGATATACAAACTCATTCACTTGTTCCAGCATAACATCATCGACCATTATCCTTGCATTCGTTCTGGTTGTTTCTCTTTCAAACACCATCACCTTTGTTTTCTTCGCATTCAAACGTAAGCCTCTCGCCTGACAATCATCTTTCATCATTGTGACTAGTGTTTGCAGTTCTGATGGGGATTCGGCTAAAAGCACGGCATCATCCGCATAAAGCAAGCTGCTAACAACTAGATCACCCATCCGCACCCCAACATCCATCAATCTTAATCTCTGGAGACAATTGTCCAGATATAGGATGAACAGCAAAGCCGACAGCACGCAGCCCTGCCGGACGCCAATATTGACGTCAAACCAGGGCGACAAGCTGCCGTTCACCCGCACGCATGCCATACAGTCCTCGTAAGTGGACTGTACAGCACGCAGCAAGTGGCCATCAATCCCATATCCGGGCAATATGTCCCAGAGGTCCTTCCGTACAACCCTGTCAAATGCTTTCTCTAGATCCACAAAACCGCAGAAAACCTTCCGGCCCATAGCCAGCTGCTTCTCCACGATATTGCGGAGCGAGAAAACTTGATCCATACATCCCCTTCCATTTCTGAAGCCCCCTTGTGCATCCCACAGTAATCCATCGGATACCACTCTCATTCTCCTTTCAACAATTTTCGCATACACTTTAGATGCTGTGCTGATCAAACTGATGGCCCTGTAGCTGGCGCACTCCATACGTGACCCCTTGCCTTTATACAAGGGCACGATGACAGCGCGCCTCCAGTCGTTGGGAACCTTTCCCGTCCTCCAGCACAAGTTGCATAAGGACAGGAAAGCGTCCCGGACGCAGGTGCCACCATATTTGATCATCTCAGCAGACACACTATCGATTCCTGCTGCCTTTCCATTTTTCAGACTTCTTATCGACCATTCGATCTCTTCCAAAGTGATCTCGGATGCTGACTCCTCGAAGTCAGTCACAGACTCAGTCGTGGTGCCAGCATCCGGGATATTATCATACATTTCTCTAAAATATTCACTCCATCGCGCTAAAACCTCTTGTGGGTTAGCAAGAATGTCCCCTCCTTTAGATTTAATTCTTTCCATTCTGGAAGCTGACGAACATCCCCGAGACTTCTTAACCTCTCTCCAAAAGAGTTTGGTATTTGCCTCGAAGTTCTCCGTCAGCTTCTCTTCTACTTTCAATTTTATTCTTTCACGCTTCTCTTTCACTAAAGCTTTGGTTTCATTCTTGCAGAGGCGATACATTTCTTTCTTCATCTCTTTCATGCTGTCATTCTGATGCAAAGATGCAATATAATCCAGCCAGGCTTTTCTCTTTCTCTCTACGCTAGATTTGACATCCGCGTCCCACCATTCGTCACCTTTCGTTGTTATATGCCTCTTTGCGCATCCACATGCTTCTTTTGCGCTTTCCACTATACTTTCTTTCATACTATCCCAGTCATTATTCACATCTAAGTCGGAGAAGTCCGCTTTTGCAAGCCTTTCTTCGACTAGGCGCGCATACATACTCCTTATACTAACATCTTCCAATTTTTCACATTTTATTCTTTCAAGCTCCCCGAAATTGGTACGCTCTCGCCAGTGCCTCCACTTCTTGAAAAGGCCCACAAACCGGCTTATCACCAGGTAGTGGTCCGTTCCAAGAGTGGGGCCTCTGTAGGCTCTTGTATCCATTATTGTGTTTCGGAGGCGACTATCTATTAAAATCAGATCAATCATACTTTTCTGTTCGTTCATTCTCCATGTATACGTGTGTATATCCTTATGATGGAATAAGGTGTTCGACACAAGCAAGTTTCTTTCCATGCATACGTCTATGATTGGCTTACCAGCATCGTTTGCTCTCTTGTCGCCATAGGGTCCAAGGACAGCCTCAAAGCCGTCTCGTTTGGTCCCCACCCAGCCATTAAGATCACCACACATAATTAGTCTTTCGTTCCCTTCAGCCAGATCCAGAATTTCTCTCACAGACTCCCAAAACTTCTCGAGTTCTTGGGGATCCGCTGAGCTTACGGGAGCATAAGCTGCGACCAGAAAAACTCGCGTGATCCCCAGTTTTAGACGGACCCAAAGAAGTCTCGGGTTCACCAGACAATAGTCTTTCACTCCAGACACAAAGCGGGATGAGAGTACGACGCCTACCCCCCCACTTGCACGCTTGTCCAGGTCCACGCCGGACCACAGAACAAGCATGCCATCGGGGAGGTCATCGACGTCACACCCCTTCCGCTTTGTCTCCGTCAGACATAAGGCATCCAGGCTTCTCTCATTCATTATATCAATCATTTCGTCCATCTTATCTTTCATTCCACCTCTCACATTCCACGTGCCTATACGGCACTCTGCTCCTCTCGACCCGCCAGGTTTGGCGCTGCGTGAAGGGTGGCGGCCCCCTTCGCCGCATGCGCAAGAGTCCACACCGACGGGGGCGCATCGGTGAGCGTCGCCTGCGGGGGACGCCCTATTATGCTCTGCAGTCAGGTGGATTCTGGTCAGAATTGTGGCCCTCTGGGCCAACTCAGGCACAGCAATGCAGGAACGGAGAAAGAATACAATTTCCTTCGGCCGGGCGGCCTGTCGTAAGAGGCGACAAAACAACCCACAGCCAGGTGATAGGGTATTTGCCCGACTGGATGGCTACCATTCCTAGTCTAAAGTATGTCGCCATAACAACCTTGAGTTGTATTCCGGCATCAGTGACCAGGTTCCAGTCTCCCTTAAGAGAGCAGCAGCGCATCTGTAAGCACCTTTGGTGTTGCAAATGTCCATAGGCGATGGTAACCGCTTTGCATCAAGTGGGCCGTCTGCCTGTCTGCTGAACTCCTGCAATAAAAAAAAAAGAAAATAAGCTGAGTGCAAACCACGTTTGCTGAAAATGCGTACAAATTCTCAAAACATACTTTTTTCGACGCATATAAGTAATTTAAGTACGTCACTATTTCTTTAAATAAATAAAAAAATCTTTAATTCTTGCGGGACGGGCTATGTATTTTAAGAAGCTAAAAAACAACCCAAAGTTAGTACGCCATATGTCCATCTAGATGGCTACCATCCTTGGTCTAGAGAATGCCGCGATAACAACCTTGAGTTTTGTTTCGGCATTAATTTCGATCCCTACTTCGAAGTTGACACCACATTGGTAGCACCTTTGATGTTGGCAATATCTATAGGCATCGGTAATTATTTTCTATCAGGTAGTCGTCAGCCTGTCTGTTATATTCTAGCAGTAATTATTATTAGTTAATTGACGGCCTATGTGGTTGAGCGGGCTAAGCCTTTGCCGGCCTACCTCACTGCAACGCAGAGGCTCCGGGTTCAGTTCCTGGTATAGTAAATTTCAGAAACGTATTTTCTCCGTTATTTACCATGGTCTGGGTGTCTGGGATCGGCTCCAGAGTAGTCCGTTGTATATTACTCATAACACAAGCGTAACTTGTTTAATTTGGGGGTGTACAATATATGTGTTTGTCTGCCGATTATTATTATCTATTTATTACTAAAAAATCTTATTAGTTCTTTGTAGCCCTCATCATTATAAAACGGTATAAGCAGCAATATGGGGTTTTTTAAAAGTATATTATAAAATTTCTTTGACGCCGTCAGCGCGTTAGTGACCTCTCTGGTGTTGCAAACGTCCATAGGCGACGGAAACCGCTTTCCATCAGGTGAGCTGCCTACCTGTCTCCTGTACTCTAGCTATAAAAAACAGCAAGAAAAATCTTTATTGTTTGTAATACGAGCCTTCGAGTTAGCATCGGTTAGCGCTGTTACATTTTCCGCTACAGGCCATATTTTGGGCCACAGCATGTAACACGAGGTTGGTAAATGGAAGCGCGCTCCGCCTTGAGACCCCAAATCCTTCGTTTAGAATTAAAATACCTGATACGAGCCCACGACAGCCGACACGTGGTAATTTTGACCCTTGTTAACAATATTTGGGTATGAAATATGAGTAATAATAAATTTATGACAAGCCCCGATAATTATTTAAAATTTGGGTCCTATTTATCGAAACACTTTATTCATTAGCTGAATAAAGCATGGAGTTAATAATATGCATTTAATTTATTTTCTGATATTAATAACTTTGCGAAAGGAATAAGTTGCATTTGGTAAAATTGTGGGAAAGTTCATGTAATCAGTATTAACAAGGTCACAAGTACTATAATAATAAAGCCTGATCGGTTTCTGTCAGCTAAGATTGCTTAGATTAAGATATACTTTCAACGAAAATTGAACAGTTTTTGAGAATTGGGTATTATTGATTAAATGGATGCTTTAGGGTTTGGTAAACAAATGACAAAAACCAAACAGTTGACGTTCATGAACTAAACGAAACCATTCAATGCAGATTAATTATACACTTTCCCGAACTATTTAATTGTATTGAGACATAAGAAAAGTTAATGCAAAATGCGTACGAGCAATATATCCAAAAATATAATAGAAAACCTTAAGCAAAACGAATTAAAATTATGGCCTAAGAACACTGTCCAGGTAGCTTTTTGGGATACATAATCATCTATATATATAAAATAAAGTCGTGTTAGTTACATCGTATACATACATATATACAATAGGATAATAACTATGAATATATATAAAAAATCGCAAAAAAAAGATAAAGAAAATAATTTTTAGGTTTGGATACTCCGCCTTCTTCCGCACTTGACAGCTCACGTCACCCACACTTATAGATTATTTGTAATAACTGATGTTCATTAAAAATCAGTGACACACCAGAATGGTTTAGATTCAAAATTAGACCCGGTAGATGGCACTGGAATCGGGTACAAGATTTTTATTTTTTCTGGGCAGGACAGCGTCTGCTTGGACCGCTAGTATACATATACAAATATGCAAATTATGTAATATAATGTAATGTAGCCTGTTAAAAGCCGAAATATTACACTTCCTAAATATTTGATTAACTTATTTAGATTAGTAACTTCAATATAGCATATATACATATCTATACTAATTGGTCTTCACGGCCCTATCTCACATACCAAATTTTGTGGAATTAGGATTAAATATGTTACGGCATACAGAAGCATAATACATATTTCTATTGAATTTCATTAAATTAGACCCAGTGACATACTTACACAGTCTGATAGTTAGACATGTGGACAGAGAGATATAGTACAGGTAGTGAGACGGCGGAAAGATGGGACAGGTTAAAAACCTATTAAGTAAAATATCAAAAAAGTTAGAATGAAATTGCTGTCGATGACAGCTAATCTCATAACTTAAATATAAAAATGTGTATCACTATAGTTATCTCCTTAGACAAGAAATCTCCTCCACAAAGTGCCACCGAATTGACAATAAAGCATCCTCTGCGTACTTTCAATGCATAGTCAATAGAATTTCCGTCGCAAAAAGACACATTGAAAATATTTAAAGTTGCAATATAAAACGTATGCTTCATTGTACGAGGGAAATTCAATTTGGTGTCCATACATAACTGTCTTTGCGAAACGGAAGGCTGCTACATTGAAATATTGAGGCAGTGCGAGATAGCGTACTTTGAGACAATGACGCCGGGTCTTTAAGGAAATGTACATCAATCTTTAACTGTGTGCCAATGTTTAGACTCCGGAGATATATTTCAGCTTCTTTTCGAGTCTCACAGTCATTTCGTCAGAAACAGAACTTTTACAAAATCATAAAGTCCATCCGTACGACGTATCAGTCTTTTGTAAATACTGGTTTGTAATATTTGTTCTTTTATACATATTTAAATATTTTTTCATAGTATTGTTACACGCGGACAAAAGTGAAAGAACACCTGCAGTTTAATATTAGGTATTTCGATTCTAATTACCTTTTCCGTGTTTGGACTTCTTTTGTTTATTTGTAATAAGACATTAATAATGCGTACTTATAGATTAACAATGCGTACGGGCATTGTTTTATACTAAACTATACAGGAGGGGTGAGGCAGTCAAGCGACGATTACGATACGAGCAAGACGTGTGTACATTCAATAAGCTACTTAGTGACGGACAGTGCGCGTGTTATTGAATCCTGTTGTTTGTACTGGTTTTGTCCAGTTACATTTGTACCTGTGTTATACGTGTTTGTATAGTTCTAATAAATTCTATAGTAATTCCAAAGGCATTTTAATTCGAGTTCCGTAACTCGTAACAGTATCTTAGCAATCTTTGTTACCTGTCGTTACAAATAACTCTTCAATAAAACGCACATGAAGAAGACTATCTTTTATTTTCAACACGTTATCAGCACGAATCTCTAAAATTTAGCTTAACTCATATTGAAAACAAGTACTAGGTTTTTATTTAGTCGAAAGAAGTAAAGTTATTGTGTAACAATGCCTCTTACTATACAATTCTGTAGAAGGGAAGACTATTCCACATGGAAATTGAAAAGGAGGAACGTGTTGCTACAAGAGGACCTTTGAGAAACTATAGAGGGATATCCAGAAGGTAAAGATAATAATTACTTCTGAATTAGTAAAATCTAGAAGTCACTGAGTAAATTCTGTATGTCTCTGAAATTTACCTCCCACGATAGAGAGCTCTTTAGCTTACCCGAGAATATATTTCTGTCTCATTTGAGTACTAGAAACAAGAAACTAGAGATAACCATCTATTCTGTAACATCACTTTGTTCGTGCCTACCCCGCAAGGGACCTGGCGTGAAATTATGTATGTATGTACTTTAGTGACGCAAGGAATTTGCGATATAGAATCCGGATTGGTGATCCACAGTTGATAATGGTATCAAGGAATACAAAACCGAAACGTACCGAAGACCTTAATTCTAGAAGCTAGACCACCTAACATTTCTACACATATGTTTATGTATAATACATATAACTCCAGTGGAGGTATATTGCTATCTCTAGTTTCGCAATTCATTCTTGTTTCTGTGCCAGTAATAACAAAAGTTTCCTAAGAAAATTTATCATGAAATACAAAAACAGACAGATGTACGTACATGTCAATGTCATAAGGGTTCCATTTTTGCCAAAATGGATACGTAACTCTAAAAAGTCAATAAGAAAGCTAATACTCAAACGAAAAGGCGAAATAGTACTAAAATATTTTCGAATAAGTAAAGTTTCGTCGTGTCTATTGGCACAATATAGACCAACCTTTTGGTCATAGTATTTGCGCACTTCAAGCTTCTGCTATCTCAAGGTATCCAAAAGCAAAATATATGAAATAATTTCTGATATCAGCGCATCAAAATTATCTTGCTATGCGCAAGCATTTTTAATTCGGACGAATACACTGTATGCCGCTTGTCCAGTATATTTTTACGAATTTGTAGGATGTGAATTCAAAAATGCCGTTAGAATTATCACAAAGTTTATTAGAAGTACACACATGTGATTCACAGTTCTTACAAGTATAGTCGAACAAAACAAAACCAAACCGTAGGGCAGTCGTTATCGCACAAATTTCATCCTTATAAGTTACTAGCTCCGAAAGTGCACTAGGTTATGCCTCGTTTGCAGTAAGAACAAAACTGGCGCATTTTCCGACTGACCGATACTCATTAATTTGTAAATTAGATATGGCCTCTTAGCAATATGCCACCCACTTGTTCTTGAAATCGTTAAATGGTCAGCCTAATGGCTTCCAAGACATCGCACGAAATACCAACAGACGTAAGAAGGTTTTATGACGTCTTACGGCAGCGTGAACAAAGAGAGTATCGCGAACACTAGATCACTCAAATTCAAAGGGGTAATAAGACACCTGCAAAGGATTAGTATAGGGTTGAAAAAGATTATAGATTGATCAACTTCTCACAGCAGGAATCTGGCTTAGTATGTTTTCTAAAGATACCTATACACCTATATACATAAAGGTACCTATACACATTCGTTAACAAAATCTACTAAAATAAGGTATGTTCTCTGGTATGGAGTCAAACCTACATAATTAAAATGAGGCGTGTTTGAATTTGAGACATTCTGTTATAAAAAGTTACGAAAAGAAGATTTATATTCTGAAAATCAAATTAATAATCGGTAGTAACACGCATTGTATACCTCTCAAGCTAAGCAAATTGCGTTTGTGTTGTGGTTATTATACAATGGACAACTCTAGGGTTGATCCCAACACCTAGATCATAGTAAATAACAGAAAGTTTGTTTACGAAATTAATCAAGCCATGAGTCGAGCTCCGGGACCTTTGTGTTTCAGGAACTTTGCCGGCAAAGATATACTCAACCACAGAGGCCGCAAATATACATATTATACATACATATCTTTAAAGCCCAATTTAATTTATTTATTTGCAACACAGTTTTTACAATTAAGTCCGCAAGTTGCTTTTAATATCTGGAATTGTGTTTGGAATTTTATTTCTTTGAGATTGGTAACCCTATTCGTACGTGACGTGGGACACGCGGGTCGATTCATATTGGATTCTTTCGCCTCAAAGACTGCACAAAGAATCACGAATTCCTAACACATTCGGCCACCCTTTCGCTGTCCGAAAAGACGACTATAAAAATTGGAGATTTCGAGAAAGGATTTATTTAGCCTCAGATTATATATAAATTAATAAGCTCGCTTTGCTCTGAATATGGGTATATAATAATGGGTATAAGTTGCTAAATTGCAAGTTGCTTAGATTGTTTTATGAACTAGTTTTACTAGCTATATGTAGAATATAACTCTATTTTTGAAGTGAAACTTCTTTAGAATCGTTATGATTTGACACTCGATGAAACGAATATAAAGCGACACTAAAAAGAGATTTTTAATTACTGGTCGGCAAAAAAATATGAAAATTCAAACCTTTTATCATTGTAATTTTATTTTATAATTTCGACACTTATGTATGAATATAAATATATTATTAAAAGCTTTGTACCACGTCAATTTATTTGTAATTGATGTTTTAAATTAAGCCCTTTTTTTGCTTTACATACAAAATGCACATTCAATTATTATGACAATAGCTCATTTATTTCCTTCGAAAACATTTAAAATCATCAAATTATATGTCTAATTAATTAATAAACTTTTTCCAGTTAGTAGCTTTCTCCATTTTTATGTATTCTATTGTAATTTTGTGGCGAATGAAGTAACATATAATTCTGAGCATTTACCATTCGTATCGTCTCTCTATATATGCCAAAAGAGTAATAAAATGTGTTTCTACAGACACAGGTGTTAATTTTTCTTTTGTCGGCATTCAGGTCGTAACAGTATTATATTGCTTAAAGATTTGTGGGAAAGAAAATTAAATCTACTGACATGATAAGAACAAAGTTTTGCACAAAAAAATATTCAGTTAGGAGCAAAATATGAAAAAAACGTGATAGCAAGAAACTAAAACCAGGTCTAAATTCAGCATGTCAAATTCTATATATTTATCGAATTTTTATTTAAAGGAGGATTTGGTTGCCGACCAGTGTAATATTTATAAACAATACGCTCATAAAGATAGAGTTGGAAATGTTTTGAAGTTCAGTAAATCAAATTGAAATTAGAACTTTTGTTTCTTATTTTAGTTATACTAAGACTCTCGTGTTATTTATTCAAAGTTGGAAATTCGTTCAAAGTGAAAAAATGTAATCTGAATAATATGTTTTATAATATTGTTAAAAATGTAATATATCAATCATAATATTTTGCACTAAAATATAAAATAATTTTTGAGGTTGTTAAAAACATTAGATAAATAATAAACCTTATAATTATCCTAATACTCCTGATACGTCAAATTTCTCATTCTCTTGTACGCTTTTCTGAAGTGTCACATATTAACATAATATGTCAGTCATATATGTCAGTCCTTATATCCGTGCAGGAAAGGAGAAAGCCTGTCGTAAGAGGCGAAAAACAACCCACAGCGAGGTGGTAGGGCATTTGCCCGACCACTTACCGCCTCTGGTCGAAGGTATGTCGCCATAATAACCTTGAGTAGTGTTTCGGCATTAGTGACCAGGTTCCAGTCGCGCGTTTACAGACCTTTTAATATTGCAAATATCCATAGGCGATGTTAACTGCTTTCCATCAGGTGGCCTGTCTGCTGAACTCGTGCAACAAAAAGTCAGTTAGTCAGTGAGGCCAAGAAATTAAATATGTATAGATATAGGTAGCTTTAACTAGTCAATATTCTAGTTTAAATTTATAATAGTACTCAAAAGAATTAGATAGATAGATAGATAGATAGATAGATAGATAACACTTTATTGCACACCCAAATATACAATTACAAAAACAGACCATGTTTACAATATTTTCTAGGCAATACAACAGGCGGCCTTATCTCTCAAAGCGATCTCTTCCAGGCAACCTAAATAACAGAGATTGAATCAGGCGAAATAGGATACGAAGAATTACCTTAAAACTAAATGAAAACTTGCTCCACAAACGTCCTTTTAACATCATAAATCCTTTTATGTTACTCATAAATGAAATAAACGATTTCGCCTCCATGCAAATTTAATTTATTTACCCTCAGATGAAATTGCACTGTATTATGTAGTACATAAATTGCATAACAGAGTAGAAATACTAGTATAGCGGTAGAAGGGACTTTACGTGCTGCAGAAGCCTGTTATCAACGGTTTATGCTTAAGACTGTAAGATAAGTATGCACAAAAGGTAAATTAGAGCAAAAATACAAAGCACTCCTTCGCCTGTTTATTTAATGTTTTCTTAACTCCATAGCATCACTAAAAATATTGTTTTTGATAGATTACATATTTATTCGATTAAAGTACTATTTTAGCGCTCATGTCAGGACGCTTGAATGCCAATCTAGATTTATCTAGTTATATTAGTTTAACTAACACTTAAATTATATTAGTTAAATATTATTTTTGTCCCGCAAATCGTGCTTGCTATTCTCTCAATGAACAACATGGTAACAGGGGATTTCCTGCTAGATAAGTTTAAAGTAATAAATGCTTTAAGGCCACTATTAAACACAGCATGTATTTAGTATTTGAAAATATTCTATAATCTATATGTTAAGAATAATATTTCGGATGTTCCCAGATTAGATGATAATACCAGGAACAAAAATAAATAAGAATCTCCCACGTGTCCATAAAGTTTACAATAGTTTCAAGGAGCAAAGTATTTGTGCGAGAAGGCATTATATATAATACGACGAAAGATTTTCTAGACCACCGCATCAAATGGGAATAATGCGATCGCCACCAAGCGCTTTTAGTAACTATTGATTCCTATATCTTACCGACCGTTCATTTGCCTACTGGTTACAATTTGACATAAGCTCCATACAAGTAATGTCAAATTTTAACCGATGGTACGGTAAGCAAAAGAATAGTAAGAGATAGGAACCGGCCATTCACTATTAGGAAGCGGTGCGCGTCCCTGGTGCGCCGGGTGCGGGCCAGCACCAACGCCGTCCTGGCGATGATTGCCGATAAGGTAGACTGCACCTACGTTAGGCACTGCTGCGCTATGCATAATAGTATAGCCAAAGTATAACTTTTGATATATATATGTGAATAAGTGTGAATGTGAATATGTGTGTATGTGTAACTTTTTAAATTGTGTATTAATTTTAATCTGAATAATGTAATTTAATATGTATTAATACTATGGGACATGTTTTCCTCAATTAAAATTATAAATAAATTAGGTAGCTTCTCAAAATAGGTATATTGTAACATGTGTCATACATACAATTTTGATACAGCCAGATAGAATTATTTTAAGGCAACGAGGAGCAGGTAGGGCTCTCCCGGAAATAAGTCATGATGCGATTGTCGTCCCGGAAATTTTATAGATGATGATGTCACGTGACTTCCGGGTACGAATCTATTATTATCCATCCGTGCAGGAACGGAGAAAGAATACAATTTCCTGCGGCCGGGCGGCTTGTCGTAAGAGGCGACAAAACAACCCACAGCCCGGTGGTAGGGCATTTGCCCGACTGGATGGCTACCACCCCTGGTCTAAAGTATGTCGCCATAACAACCTTGAGTTGTGTTCCGGCATTAGTTACTAGGTTTCAGTCTCCCTTAAGAGAGCAAATGTCCATAGACGATTTTAACCGCTTTCCATCCAAATGGACCGTCTGCTTGTCTGCTGAACTCCTGCAATAAAAAAAAATAAAAAAAATATTATAAATTTAAGTTTACAGTCATAATATTACTAGCTTCTGCCCGCGACTTTGTCCGCGTGGAATAATAAAAAAAAGGAAATTAAAAAGATTTTGATAAATTCTTCATTGGTACTCCGCTCTTATTGGGTTTAAGGTGATGATAAATATAACATATAGTCTTCCTCAATAAATGGGCTATCTAACACTAAAAGAATTTTTTAAATCAGACCAGTAGTTCCTTAGATTAGCGCGTTCTCTCCGCGCAGGAATGGAAAAAGAATACTCATCCCTGCGGCCGGGCGGCCTGTCGTAAGAGACCACAAAACAACCCACATCCGGGTGGTAGGGTGTTTACCCGACTGGATGGCTACCACCCCTGGTCTAGAGTGTGACGCCGTAACAGTTCTGACTTGTGTTCCGAAATCAGTGGCCATGTTCCAGTTTCTCCTTCAAGGCCGGCAGCACATTGGCAGCCCCTCTCGAATTGCTAATGTCCATAGGCGACGATAGCCACTTTATTACCACTTTATTTACGTAGTACAAAGCAATTTACTAAATATAACCTATAATTGTTATGTGAAAACGTGAATAGTGATTTTATAATATTTAATTTTATAAAACTAAAACACTATAATACTACTCTAATAACTTTGAGCGCTTTTTTTAAAATTCACCCTGATGCCAAAGTGGAGCCACCCTAATTTAATGCATTTCGATGGACATTTCTTCATATTATTATATAGAGATGGTTCTCGTTACCTTTACCCTCCATAATTGCAACGAATACTTAATTTTTGAAGAAAATTGGGAAGTCCCGGTAACGGTTAGAACTATCAAGTTTAAAACGTGCGTTCCATTTCTAGCAGTTTTTTGAGCGTTACAATTATTGCCAACAGCTCCATACAAGTAATATAATTCAACCGATGGTAAGGTAAGTGAATCAATCGGATACAGTAGCCGACTATATGTTTGTAGTCAGCTTCTTAATCAAATAAATCACAATATTAACATTTCTAACTGCTCCGATAACGCAAAACGGGACTTTCTCCCAAACTTGGAATAACAATTAAAATGTAGGTCAATTATTTCCCAATGTAGCAAAAGTAAATTACGAAAGTATGTGATGTGGAACTCGGCCGATCGCCGGAAATCAAATGAGGCGATCCTCCTACGACCCGGAAACTTTCTGATGGCGTCTCAGCGACACCTTCCGTTGAGCTGTGTTGAACGTGATTAGGTTGGAACAGACAATTTAGATACTTATAAGTCGTGCGCAGAAGGTTTGGCCATGGTCACCCCTCTCGCTTCCTACGACTGGAACCGGGGCTTGTCTAAGTAGTACTAAGAACTAGAGGACCGCGGGTAACGGTTGTGGGAGGCAGGAGGGGTTATTATCATCAAACCTTCAGAGCGCGACTTATGTTTGATTGTTGAAGGCGGTAGGTTCAGATTATAAGTTAACTTTGTGTTTGAAGTGAAACTTGTTTATAGACGGAGCGTTACGGCCGCGTGGAGGAAGTAGAAGGTATATCGCGTGGTGAGAGGCGGCATAATGTTAGAGTAGACTAGTGTAGATCAGTGTTACGTTTAAATAAAAAATGCATTCATTAAAATGTACCAACGCATAATATGCAGTAAACCTGCGAAAAATCGAAATGTGTGCTAGGACTCATAGTAGAAGTGAAACTTCAACGGACAGGTGAAAAAACGAATCGCGACGACAAGTGGAAAAGCGAATGGCAACATACAAGTAGCGAAATGAATTGCAACAAAATTTTATCCGTTGCCATTCGTTTTTCCACTTGTCCGTTGAAGTTTCACTTCTGCTATTTTTTATGGATTAAATGATATAAAATAAATGTATAACTAGAAGCAAAACGTAAATATAGTTAAATATAAGTCGATAGGAATAAAACGTGTAACATACAGATAAGCGTAAAACTAAATAAACATACAATAAATAGGAAGCAATTAAATAGACATATAAATGTATTAGTAAATAAGATAAAATATACTAGAATATAAGTTTTGATATTAAGAAAAAAAGTCAACTCCACTCATTCAACATCAGGTGAGACAGTGGTCAAACGCAAACCTATACTTCCATAAAAAAAAGATATGAAAAAGAAAAATACAAAAAGACTACCCCCCATACATGAATCCCTAGTAATAGAATAAGACAAAACAAAACATGAAAAAGGAAAGACTCTGTCTTGAACTACGACGGAAGAGTTGGGAAAAAATAATAATAATAATTTAAAAGATATCTGTGAGATGTTACAGGTAAATGGTAAAAGCACGTCTAACGAAAAAATGCTGGATATTGTGTAAGGAATAAATTTTACGTAGGTGTGGCCCTACGCTAGATTCTGGTATAAGTAGTAGGCCCATTTCATTTTTTTAAAAAACAATACCGACTTCAACTTAAAAAGCAACATCTTGAAGTCTGTCAGTCAGAAGTCAGTTTATCTGTGCGGCGGCCAGTCGTAAGAGGCGACAAAACAACCCACAGACAGGTGGTAGGGTGTTTACCCATCTGGATGGCTACCACCTATGGTCTAAAGTATATGCCGCCATAACAACCTTGAGTTGTATTCCGGCATTAGTGACCAGATTCCTGTCTCCCTTAAGAGAGCAGTAGCGCATTTGTAGCACCTTTGATGTTTCAAATGTCCATAAGCTATGGTAACCGCTTTCCATCAAGTGGGCCGTCTGCCTGTCTGCTGAACTCATGTAATAAAAAATGCTAGCTGAACTTCGTGGAAGATGGATGACATGTATATCAATGGTCTTATAATTATTGTTATGACCTAGCTGCCGACAAAGACAAATTCACACCTGCATACCCGCAGAAACACATTTTATTACCTTTCGGTGTTTAGACTTCTTTTGTTTACTTTGTGTTTAAAATTTGAGATTATAAAAACAGCCTATTGTGTATTGTAAACTTTTGCGGTCTATCGTTGTATTGTGATCACTGCTAGGTGTCTCGGATTAAAAATACAAACTGATTCTAAGAAATTTGGTCTACGCGGCCGGGCAGACATATCGCATCTGTGCAGTATAAATCAATGACCCAATTGAGAGATGAGTTAGTCGAGCGATAACCACGAGCGAAGCAAGACTTTTGTGCATTCGGTAATCTATTTAGTGACGGACTGCGCGTGTTATTATATTTGTCCCTGTGTTATACGTGTTTGTATAGTTCTAATAAACTCTATAATAATTACAACGGCATACCTATTAATTCGAGTCCTGCAACTCGTAACATTATGGATGCCAAATTGCGAAGTGACGAAGAAAACGTGGAAAAGCTAATCCTGCACTTCGATATGAAACTCCGAACAGAACAGAATTTAATAATACAGAACGTTGAAAGGTAATAATATGAAAGAATATCTTGATAACGATAAATATTTTCTAAACTAAACCCGAAAATTATTTCAAAATAAATTAGGCATGTTTTAAACTGCGTCTGACGTCTAGTGCAATTTATCTGGCTCTGGGGCCACTGATGATTTTAATTAAGTGCCATTTGTTTGTAGTGTGGATTAACCCTTGTAATTACAACTCGCTAATACCAATTTTTGAGTTTTCGTAGAAGAGTAAATTACTTTGCGATTCATTACACGGACGTTGACTTCAGAAAAGCGAAATCTTTTGCCATATTTAAAAATGCACTCAGAAATTATTATCTTAGTGGTACGCAATAATTTATGTACTAGTTTACAATACTGTAATCTGCTGTCCATGTATGTCATTTTTATTTATATATTTTTTGTTTGTTGCATTATAATTTCAGATAATGTATATAATAAGAATTTCCTATCAGTCAGGTTGCCTGGAAGAGATCGCTTTTAGCGATAAGGCCGTCTTTTGTTTTACCAAGTAACTATTGTTTTGTTGTGAATTTTTGTAATTTTTTTTTGACGTTTTCTTGTCTATCTTTCTAAAGAAAAGAAAATGGCTTTATACCTATTTTACAAGTAGGTACATATATAAACACGGTTTGTACAGCATACATTGACCGTATTTGATTTGCAAATGCAGGCCCGCGTATCTGAACGATCGTATGGCGTACGCAATTTGAAATACGAAAAAGTATTCGATGAATTTCATCCGACGAATAACCTATTTACTTAACCGAATTCTGCCCTACATAAAAAAATGTTGTAGTGAAATAAGCTTCCAAAACCATTGTTGAGCAAATGTCAATATTGTTACGACCTAGGTGCCGACAAAGACAAATTCACACCTGCAGCCCTGTAGAAACACATTTTATTACCTTCTCAACATTCGGACTTCTTTTGTTTTTTTTTAAACTTATGATTAGAAAACAGCCCATTGTGTATTGTAATATTTTATGGCAGTCATTAGCCAAGTGTGATTCTAGGAAATTCGGTCCACGCGGCCGGGTAGACATTGCATCCGTGTAAAGCAATGCCTTGATCCTTGATTGATGGACGAGGCCATCGAGCGATAACCATAAGCGAAGCAAGACTTGTGTACATTCGGTAATCTATTTAGTGACGGGCTTTGCGCGTGTTATTATATTTGTACCTGTGTTATACGTGTTTGTATAGTTCTAATAAACTCTACATTAAAATGCCATTAGAATTACTCGACGGCGTCGAGTCAATTTGACGCCTTTATATAAGCGCAAGTCGCAAAACACGCGTCCCAGCGCGCGACGTCGCGTCAGAAGCCATATTGCCACTTACACTCGCCACCACTGGTTCGAGCGTATACGCCGAAACACCTATGTACGCACGTTCTGCTTTTCGAATTGCGAAATAAAGCGTAATAAATAAATAGCGCTCTAAGACCGCAAGAATACTGCGTGAAATGGAACACGCTATTCGAATTTCATGACAGTTTTAGCCATTACGAGAGTTCTCTCTTAATAAAATTCAGTATTGAACGCAACACACGTAATTAATTTTATCAGTTTCATAATTTAAATATTACCTGAAGAGTCGCCTTCAAGCAGACAGAGGGACACGGCGAAGACAAAAAGGTTCCGTTTTTGTCTCAATGCCACTAGATAAAAAACAGACTACCTGCGGACATAGTAGAGCCATTCTGGAATAAATCTCTTCTGTTAAGGCCAGCTCAATACACTTCGGCGAGTGTTCCATGAAATGCATAAATTTATTCCTAACTCGCCTTTTTACCAACATATATGGTGGAATAGCAACAAAGCCGACGAAACGCTATGCTTCCACTTTTATCATACGCGCTGCTGAAGATTTGAACTCTTTTCTGTAGTCTGTTTTTCCCGACACGTCCAATCTAGGTGTCTTCAAGTCTTACTTAAACATATGTTCTAGGTAAGCGTGCGCCATCTTAGAGTGCATTCCCACCTGACGTCAAGCGCAATGTCGGTCCAACACGGACCTATTTCAATATATAAAAAGGATACCTCACTCTTACAGAATATCGGCGTGAAACATTTAGCCTTGGCTAATCGCATTTCATACGATGAGGGTGAGTTTCGATGCACCACTTCCACCTTCCAACCCCCAACCCCATCTTCCATATCCCATCCTGGCAACTAATTAGCTTCGTCCTTGGATATTGCAAGTATCACGAAGGTGACCACTTTCCATCAGATAGGCCTGTTTGCCAACTCCGGAATAGAAAAAACGATTCAAAATTTTGTTACTGCTTTCGTAATTGAATGTCAGCCCATAAATGTCCCACTGCTGGGCTCCGGCCTCCCATTATAGGGGTAATGGACAGTATACCCGCCACGCTTGTCCAAGGCGGCTTGTTGCATCACAATGTTTTTCTTCGCCGTTGTTAGCACGTGGTAATTGTTACAATATGCACACAAGATCAAAAAACTGACTAAGTGGTGCATGCGATCCGACCAGGATCGAACCCGCGCCCTTTGGGTCTGGGACGCGTGCGCTAGCCATTACGCTACCCCAACTTTCGTTAGGCGAGAGTTAAAAACTTTCAAAGTTATTTTTGTTCCATTTTACAGCGAAATTCGAAGTTTTTGTGCATAGTGCATTAAACCATCAGTCATCAAAGCCCAACCCTGACGTGCGGGTTACCGACGAAGCTAATGGCCACTGACAGGGTTTGTTCCCATTTCGGAGCACTTTTATTCGGCTAACATTTTCGAAATATTGTGTGGCTTATTGATTGATATACAAACGCGTTTCATTTTTGGGCTCCATTTCCATTTTTACAAGTTTGGAACTACTATAATTATAGTCTTCATATCTGTTTGTCTGTGTATGTCATAAACTTTTTACTCAAGTATAACGGGTACTTTAGGAAAATAATTTGGCGGGACTGTATATGTATTCTACATTTATTATTATATAATACATATATCGTCGGTCAGTGCGTCCTGCACTGACCGTAACTATATTTTTGTTTAAATTATTTTTTCGTCAAAACTGTGGTGATCTATGCATGTTATATGTAATGTTTTGACTAAAAACATTTTTTTTTTGCTAGTGAGTAAACTGGAAAACGGACCACCTGGTGATATATGGCTACCGTCGCCCAAGGACATCTGCAACTCAAGGGGAGCCGATGCGTTGCCTACCTCGTTGAGACTTTAGGTATCTGTTCACGCCCTTTTTGAAGAGCCCTATATTGTAGCCCTCTGGCAAAACCGCGGGAGGGAGTTAATTCCATAATTTGGACACATATGGCATGAAGGAGTATCCGCCACGTACCGTGGAGGACTTCCAAATGTCCACGAAGTGTGGATGAACTCCCAATAATATCAAAACATTGCTTTTATGAGTTCCTGCACTGTCAATGACGATAGGCTGTTACACATTTATGTTGTCAAATCATGAAAAAAGAAAATTATTGAAGACTACCTGTGCCCGCGAGTTCGTTCGCGCAGTTTTTTTTCGTGGAACTCTAAAAAACGTATCCTAAGTCACTCCTTACAACATCAGCTATTTGCCTGATAAGTGCCGTATATAACTTCATATGAATTTAGTAAAAAGCTGTTATTTTGACATTACAAACAGACACTGCAGTTTTATTTAGTGTAATGAATGTACTGTATAGAAGATTATTAAGGAATGCCAAGCGCCCAGTCAAGAAACGTAACTCGCAACACACTCTTTAATCACAGCTGGCGCTACCAGTCAGTTTTAAAAATAAAACTTCTTGACAATCGTTATGATTTGAAACTCGATGAAACGAAAAAGCGACACTAAAAACGATAAACACAAATCTATAGGACTAAGCTTGCGAGAGCATGAGATACGAGTTTTATAATGAGCAGCACAGATTAGAGTGCCGTAAGACCAATGATTAAGCATAGGTCCAATTTGGACCAAAATAAAACTGATAATAATATTTTTTACACTAAAACAGTGAAAATTTTATAGTGATACTTAAAAAGTTTATTTTTAATAATACGTTGACAGATGTAGGGTACAGGAATTATATTGATATTAATAAAAGTTAGAGGAGAATTTATCTGTGAGTATATCAGATACAGTTTTACTACCGTTCGCCAGGTGCTGTTAATGTTTATATACGGAAATGTTCTTATGTGATTAGAAAAATGTGTAGAATACGGTAGTTGTCAATTTATGAGAAACAGATTTATTTTGAGCCTTATGGTAATTTATTTTTATCATTTTTATTATTATTCATTGGTATTTTAGCCAAAATATTAATATTTCAGCAAAAAAACAACAGTAAAATATTAAATTTAGCAATTTTATAAATATTTTGACATTTCGTCACAAAAACGCGTCAAGCTGTCATGGCGTCTCGCATGACGTCACTGTGTGCAAAACAAACATCTGTTTCATTGAAGTGTTATCTGAGAAGTCATTGATAACTTCTTGTGTTTTGCACACTATGACGTCACGCGCTCTGATCGGCGTTCATTGTCACGTGGCTAATGGCTGCAATATAACAATTTTATTTCTCAAAAATATCAATTAATATTTAATATTTTAGTTATAACAATTTATTTTTGTCATATTATGATCGTAATCTACGATATATATATTGAAATCAGTCTATATTTTTCATACTGTCAACTACCGAATTGAGATAGATGATATGAAGTCTCTGAAGAGGTTGGAGGGAGGTTACCTGGCCAGGTTGGACCCATTCCTTATGTCATCTTGGTTATAAATCCAAATGTGTTGCTATCAAATGACTGAATAAGAGTAGTTTCCATAACGTTTTTATCTTGCCAAGCTTGTAAGGAATTTATGGAGATATGTTGCAGCAAAACATAAAAAAATGTAGTACGTCATGTCTTTATTATAACTATAGTAATATTATTCCCTGTCTTATTGAATTTGCACTGTTTGCTAAAACTCCATTAATTCTTCAAAAGTCATTCTGTAACATACTTCTGTATAAAACTCATAAAAAAAGAACTTGAGATATAAATAGAACAAGAAATATAAAGAAAAACAATTTTAACTAGACGTGTTGCTGGGGAGTTTCTGCTGTTATTGCTATTGACGTGTTATTGCTGTTAAGGAGAAGAAGCGGCATCTTCTCCTTAACAGCAATAGCACGTTGGGAAGCGGTGTACATAGACTAGGAAGTAAAATTAAATTTTAACCTATATGTATGAACTTCAAAAAGTGTTATCCAGTGGAACTTATTTTAAATAAAAACTTTTGAATTGGATTGAATAGTTTCTGTGGTTACAATATTTATTCATTTATTATGCGAAGTTTCGATGACGCTTACAAGCATTAAATATTTTATATTTTCGTAAGCATAGCCGGGTTTGTATAACTCCATTAATCACATATCAAACGTAAAAAACACATTATGCCGACGAGGTAACATTAAAGCAAAAAGTTTTCCAATTAATTTCCTGTCAAAATACATTAATTTGGAAACAAATGCTCGAGCGAGTAAGTTTAAAATTCCATTTGAAAATGAAATTTCATTACGAAATTTTAAAAGGTTAGGTTCAATAAAATCATATAATTAAAATATGGTTGTTTTAGGTGGGAAGTATAATGCTCTGTTGTATAGTAGCGTAGATTACACTTTATTGCTCACCGAATAAACAATTATAAAAAATGTACGAAGACAATATTGTCATGGTAAAAATATTGGTGGTTTTATTCCTCAAAGCAATCTCTTTCAGGCAATCGAACTAACATATTGTTACGACCGACAAAGACAAATTTACACCTGCATACGTGCTTTGCACATTTTATTACCTGTCAGCATTTGGATTTCTTTTGTTTACTTTGTGTTTAAAACTTGTAATAAAAAAAACAGCCCATTGTGTATTGTAATATTTTACGGCCTATTGTTGTATTGTTATCACTGCCAGGTGTCTCGGACTTCAAAAAACAAAGGTATTTAAGAAATTCGGTCCACGCGGCCGGGCAGACATATTGTATTTCTGCAGTATAAAGCAATGCCCCAATGGAGAGATCGACAGTCGAGCGATAACCACGAGTAAAGCAATACTTGTGTACATTCGGTAAACTATTTAGTGACGGACTCTGCGCGTGTATTTGAATTACAATCTTCTGCATTACGTTTGGACTTATTGCGTTCGGTCATATTTGTACCTGTGCTATACGTGTTTGTATAGTTCTAATAAACTCTATAATAATTCTAATGGCATCTTAATCCTAGTCCTGCAACTCGTAACAGTATTTTAAACTTACTTGACAATATAGGTGCAGAGTATCAGATAGTAAATAATTTAAATACACGCTGTATCGGCCAGCGGTTTCTGAGATGACCGGGATCTTGAATAAGAGACTGGTTGAGAGTATAAGTTTGTATTATCAACGAAGAGACACTTTTACATTAATCCTACTCGCCCGATACAATTTTGTCATCGATTGTTTTGGAAGGCTTTCTACTTTTCTATTTAAAATCATTATATTTCTTAATATATATGACGACTAAAGAGGTTAGTCGTTACAATACCTTAACTATTTTATAAGTTAAATACACGTGCTTAAAGTACTTTATCAATTAAATACATTTACTTAAACTACTTTACAAATTAATTACATACAAACATATATATGAGATATATTTTTATTAGTTAATAATATGAGAATTAGGCATAATTATTTAAGGAAAAGTAGTGTTTTCCTTTTTTATTGCATGAATTCAGCAGGCACCTGATGGAAAATGGTTACACATTAACATTTGCAACACCGAAGGCTACAAATGCGCTGCTGATCTCTTAACTCTGGAACCGGGCCACTAATGCTGGAACACAACTCAAGGTTATTTTGGTGGCATACTCTAGATCAGGGCTGGTAACCATCCAGGCGGGCAAATACCCTACCACCTGGCTGTGAGTTGTTTTGTCGCCTCTTACAACAGGCCGCCCGGCCACAGGAAATTGTTTTATACCTCCGTTCCTGCACGATGTCACGTAAGAGCGTGATATATCATCGATCAAGCGGGTCCTAAAAACTGTGATCAAGATTAGCAGCATGGCTCTACCACGTCTCTCAGGGTTTAGAGGATATTAATATAAAGTCGAAGTCCATAAATCACCGCTTACCATCGAAGGGATGTTCACCATCATTGCCTCCCACGCCCCTTTTCACGCTCAACTACGCAACGCTTCTCTAGAACGTTTGTTCCGCGTACGACAATGATCTGATTAGAACTTCTCGTCGAGGCTATCCCGCTATCCCTACTGAATGGGGGTTCTTTAAAAATGGAGTTATAAAATTTGTTAGGGGTCGGCAAAGCGTTGGCGTAGGTGACGGTAACCACCTGTTATCAAGATGAGAAGTACTGTTACAACCCTATTCAGTAGGCAATTATTGCTGAGTCGAATGTTTCATTGACATAGATTTCCAAAATGTCGATCAGCAGTAATTGCCTATCAATACCAAATCTTTTTCCAAATTCACAGAGTTCTCTTTGGTATTAGACACAGCTCTACATCAACGGACCTGGTTTATGCCTGCCGGCTGGATTGCTTGAACTAACACCATATCGGTCCGGTAGACCTTTGAGGTCCCGTATATTGAGATTCCAAGTCATCTATTACTCGTAGTAGTAAAATAAAAAGGGTCCTAATAGCCAAAAGTGTTTTTTTTTAAGTACTCGGGACTAACAGTACGTAGTGGCGTACTCAGTGGCGTGAGAGGTGTATATTAGGAGACCTTGTAGAAATACTGTAATATACCTCATGAGCTAGCTACATGAAGCTACTAATACTGTTGCTATGTAATTCGAAGTAACAAAATTTGGAATATCACATTTCCCTCGGTGCTCGGCCACTGTACTGTAAATTGGCTGCCTTGCACCAACTTGCCTTATACCCGCAAAGTTGCATCATAAGCTATACGTTATCCAATTTGGATGATAAATTAATCAAATCCCATGCGGCCGCGTCAGTATTTAATTTTCCTTTGTTTTGATGTTGGAAAATCAAGCACTAAATTTATACCACCATATGTATCTTGTCTAAATGGTAATGGCTACCGGCAATAATATTGCTAGTAAGTTTTAAAATATTTTAAAGTATAATATTGAAGTTATCTTTGGAAATACCTTTTTTGGAGTATAGTTTTGTTAACAGAACCTTAATAATCTGTTAGATGTAATGTCAAACGCCAATAAAACGTTAAAAGAAGTGATTATATAGCCCAGTCTAAACACTTCCTTTTTAACATTGGCAAAATCAATGCTGTGTACTTCGTTTATTGTGTTATAAATACTAGTTATTATTATTATACGCATAATATTTCTCGGGGTTTGCAGTTCATATTTGTAAATTACTGTCCAAAATTTTAGGCTTATGTATTTTTTTCCACCTGCCTTTTTACCTGAAATAACTATTGTATACCATTTATTGCTCCCTCACTATTTAAAATACATTTTTATAGCCGAGGATTTTTTCGTAGAAATCACTCTTTAACGATAAGACCTACTACCTATACCAGTGTTGCCAACCCCAAAAAACTAAAAAACAACAGCTCGCCAATAAAAAACTAGGAGAAAACAGTAGTTAAAATAAAAAAGCCCGATTTCATACTGTCGTCATATAATTAAAGCGATATCCAATATTAATAACAATAACCGCCTTCTTAGTTACTAGGACTCACATACATTGTCATATTAATAATCACAACATAATAATATGTAATAGAAAAAAACATAAATCAAAGTAAAATTATTTTCCACTTTCATTCTCAATTGCCTCGTCTTCAGTATTTTCATACTTATTTTCTTTTTTGCATAGCGTAATAGGTGCCACTGAACGCTAATTGAAAAACAGTAAAAATTAAGAATGAAACAGAAAACAGGGACATCAATGTGATAACAGCAAATCTACTGTTAAAACAGTAGGGTTGGTAACAGTGCCTACTACTATATAGAGCAGTTTTCGTGTATACAATAAAGAGTTATATATTGTGTACCTAATATTGGTTGCCTGATTGTGAACGGAAACATTGCACATCGGGATTAAAATCCCTGAAACACCAACTGGTGCTCGCGTGCGTTTTTCTTGCGAAGTCTTTCTATACGTGCAGGTGGCAGCGTATTTGCCCGACTGGATGACTATCAATTTTTAGTGTACAGTATGCAGCCCTAATAACTGTACCTAGCCTACCGTGGATTGTACTAGTGTGGTGCGCACCCCTGTACACCATTTATAAGGAAGTCCCGTTATGCGAGCGCACCGCGGGATGCGGCAGCGGAGCTCAATCGAAACTGCTCGCTGCGCCAGTCACATTCGGATATCCACGCCGTGAGGCTGCGCGTGCGCCGACCCGGCTATCTTCCTACTGTTTACGCAAATAGTGTCGGGTGTATATAAACAATAATAAACAATTTACCCACATTAATTGGTGACCACCGACGTTCGTTTGGAATACAGTGATAGTGAATATATATAGTGATAATATTAAAACATTGCGTAAAGTTCACAATGCAGTCTAATAGTGTAAAAGACGATTCAAACGAGGTCTATCGGGTTGGTATGAAGGTGCCGCCATTTTGGTCAAATGAACCATCGTTATGGTTTGCACAATTAGAAGGACAGTTCGCGTTAACAAATATTACGTCCGATGCGACAAAATTTCACCATGTTGTCTCAAATTTAGACGGCAAATACGTATGTGAAGTTAAAGATATCATTATTAATCCGCCGGCGGAAAATAAATATGAGAAAATAAAGTCAGAGTTAATATCGCGGTTATCTGCTTCGCAAGAACAACGCGTGAGACAGCTCCTCACCCACGAAGAATTGGGGGACAGGAAGCCATCCCAGTTTTTACGTCATCTTCGAAACCTGGCAGGAGCAGAGGTACCTGATGATTTTATTCGTTCTCTTTGGACAAACCGTTTACCTAGTCACATCCAGGCAATAATAGCAGCGCAAGCCGACCTTCCGTTGGATTCACTAGCTCAAATTGTGGACAAAATACACGAGATCGCTCTGCAACCTCAGAATAATATTGCAGCGGTGTCCACAGCAAATACCACACCAGTAGCTTCGGGTTCAACCACGAACATGGAGCAGCTCTCGCGCCGCATCGAAGAGCTATCGATGCAGATGGCTGAGCTGTCATCCATCGTCCGTTCGCGTCCGAGACATCGGACACGATCTCCCCATTGGCGTCAACGGTCCCGAAGCCGCTCTAAAGCTGGCTCGGGGTATTGCTGGTATCATCGGCGTTTCGGCATCAAGTCCACTAAGTGTCGTGACCCGTGTTCATTCCGTAAGGGAAACGACTCAAGCAGTCTGTGAGAACGGCGACGCACGACTGCGATGGAACTTTAAGTGGCCGTGTTTTTGTGACGGACCGTATAACCAAAGTGCGATATTTAGTTGATACTGGTTCGGACTTGTGTGTGTATCCGTATAAATACATACGAAATAGACAATGCGTAAAATCAGACTATAAACTTTTTGCAGCTAATGGTTCCACGATAGATACATTTGGTTGGATGAATATTTCTTTGGACTTTGGGCTTAGGCGCGCCTTCCTTTGGCGTTTTGTCATTGCTAACGTGGCTAAACCTATTATAGGCATAGACTTTCTCTCGCACTATAACTTATTAGTCGATGCTAGACATCACCGCTTAATAGATAATGTAACATCACTATGTGCTTACGCTCAACCTACATCTATTGACTTGTGCCAAATTAAATCTGTTACAGCCACTTCGCGCTATCACGCGCTGCTTTCCCAGTTTCCAGCCATCACTCAACCGGCTGGGGACCTGTCCAAGCAAGAAATCAAGCACAACACTCTTCACCACATCCGCACAACTCCGGGGCCACCAGTGTTCAGTCGTCCTCGTCGCTTAGCACCGGATCGACTCCGAATCGCAACTCGTGAGTTCGAGGATATGGTAAGAACAGGTATTGCAAGAAGGTCTGACAGCCCATGGTCATCTCCCTTACATTTGGTACCGAAGAAGAATAACGAATGGCGACCATGCGGCGACTATCGCGCATTAAATTCACGTACTATACCTGACCGATACCCGGTCCGTCATATAGGCGACTTCTCTCACCATCTTTGTGGTTGTACAGTCTTCAGTAAAATAGACTTGATCCGGGCATACAACCAAATTCCTGTGAATCCAGCAGATGTGCAAAAGACGGCTATTACGACTCCATTCGGAATGTTTGAGTTCCCGTTTATGAGTTTTGGACTTCGCAACGCAGCTCAAACATTCCAGCGATTCATGGATGAAATATTAAGGGGACTTGATTTTTGTTATCCATACATTGATGACATTTTAGTAGCTAGCCAGAACGAGACGGCGCACCTGGAGCACTTGAAGAAAATTTTTCAACGCCTGCAAGACCACGGAGTTGTTGTGAATGCATCCAAGTGCGTGTTTGGTGAGTCCCAGGTTGATTTCTTAGGCTACAGAGTATCATCCTTAGGCACCAGGCCACTTCCTGAAAAGGTGGAGACGATCCAGAAATTCCCGCAGCCAAAGACCATAAGAGAGCTACGCCGCTTTTTGGGCATGGTCAATTTCTACCGGCGATTCGTCCCTAAAGCTGCGGAAATCCAAGCTCCACTCCACAAACTGTTGTCTGGCCCGGATGTTAAGCCCCGCACGCCCATCACCTGGTCAACCGAACTGCTAAAAGCATTCGAAGCTTGTAAAACCAGTTTAGCTGACGTGACATTGCTAGCTCACCCCAACTCAGCAGCAGCTTTAATTCTTTGTACAGATGCTTCAGATAATGCAATTGGCGCCGTTCTGCAGCAGAACACCGATGAAGGATGGCAACCCCTCGGGTTCTTTTCAAAAAAGCTAACTACATCGCAACAAAAATATAGTCCGTTTGATAGAGAATTGCTCGCAATTTATGAAGCAGTGAAACACTTTAGACATATGCTAGAAGGTAGGGTGTTCACTGTCTTCACTGATCACAAGCCAATAGTCTCAGCATTCAAGAAAGCTTCAGAAAACTGTTCTCCACGGCAGTTTCGTTATTTTGATTTTGTGTCTCAATTCACAACAGATGTGCGACATATTTCAGGAGAAGACAACGTGGTGGCCGATGCACTGTCGCGCACTGAAGCGATTTCAAGTGAGCTAGACATGCGTGCCTTAGCATTCTCGCAAAAAGAAGATCTGGAGCTTAAACAGCTTCTGCAGAGCAGCTCCTCACTAGACCTCCAGAAGATTAAGACTTCTGACTCAGGTGAGAGCTTATATTGCGATGTGTCTAGCCCGTCACCTCGACTTTACTTGACACCACAGTTTCGTCAACAAGCATTCAACTGCATACACGGACTGAGTCATCCAGGAGTTAAAGCTACAGTGAGACTGATGGCGCAAAAATACGTATGGCCTAACATCAAGAAAGACTGTAGGAACTGGGTACGCACCTGTCTTTCGTGCCAGCGCTCAAAAGTATCTCGACACACTCGATCTCCGGTACATGCGTTTGTTCCTCCATCGAACAGATTTAGTCATGTACATGTAGACCTCATCGGACCACTGCCAACGTCGTACGATTATAAATACTGTCTCACGGTAGTGGACAGATTTACACGTTGGCCAGAGGTCATGCCGCTTCATGACATCAAAGCTGACACAGTGGCAACTGCTTTTGTCACTGGTTGGATTTCACGCTTTGGATGTCCAGAAAAAATCACGACTGATAGAGGAAAACAGTTCGAAGCGAATTTGTTTAAAGAACTGTCAAGATTGATCGGATCCAGTCATTTACAAACTACAGCGTACCACCCAGCCGCGAATGGAATGGTAGAAAGATTTCATCGACAACTGAAATCGGCCATTATGTGCCACAATAACGAAGAATGGTACGAAGTTCTTCCTTGGGTACTTCTTGGTATACGATCGGCTTGGAAAGAAGACATTGGCTCATCTTCTGCAGAGTTGGTATATGGAGAAACGCTTCGCTTGCCAGGAACATTTTTCAATACCTCTCCCATCGAAGTCGTAGACCACGCCAATTTTCTTTCAAGGCTAAGAACGAATATTCGGATGATCAAACCAACGCCTGTGATTCATCATGGCAATTCTCCAGTGTTCATAAGCAAGAACTTATCATCTTCACGGCAAGTTTTCCTCCGCCAAGATGCTGTACGGAAACCTTTACAGCCTCCGTACACTGGTCCCCATACGGTATTGGAACGTGGAGAAAAATATTACAAAATAGATATCAAGGGAAAACCAACCACAGTATCTATCGACAGATTGAAGCCGGCGTATACATTGAGCGACTTGAGTAACGCCACAACTCTATCGGCAGGGCCTTTGCCAGACACTTTACGTCCGATCCAAAGAACAAGAGCTGGACGTCAAGTGCGCTTTCCCGACTTTTATCGACCTTAACGGTCTCCGGGGGGGCTGATGTGGTGCGCACCCCTGTACACCATTTATAAGGAAGTCCCGTTATGCGAGCGCACCGCGGGATGCGGCAGCGGAGCTCAATCGAAACTGCTCGCTGCGCCAGTCACATTCGGATATCCACGCCGTGAGGCTGCGCGTGCGCCGACCCGGCTATCTTCCTACTGTTTACGCAAATAGTGTCGGGTGTATATAAACAATAATAAACAATTTACCCACACTAGTATGCCTACGTACCTACTGTTGTCGATAAAAGTAACGGTAGAGTCATGTTTTTCATCTTCTCCCAATTATTTGGGGTCAGAAAATTATATCCTTTCCTTCGACACTCCTCTATTCTGCCATACATCTTCTGTCACACCATAAATCTTCATATCCCTCACACAATCCATCTATCTCATCTCTGACTATTTAATTTTATTTATTTGACTACTTATAAAGCAGGATCTCCAGCGAGTGTTACCCCTGCATACTACATATATCTAATGCTTCGTGGAGGTTTTTCGTGTTGTGTGTAGGGCATAACAAGCGTGGGGGACACGGCCTAAAAAAAATCGAAATTGACCCTGGGACAAAAGCTGGATACGCTCATGACCTCTCTTCCTTCAAGGCTAATAGCACATAAGTCAAGTCTACCTGAATAATGGATTCTAGCAATAATAAAAAATAATATGTCAGTGCCTGTCCCAAACATCATTTTGACCTATAAATAGAAATGAGCTAACAAAGTCTTATTGTTATTATTATAATACATTAATTCATAACTTACCACGAATACGATATGTCTTAAGTCTGCGCAAGATGGGCCCCAACAGACTTGAATCTTTAAAGCGACGGCCCTCACGGGAATCGGTGAGTATTCCATCCAAATTGGATAACGTGTCTGCAGTGTTGTTACTTATGCAGATATGAGCGAACTTGCAAAGTCCGAGGCAGTAAGTGGACTAGTTTACGAAGTAATGTTTTCACTAGCTTTAGCAGACCTGGAAAGTTCAATGAACGAACATATAAAGGCATTATTCGCGTTACAATGTTTTAGCGCAGAGTGAACCTGAATATAAAGTTTTATACTCGTTGTGTTCGGAGAAAGAATACGGTTTCCCGCACCTGGGTGGCCTGCCGTAAGAAGCGACAAAACAACCCACAGCCAGGTGGTTGGGTATTTGCCCGACTGGATGGCTACCACCCCTAGTTTAGAGTATGCCGCTAAAACAACCTTAATTTGTGTTCCGGCATTAAAGAACAGGTTCCAGTCTACCTTAAGAGAGCAGCAGCTTATTTGTAGCACCTTTGGTGTTGCAAATGTCCATAGGCGATGGTAACCACGTTCCATCAAGTGGGCCGTTTGCATGTCTGCTGAACTCATGCAATAAAATAAAAATATGCAGCATAAAATTGATAAAAAAAATCGTTGTGTAAACGTTTATTTAACTAACCTATCGATATCCAAATAAATTTAGTTACAATTGTGACCATTGATGCATTCGTATTTATACTCAAAACAAACAGTTTTTATGCCATAATAGAGCTAGATAACTAACTGTACAACAGTATTTTTTACATATTGATGTAATAGAAACTCAGATGTTTATATAATAGCAAGCAACCCGTTGCACTGCAAAAGTGAGTTAAATAAAACTATTACAAATCTCAAAATTGTAATTTTTATAGTGGTAATACTGCTTTAATCTATTTCTATTGCCTCTTGAAAAAGTGTGTTACGTGTAAGGTCTCCTATAATCTTTGATTTAAATGAGTTTTAGAAGTACACGGTTCTACTTCAGATAGTGATTGTTTCAGTTAATAGTGCTGATATTTTACATACCATTTAATCAATGCGGTTGAATGACAATGAATGAAACAAGTTTATGTTTTCATGGATCATTTTCGTTGATTAATTCAAATTGAAGAACAGAATTGGTTTAATTGCGATTTTACATCAACAACGCCCATCAGGACAGGACAGAATTGAAATTCAACTGTAAAAAATTAGACCTGTAAAATGCAACACCCCACTCAAGCATGCAGGTGTTTACAAGCTCAATTGTGAGTGTGGATTATCGTACATTGGGCAAACAGAGAGGCGCATAAAAACACGGGTAAAAGAACACATTGCTGACATGAAACACACAAGGTCTATGAAGTCTGCGATAAGTGAACATACGCTGGATAAACCCAACCACTACATCAGATTCTATAAACCTACAAATCTTCGCGAAAGAGAATCGTTTCATACCTAGAATGATGCGTAAGGCTATTGAAATCAAAAAGACCCAAATTTCAATAGAGAAGATGGGTGGCAAGTTAAAACGTAGTTTTATTATGTGTACAAATCGCGAAAACTTAAGAAAATATAATGTAATAAAAAGACTAAAAAAGTACTTATTCTATATCTATCTATTCTAGTATTAATATTAGATATCTTATATTTCTGCTGAAATAGCAAACATAGATAATATAGCAGGTTCCATGATTCCAATCATCCGATATACAGTAGGTATATTTTTTTTTTATATACATAATTTATTAAAGTAAGACTTTACATTATATACTACAACAATAAAAGAAATCTTATTTATATTGTGCTCTACCTATAATTCCTCAAAAGTAAATAATTAAAATGAATCTTTAAAAAAACTAGATATTAACACGAAACATTGTATAACATTAATTGTCTGTAAATATATTTGGATAGCTTGGACAGGTATAAGTTATGGTGAATAATAAAGAGTTTTTATTCATTTAGTCATTCATAACTAAAAAATACTTGCGTAAAGTAAAAAAACAATATCTCAATTGTGTTTGGCCTCCGGACGTGTGACATCATGAATTATGGGCGGCTCTCTAATTAAAGTTCGTCTAATTAATCACGCGGCGAGCGGAAAAGTTCGCACTGTGAATAATATCCCCCGCTTCATTGTTACACTGGATGCAAAAGTTTATTATAAAAAATGTAGATGCCCGAGGACGTAGAGTAGAATTCTTTTTTTATATCATACGTTATATAACTAAATGGTACTAACAGTGCAATGATTAGATCTCATAGATAATTTCATCTATAAACATTAATGTATTATGTAGATATGTATTTGTATGGCATATATTAAGTATATATCTATTTAATATACACATGTTCTCCATATAATATATAGTTCGTACTATATGTTACGTATAGCACCATCGCCATTATCATCTCAATTCATTCCTGTGGTTATCTAGAAGAGATTGCTTTTAAGCGATAAGATCTCCCTTTGTATATAACTAGATATAATTTCAGTCTTTATGTACATTTTTGTGTTGGTGTATAATATAGTGAGAGAGAGAGAGAGATAACACTTTATTGCACACCAAAACATACAATTACAAAAAACATACCATATTTAAAATATTTTCTAGGCGATACAATAGGCGGGTGGCCTTATCGCTCAAAGCGATCTCTTCCAGGCAACCTAAATAAAAAACAAAATTGAATCAGGCGATGTTGGTGGTGCAGGAGAAAGGCAATGGATACATACATACTCAAACTAATTTAATAAATAAATATACAGATACATACATATATACATAGTCGTAAATATACACGTATACAATAACATATTACAAAATACATAAGTTATACTAAATGTATTAGCATGACAATACTGTGTTAATCAGACATAGCTATTTAAGGACAAATAGTGTTTTCTGAGCAAATTTCTAAATGTTGGAAGGGATTTGGCCTCTCTGACAGTAAGAGGCAGCATATTCCAAAGTTTGACAGCCTGCACTTTAAAAGAATTATCATAATAGGATGAAGTGTGTGCAGGCTAGAGTGCGGACTATGGCGTCGTTCATAGTCAACGGTCTAACCTCCAACTTTAGGCCCAAACGCCTCATAGTCGATGAAGCACTCATGAGCCATTTTGGCTCTATAGTCATGGCATCGCGCCTAGCAGGAGCGGCCTACCTCACTCTCATGGGCTATATAAACCAAATGCCCTTCGTAGACAGGAATGACTTGTTACCCATGCTATATCACCGCCCTACACCCTCGGCGAAAATCACCCGAGAACAGCTGTGTACACACCGAAATCCACTAGACGTAGCATATGCCATGAGTGATGTATACTCAGGCATATACTCGTCCAAAAGTCAAGCTCGTTCCCTGGAACTCAAACAATATTCGCGAGGGCGCATACCCACAGAACTTGTCAATACTCTTTATCTAACTCACACGCAGTCAGAGAAAGAGAGCCTAATAAAACTAGGCTGTGGCAAAGGCGAAGGGTCATGTGTTCAAACGATACACGAGGCTCAGGGTCTTACCTTCGAGACAGTGGTGATCGTGAGGTCCAAATCCAACAAGATGGACCTGTACAAGAGCATGCGGTCGTGGCAATTTCGCGGCACACTGGTAAATGTATTTACTACACAGCCGTGAGCGAAGAGGACGCTACCGCCACCTTCGTCCTCAAAGCGGAGAAAGTCACAGCCGATGAGATCAGGGATTACAACATAAAAATGGCGATACGCATGGGAGACAAGACGGTGGTCCAACGTCTAATGGAGGGTCAATAATCCCCCTCCTAAACCATACATCATCACTAACACTAACTGAAAACGTTTCATGTCACGACAATTATGCAATAAATTAACACCGCACAAAGTCACAAACACACAACCAACAACAAAACTTATACACTTACTTACACCAACGCGCACTACCACTGCATTGCATTACACGCACAATTTTCAAATGAAACCAAGACACACAAAGCAACATACATGGCACTAGTTAAGATAATATATATAGGTATAGACATAAGGCACACACTGCACATGCACTTCCTCACAACACCAACAAGTAACAGATACACTCTACATTAGTATAAGTTTAGTATTAAAATTAGAAAAAATTATATAAGTTATTCTTAAGATACACAACACCACATAAAGACCACAAAATCAACGTCACACACTAATATAATACACAAAAGATAATAATAAGCGTGTATAAACTCAAAAAATCAATATCAGTAATCAAGTTGTAAAAAGGGTACGGACCTCGAGTCCGTAGTATTGTTATTAAAAAAAAAGTGTGTGCAGGTGTCATAAGTTTTCGATTGTGGCAAAATTGTGGCCACTGCCCACAATTTGCGCTCTGATAGGCGAAGGAATTTAAAACGTTCCTTAAGGCACTGGGGACTATTAGGAGTAAATAATATATTATAAAGTGTTAATCTATCTATCTATAATCTAAGAATGCTATTTTGGGTTTTAAGCGTCAGTCACTGCTAGGTTTTCGTAAGGTGGTAGCTCTAAGTCCATCTGGCTCCCGTGGCCCCGGCATATGACGACAAGAGGAATACCGAGATGTTAAGTGGGTGTTTCGAAAAAAACAACCGGCGAGTCCCACAGTACCCTACTGACATGTCCGCAAACAGAGGGGTGTCAGCTAACGGACCCAACTTGATTTTTTTGTTAAAGCTTGAGTCTACTTGGTTGTATCTAAAACTTAATATTCAGAAATACTTAACATTACAAACTGTGTAATTTTGTATGAGAAAGTTCACGTAAATATATATGTATAACTTATATTTTTTTATAGTTGTATAGGCCAATGAATATATCACAAAGCTAGATGCATAATAAATATATTTATTTAGATTATTTCGTATATACTTAAATATTTCTGTTATATATATAAATGTGTCTAGATATAGTATTCATCTTATAAATTAGTGTAAGTATGTATATTTAAATCTTTTTCTCGCCATCGCCAGATTAGTTAAGAATTTCTTTTAGCCTAGGTTCCCTGGAAGAGATCGCTTAGTGATAAGGCCGCCTGTTGCTTTGCCAAAAAGCATTGTAATTATGCATTTTGTTTTTGTATTTGTTAATTTTGGTGAGCAGTAAAGTATTATCTGTCTATCTGTCTATCTAGATGCAAAATCAAAATAACTTACAAGGAAGTCGCAGACAGTAGTTCCACAGTGGATGCCTCGAAACTTCAAACTTAGCGTGAAAATTGGTTTTGCGATGTGGCTCTTAACTAGAATTGAGTGTAATTTTGAAACTAATTAAAACTTTGTCAGGAAACGGAAGCATCGACCCTACAACAATAAAGAGTTTGGAAATTGATAATAATTACGGTTTTGTACCGAGTCACAATATTATCGTAGATGAGATGTATCTTCTTCTTCGGCCAGTCTATGTATGTCTACTGCTGGACTTGGCCTCCCCAGGTTTTCGCCACATACCCAAGCGCCCACTTCAGCTATTTCAATATCTTGGCGTTGCAAAGATATAAGATTCATATTCTGCTAAAACATTGTGGATTTAGTAGAACTAGTGGTCTTCCGTGGTTGAAATTCGACCATAATAATTAATTTGAATTATAAGTTTGAACTTTATTAAGGCTCTGTTTTCAAAGATTATACTTCTATATATGCGCGTGTATGTCAAATACAAGGTAGTGTATGTAATGTTTTTTTTTTAATTGATTTAACGTATTTTTTATGCATAAGTTAAAAAAAATAGCATTCTGCACTCCTTCTGTATATAAACTATAAGTGTACGAAATTTCATACTCCTCCGTCCGCGCAATTTTCGTAAAAAGGGGAACAAAGTTTTTTCTATCTTTTTGCTTCGCGTTATAATATATAGATATCATCAGAATAATAATAATAAAATGGTCTTACCGTTAGCAGAAATGGTCTCAGTCGAAATAAATATGGAAAAACTACTAAAACTTTAAATTATTTATTACTTTTTTTTTTTTTAAATACATACTAATAAAAATACAAATTGGAGATAGCAGAATATCGAAATTAGAGAAATCTATAACTGAGACGATAGTGTCTGGCAATTATGAGGAGATAGTAATAGCAGAATCGGGCCCAGGTAACCTTTCTTCCTCATCCAGCCTCTGTTGGAGACATAGCCTAGGTCGCCGGTCCACCGGACTGGAGGGTGTCCTACGCTACGATGACCGAGACGCGTTCTCCCCTCCAAGACATGTTTGCTGAGTTGTATGTACTATTATTATAACCACTGTGCCGCTCAATAATTTTGAAATTGCGTGAAAAATCAAAAACAAATAAATCGTTCAATTAAACAAAAATAAAACTAAATTATAAACTAAACCATCTTAAAAATTAAACTATTATAAAAATATTTACAAGTAGAAAATGTAGTCCAGATCCGCATTACCACCGTTGTATGGCAACGCTAAACCGTTGCCCTAAATATAGGCCAGCCCATTGGTCACGCGAGACTTCTTTTAATCGCCTTGAAAGGTCTCGATAATGTTAATAAGCCTCGCGAAAATTAAAAAATGTAGAACTTGGAAAAATATTTTTAACTAAAATTACTTTAAAAGAGATCGATTTTAAAATGTACTCAAGTGATATTTTAATTTGATATCCTAAGCTAAGTATTCTATTTACTTATAGTCTTAAAGAATTATAGCTAGAATACAATATATGTAAGTTTCTTCATTGTACTAATTTATAATATTTGCATAATTTTAGTAATTCTAAAAATAGT